>NC_069429.1:35038336-35066287 GCF_026875155.1 Cherax quadricarinatus
GGCGGGGTTTACCTGGAGTTTCCCGGGAGAGTTTTTCCCGGGGGTCAACGCCCCGCGGCCCGGTCCGTGACCGGGTACCGGGCCCTCCGGGGGATCAACCCTGATCAACCAGGCTGTTGCTGCTGGCTGCACGAAAAACCAACGTACGAGCCACCCCGGCTGCAGGAACTGCTTTGGGGTGCTTGTCCATGCCAGCTTGAAGACTGCCAGGGGCTGTTGGAAACCCCCCCCCTTTAAAGGTGCTGGGGGCAGTTGAACACCCTCGGGCCCCTGACACTTATTGTATGGTCTCTTAACTGCTAGTGACACCCCTGTTTTTCATTGGGGGGATGGTGCATCGTCTCCAAGTTTTTTGTTTTTCGAGTGAGTGATTTTCGTGTGCAATTTGGGTACTAGTCCCTCTAGGTTTTCCCAGGTGAAAATATAATCGTATCTCTCCCTTGGTTCCGGGGAATACGGGTTTTGGGAACCTCAAGCGCTCCCAGAAATTGAGGTTTTTTATCTCCGTTATGCGTGCCGTGAAATTTTCTCTGACTTTTTCTAGGTGGGCAATTTCCCCTGCCTTGAAAGGTGGGTTTAGTGTGCAGAAATACCAGCCTAGATAAAAAAGTGACCTGAAGATGTCAAGGGCTTGGCCTCCCTAGTTTTTGAAGGTTCTCATTACCCACCCTGTCATTTTTCTACAGATGCTATTGATCAATGTTATGGTCCTTGAAGGTGAGATCCTCCGACATACACCCCCCAGGTTTTGATTTTTGGTGTTTCGCCATTTTTGGCCAGAATTTTTTTTTGTACTTGATGAATTTTTAAATTTTCCCTCATTTTTACCTATTGGTTTTTTGAAATTTCATCGGAATTTCATATTGTTTCTGCAGCCCATAAAAAGATTTGGTTGATGCCCCGCCTGGGCTTTGCATGTCTGCAAGGGAAAGACATTTCATGCAGATTGGGGTGTCTCTGCAAAGGAAAAACGGTGCTGTGGCTGACACCTTGTCTATGTGGGTTGAGGATGAGAACAAGATGGGACGAGTACTGCCTTTTGGAACAATTTCACCGTTTGCTGCCCCGGACTTTTTCCTGTTTACATACCCTTTTTGTGTTCCGTTAGTGAGGAAATTTAATCCATCGGCCGACTTTTCCTGTTATTCCTTTAGCACGCATTTTGTGCGCTATTACGCCATGGTCACACTTGTCGAAGGCTTTTGCAAAGTCTGTATATATTACATCTGCATTCTTTTTGTCTTCTAGTGCATTTAGGACCTTGTCGTAGTGATCCAATAGTTGAGACAGACAGGAGCGACCTGTTCGTACTTCGCTGTATTACACAGCAGCCCGTATCCACTTACATCATATTGTTCATTGATGTTTTTCTTAAAGTCAATCATATTTCTCACCTTCTTTACCACAGGCTTGGCACAAGGAGCTTTCTTTGGAGCCATGGTAGCTTATTTAGTACTTGCAAGCACTAAAATGAGTGGAATATTATGAAATATTTCATTGGAGCATGTGAGGGGACCTTCGCTCACTAGTAAACAATGACAGACTGGCTGGGTAGGGAGGCTGCCCCCGGCTCACACCATGCGTACGCGTCCCTGATGAACTACTATTCATGAGCCAACCTATGATTAGCGAGTCCATGTTTATACGAAAATATCCCAATGATTTCTGAAATCTATGATTACCGAGAACTACGAAAAGCGAGGGACCACTGTAATGCCCGAGAAGGAGAGAGATATAAAGAACAGAGCATATACTACCTATGTAAGTGGATACGGGCTGCTGTGTAATACAGCGAAGTACGAACAAATAGCTGATGGTACGGAATATCAGTGCGTAGAAGAAGGGTACTTTCATTAAAGGTCCCATCAGGAAAACGATCCGAAGAATACAATAAATTATAGCCCGAGATGGGATAGATAACAGCGGAGTGTAATTTTGGTTCCTGGAAGCAAACACCAACAGGGAAAAACTGGGAGAGTAACATCTGAAGCTCACCCCGATTACCCATGAGGCCGTGTATATTCCACTGTAAATAGGCCATGATTGGCAACGATAAAGATACCCGAAATCCAAAAGGTAAGGTTCCTATGGACAAGAGGGATTAGAAAAGTCCACATGCGGTGGCAGCGGAAAACGTTCGAGCAGCGAAGGAACGGTGCACTGCGAAGAAAGAAGTTGCGCAGATGGAGGAGAGGAGAGAGAAGGAACAGAGGGTGGATCAGTGTCCATTGATGGTTTGGTGTCTGCAATATATTCAGAGAATGCTTCAAGTGTTTTGGAATTCAAAGACGACAAATGGGAGACAATATTGGAGATGGAAGACGGGGATGAGTAAAGTTGGAACTGTAATGGACTGCACCAAGGTAGGGGGGGGCCGAAAGGGTGGAGGGAATTGGAGAAGAAGCATGGAAGGAAACAGAAGAGGCAGAAACCTGGGAGGTGGAAGAAGAGGAAGAAACTTGGGAGGGAGCAGGGAAGGACGGTACAGTACGAGGAGGAGGGTGAACTTCTACACTTGTAACAGAGCCAGTGAGAGGGAAAGAACCAGGTACAGAGACCAGGAAGGTAAGATGAGGAGGTGGAAGAAGGGAAGAAGGGGTTAAAGGAGCTTTTTTTGACTTCTGGGAAGTAAAGGGACGATTGGGAGGAGGTGTCGTACGAGATCTTGTTGATACTGAGGCTTGTGAGGGAGAACACGAGGAAGCGAGAACAGACTGAGGCATTGAAGTAGGAACGTTTGAGCCCAGGACAGCAAAAGAATTAGATACAGGAGTGACTATGGGAGGGGTAACCACAGAGGAGGCTGCAGAAGATGGGACTCCAGAAGTGGGGGGAAGTTTTGAAACACGGGAATAAGAAATACTAGGTAGTCTCCCTTGGAGGCAGAGATGGGAAACTTCCATAGCATAAGGGAGACCTTCTGCCTCTTTGAGGTAGCGGATTTCCCGCTCATTTAAGTAAACTTGGCAATGGCGAGAGTACGAAGGGTGAGCCTCATGACAATTAAGGCAAGAGGGAGGTCGATTGCAAGACGTATTAGAATGGTCATCAGCACCACAGACTGGGCATTTGGCTATAGATCTGCAATATATTGCTTGATGGCCAAATCGCCAGTAATTTCTACACTGTTGCGGTGTAGGGATCACCTTTCGAACTTGTAACCGGTGGCCTGCTACATAAACTGAGGATGGGAGTTCACGGCTGTCAAAAGTTAAACAAGCCACATTGCTAGGGTATCGTCTCTGCCCGTGGGCAGGAAGAACATAAGTGTCTACCTTGAGGATTGGGAGATCTTGGAGTTCCAGCTGTTCAAGGATGTCATTGCCACATGTCTGGAAATTTTGTTGAACTACGGTATGGGACAGAATGACGGTGCCACTACAAGAATTAAGGGAATGATGTTTTTCAATAGTGACAGGAATAATACCGATATGGAAAAGAATGAAAGATCATGAACTTGGGTAGCATTCTGGACAGTGATGATGTGCGTACCACTCTTAAGAGCATGAAAAGAAATATCTTTACCAACATGGCGTAGGAGTGCCTTGCCAATACTATGGTCGGAAAGATAGGCAATAGAGGAAGTCGGTCATAAAGTGAAGAATTTAGTCCATTGTGCATTCTGAAACTGAGCGTGGAATGGGAGTGCATGACGTGTCGATCTTTTTAGAGAAGAATGAGAAGGTGGAGAAGTATCATCAGCAGGTAATTGTTGTTGGCGTTTAGGAGTAGGACCGGAGTTGGTCCGACGTGGAACGGGCTGGCGATTCAAAAATTGCAGCACCGTAGAGGGAGAGGCCGGAAGCATAGCCGAAGGAGAGCGGAGGTCAGATAAATCGAAGGAGTCAGTTGAGACATCAGTACCTGAAGCGGGTGAGGAAACAGCACCAGCAAGAGGCACAGAGGCATTAGGAGTGTCTGAAGAGTGGTCCAAAGACAAGGCGGGGTCAGAACGGGGTGCTGTATCAAGAAGGGGCACAGGGGTAGCAGGTTCATGGACTAGGACTTCCATGGTTACCTGGAGTTTACCTGGAGAGAGTTCCGGGGGTCAACGCCCCCGCGGCCCGGTCTGTGACCAGGCCTCCTGGTGGATCAGAGCCTGATCAACCAGGCTGTTGCTGCTGGCTGCACGCAAGCCAACGTACGAGCCACAGCCCGGCTGATCAGGAACTGACTTTAGGTGCTTGTCCAGTGCCAGCTTGAAGACTGCCAGGGGTCTGTTGGTAATCCCCCATTATGTGTGCTGGGAGGCAGTTGAACAGTCTCGGGCCCCTGACACTTATTGTATGGTCTCTTAACGTGCTAGTGACACCCCTGCTTTTCATTGGGGGGATGGTGCATCGTCTGCCAAGTCTTTTGCTTTCGTAGTGAGTGATTTTCGTGTGCAAGTTCGGTACTAGTCCCTCTAGGATTTTCCAGGTGTATATAATCATGTATCTCTCCCTCCTGCGTTCCAGGGAATACAGGTTTTAGGAACCTCAAGCGCTCCCAGTAATTGAGGTGTTTTATCTCCGTTATGCACGCCGTTAAAGTTCTCTGTACATTTTCTAGGTCGGCAATTTCACCTGCCTTGAAAGGTGCTGTTAGTGTGCAGCAATATTCCAGCCTAGATAGAACAAGTGACCTGAAGAGTGTCATCATGGGCTTGGCCTCCCTAGTTTTGAAGGTTCTCATTATCCATCCTGTCATTTTTCTAGCAGATGCGATTGATACAATGTTATGGTCCTTGAAGGTGAGATCCTCCGACATGATCAAATCCCAGGTCTTTGACGTTGGTGTTTCGCTCTATTTTGTGGCCAGAATTTGTTTTGTACTCTGATGAAGATTTAATTTCCTCATGTTTACCATATCTGAGTAATTGAAATTTCTCATCGTTGAACTTCACATTGTTTTCTGCAGCCCACTGAAAGATTTGGTGGAGTCCGCCTGGAGCTTTGCAGTGTCTGCATGAAGACAGTGTCATGCAGAATTTGGGTGTCACTGCAAAGGAAAAGAAACACGTTGGTGCTTTGAGGCGTCCATCCCTTTTCTATGTCGGATATGAGGATGAGGAACAAGATGGGAGCGAGTACTGTGCCTTCTGGAACAGAGATTTCAAACCGTAGCAGCTCGGACTTTACTCTGGTTGACGCTACTTCTGTGTTCTGTTAGTGAGGAAATTAGGATCATCGACCGACTTTTCTGTATATCCTTTAGCACGCATTTGTGCGCTATTATGCCATGGTCCACTCTGTCGAAGGCTTTTGCAAAGTCTGTATATATTACAATATCATTCTTTTGTGTCTTCTAAGTGCATTTAGGACCTTGTCGTAGTGATCCAATAGTTGAACAGATAGGAGCGACCCGTTCTAACCCATGTTGCCCTGGGTTGTGTAACTGATGGGTTTCTAGGTGGGTGGTGATCTTGCTTCTAGGACCTTTCAAAGATTTTTATGATAATGGATGTTAGTGCTATTGGTCTGTAGTTCTTTGCTTTTGCTTTACTCCCCCCTTTGGGAGTGGGGCATGTCTGTTGTTTTTAGAAACTGGGGGACGACCCCCATGTCCCCCCTCTCCAAGGAGGGAAAAAAGTCGTATAGGGGTTTTCTTGCAGTTTTTGATGAACCAGAGTTCCTGAGTTGGCCCTGGGGCAGAGTGCATGGGCATGTCATTTATCGCCTGTTCGAAGTCATTTGGGGTCAGGGTAACATCGGAAGGGTTGTGTTAATCAAATTTGGGCTCTCCTAAAAAATTCATTTTGATCTTCGACTCCAGTCTGGTTACGGCTTGCTAAAAACTGAGTCAATTGGGCTTGAAGCTCCTCATTTTCCCTTGCTGTCATTTGTGGACCATCTTGTTAAGTAGGGGCCCAATATGGACGTTGTTTTCTATTTTTTATTTGCATAGGGGAAGAAATACTTTGGGTTTTTCTTTCGATTTTATTTTGGCTTTTTGTTCTTCCCGCGATTCCTGACCCTAAAGGATTTTTTGCTTAAGTTCAATCTTTCTATTTCTCTGACCAGTGTCTCCCTACGCATTTCAATATTTTGACCTCTTTTAGCCGCTTGTTTTCTTTTCCGTCGCCGTAAAGGGGGCCCGGGCTCTTTCTATTTTTCATCTTTCCCCCTTTTTTCTTTGAGGAATAAGCCCTTTTGCATAATCGGTGCCCCGGTTAATCTTTTAGGGATAAGTTGGGGGCTGTGTTCTTAAAATTCTTCCCAGCTTAATCGGTTAGGACTTGGTTTACTTGGTCCCATTTATGTTTTTGTTTTAAGTTGAATTTGGTGAATGCTCCCTCGTGACTAACTCTTTTTGTGGGTCTGGGGCTCCGTGCATAATGTCTGAACCTCAATTATGTTGTGATTTAGTATATTTTTTTTGATTAGTGAATTCTTATCAGATCATCATTTTTAGTGAAGATGCGTCTAGTGTATTCTCCATTAGTAGGTCTATTATTTGCGGTTTTTAATTTTTTGGCAAAGATTTAAAAAGTCCATGAGTGTGAGTTTTCATAGAGCTGCCCCCTGGTATTTTTAAAGCAACAATATTTTTTTGCTATATTTCCTTTTTAGGTCCCTTAAGTTAAAATTTCCCCCCAGGAGCAAGATTTTGGGTGCAGAGCGGGAAGATTTTCCAGAAGTGGTCAATTTTTAACAGCTTTTTCCTGGAATTGTGGGATGTTGCATCCGGGGCTTGTAGACTACCGCAATGACTAGGTTTTTGGTTCTCGACCTTTACTGCAAAAAACTTCCAAAACACATTTGAGGCATTTAGCGTTCTGTGCAAACAAGTGACCTGCTGTACAGGCCAACCCCCCCCCCCTTTTGCCTGTTCACTCGCACATCTTATGGGTTGTAACCTGGGATCCAATTTTCGTTGTCCCAAGGATCCTTTATGTGGGCTCAGTGAAACCGCGAACATTGCTTTTGCCTCTGAAGCATCCAGGGATGAAAGGTATTTTGTTGTTTGTTGCGGGCTTTAGACCCTGTTATTTGCAAAGAAAATGTTATCGGATTGGGGTACTGGGGGGGGGTTTTTTTTTTTCCCCGGGCATTAGTATCGTATTTTTGGGTTTTGGGGGAGGCCATCGACTGGGTTCCACTCCGGGAATGACGGTTTTGGTGTACGTTTTCCCCATTTCTTGCCATTTTTTTTCCCTTCCTGGCAAAAAAAAAACCTCCCCCTCTTGATGGCTGTGCTCCCCCGGTTTTCCCTGGCCTGGATGTTTTTTATCTTTTTTTTCCCCTTTAGATGGGAGCCTGGCAATTTAATTTACCAGTCTTTCCGTTGAAGAGGTACACATTCAGGGTGAAAAAGCTTTCAGGAAGGGGGTTTGCTTTTTTCCCGTTGTCTATGGGCATGGCATTTTCTAGGGTGGGGATGTTTTCACGTCCCTTGTTTTTTCCCGATTTTCCCCTGCCAGCAAACCAGTGCATAGTATGTGCACAGGCTTGGTTTTTCCCTTTGCCTTGGGTTTTTTGTGACTGTATTCCCCCGTTTGGGGCATGTTTCCCCGTCTTACTTCTATCCTCCCCAGCACCAACAATGGACTCCCACCATTGTTTTTTGGGAATATATCCTACTATGTAGGGAGCCTCTTGTTTGCTATTTCCTGCGGTATTTTTATTTTTGCAAATTTGGGTTTTTTCTTATCTTTTACTCACTTGTTTCCCAATATGGCTCCGCCCTATGGGTCCCTTTATATTTTTTCCTTTCCCACGTTAATTCCCCACTACCTGGGCAAAATCTCCACTTTTTCCCTTACTGTCTCCCAGGCGCATCTCCGCTTTCCCCTTACTGTCTCCCCGGACAGCACTCCAGCTTCACCATTACGTCCCCAGGACAGCCCTCCAGTTCACCATTACTGTTCCCAGACAGCACCTCCCTTTACCATTCTGTCTCCCAGGACAGCACTATCAGCCCCACATTTTTGATACCCGGATTCATCTCCACCTTACAGTTTGTGACACATGGGCCCTATCAAGGGCATTCCATTTAGCCCCGACTTTTAGTTCCCATCTGTTTTAAAAAAGCTTCCAGGTTTTCTATGAAAAAAATTTTTAGTTGACCTCTTTTTAAAACCCTTGTGATTTTTCCCCCGATTTTTTCTCATTTTGGCATACCCAAAAACACTTCCCCTTTTTTTAAAACTGCTTTAGCTATTCTTGGATTCTGCACAAGGGGCGTGCACCCAAATTTTTCCAAAAAAACAATTTATGCATGTGGGAAACCCGTTTGTTTGATGCCACAGACTACACACACTTCATAAAGATTTGAATGGTTGATTTACTGCAATTTACTAGCAACCTCTTTAATATTTTTAATAACCCCTTAAAGAAGCTCTAGCTATTGTATTTCTGTTTTTTAACTGTTTTTGTATATTATACAGCTTACCGTGCGCATTCCTGATATATATTTAATGTTTATGTTTATAAGGGCGCCTACAACCCCATCCATTTACAGTCTGCTTTATTGTCCAAAGAAACCGTTTGAAACCAGTCAAGGGTTCGAACCAGTCAAGGGTTTGGACCAGTCAAGGGTTCGGACCAATCGATCTGAGCTGATCAGTGGGTCACTTATTTAAAACATACTGGTCGGTGATTTGAGCTAACACATGAAGGATCTACTGGAAATTATCTACCCGAGTAATATGTTATTTGATTGATGCAAAAGTATAACTTGCGTGTTGAAGAGCCGGTGACTGCTGGCAGCTCCTACAATGACGAACGGTCGGCCTCAACCCTTGTTTATCAATCGCTGTATCTAGCTTCTCTATTTTTTTTTTCGTCTCCACCACAATAAATGCTATATTATCACTATAGTTGACTGGTGCAAATTTTGGAGGAAGGACGCTTTTTCTGTAGTAATATTTGCTTCTGGTTGTGTATATTACGACCGCTGGTAACTACAGGTTATATGAAATTCACAGTATACGTCTGGTATTTCAAGAAAAAAGAAACTAATGAAAGTCACTCCACTCCACTAAGTACCATTATAATACTGGTTAGTTGCTACTACAACACTGTATTCTGCTATTCACTGGTATCACTAGATTATATGCGAGTACACTAGCAAGCCAGGAAGATTATTAAAAACAGCTGACCTGTGGTAAGTTTCTGACGACTTCTGGCACCTGCCTCTATAGGCTTATCACTTCATTTACAAAATCACCTGTTTTCAAATGACACTTTAGCCTTTATCATCAATATACTAGGGAGCCATTGTAGTATACACTATACACTATGTATACTCAATGTTTTCAGGGAGACTTTCTTTCCTCTGACACAAAGTTCAATTATTATTATTTTTTCACACGGGACACAGGCCTATGATTCCCCTCTGGCAGTAAACTCTGCTAGGTAGTGCACACTAATTCTCGTTTTTTGACTCAGTATATAATGTTTTCCGCCCAAGATTGGTTCCAGGCGCTAGAGGGATGTATCGTATAGGATTGATGACACAAATTAAAGTTCTAGCACGTAAGAGCGACCGTGAAAACACCAGAAAACCCGGAGCACAACGAGGCACGCTGGCACGCTGTGTGGTGTTATGTGTTACTTCTTTCTTTTTGTTTTTAAGAAAAAAAAAGAAAGAAGAAAAGAAATAAAAATAAAAAAACAGAATAAAAGAGGGGGGAACTGGGAGGACTGTTCTTTGGGAGGAATGAAAGGGCCAGAAATCTCCATCAGCACCCAAGAGGATCTCAGCACCACAAGTAGTGCAGGATGCAGCATGGAACCCGTGCATAACCTACCCAATCATGCTATAAACCAGCAATACCAGGATAGCAACAACCTCATATCTGCCGAGCTACCTCGGTGGACAAAAGTGAGGGCGGGCCGGATATCCGTCACAAACATACCTCCTTTGGCCACCACCCCCCTGGAATCCGAAAGGCAGCCTCCAGAGATACCCCGTTGCCCGAAAGACACCAAGGCCACTCCCAGGGAGTCCGGAGAGAGATTGGGACATCCCCTGGTCGGATCCAGATTCCATGGCAAACTACAACAACCACCAAGAACCTCAAAGAATGGGATGGAACCCCATACCCATTCCCTACCCAGGAACTAGCGTGCCGTGGGGAAAAAAAAAAGGCCAAAAAGAATGAAGGGTGATAGGGAGGGGTGGGGAGGAGGAGGAAGAGAAAAGAAAAAGGAAGATGGGGAGAATGGGAATAAGGAGGGGGGATTGAGGCTATATAGGTTCGGTCTGAGGAGGGAGACCAACCAATCTAATTCCTCAGATCCAAGAGCCTCTTCACCATGCCAAGAGCCCCCCTTGAAGAGGAGGGAGGGGTAAAGGAGGTTTGTGTTGCGAGGAGCTTGGATTTCCAGCGGGCATGGGCGTGAGCATGTTTGATAGGAGTGGAGACAAATGGTTTTCAATCTGTACTTGATGAGCTCTTGGAGTGGTGAGGCAAAGTAACATTTTATGAAGGATTCAGGAAACTGGCAGGCCTGACCTGATCCTGGAGATGGAAGGTTACAGTGCCTGCACGTCTGAAGGAGGGTGTTTAATGGTTGCCAGTTTAAAAACTTAGTGGTAAAGCATCCTTCTGGTAAACAAATGATGGAGTGAATTGAATAGTGAAGATTTTTTCTTTTAACCGGGCCCGCCCCCTTCCCTTTGGTGGGAATCGGCCCAAGTTGTGTTAAAAATAATAATATTTTTTTTAGATCTTCTTAACAAGTAGCTAGTAACTTGCTTGACGGAGTATTTATTTTGTTACAGTTCTCTTATAATCTACCCATTTCTATATTGGATTTTCAAATCTTTGCTTTGTGTTAATGGATTTGAGGATGCTTGGTGTTAGCCCAGGGATATTCAGTTCTTCTCTTTGCTGTGTAAAATACCCCCCAAATGTGGGGCCGAGCGTGATTAGTTTTATTGGTGGGCAATATTTGTTATAGAGGCTTTTTGGATTTTTTTTAAAAATTATTTATACATGCATTCTATCTGTAATATGTTTTCAGAGCTCTATTTGCCAATCGATGTTATTCATAGCTGCTATAAATTGTTTAACTGCTGTCTCATTAGTAGACCCTGGAGGTTACTATAGATGTCTTGTGAGCCAGTTTTGCCAGATTAGTTTATGAAAAAGGTTGGGCAAGTGGTCCTGTATTGTTTGTTATGTGATTATGCCTAATTTTAAAGGGGATATGGTGTTTGTCCAGATTTGTGGTCAATTATGGAGACATTGTCTCGGAGATCTTGTAAGGTTTAGATAAGACTGGTACACAGGCAGTTAACTCAATGTGTTTGTGAATTCGGTTACTTGTGGTCCTCGTCGTTTAGTATGTTTTAGTTGAAATCTCCTGTTATTAGTAGTTGGACTTTATTTCATAGTGTGCATCAGTAATCATGCTTTCCCATTATTTCACTAAAGTGGTAAATGTTTTACTGTGGTACTCAGTAGATTGTTTCATAACTGTGGGGTTTTTGCAGGTCTTTTGATTTAAATTTGGCTATGATTATATTCTCCATGTTCGTCCCTTGTGCAAATTTATTGAGATACACAGAGTTGATTTGGAGTGTATATATCTGTTCCATCCCCCTTGCTGGTCGTTCTACAGTTGTGGTATGGACCATGTAGCAAGGAAATGGTGTAAGACATCGTAACATCATGCTAAGCCAGGTTTCTGTGAGTGTAATGAATTGGATATATTAGATGAAGGGAATTGAGTAAAATGTTGTGAGGTTGTTCATAATGTTTGCTCCAGGATCGACATGCAGTTAAAGATGGTTATGTTATTGTTGCACTGAGTAATGTCCTTTGCTTAGTCCTGCTGTAATAGTAATACGTCCTTGCTGTTTGATTCATGTAATTCATTTAGTAAAAAGTTCACACCAGGATCTATGCCTGTAATCATAGGATGAGAGTAATTTTACAATCTAGATTTTCTAAAGTAAAATAATATAAGAGTTATACTGACTCTACAACTAGACCTTATGAATAAGATGCAATTATTTCTAAAACTTGTAAAAATTTAAAAGAAAAAGGGATTATTACTGAATAGATAGATTCGATAACAGAAATAGTATTGAATAGCACCTTAATATTTTAACAAATGTGAGTTATGATCTACGGTAATATTTTAAGCTAAAATAAGGGAGCTAGTGAATATACTAATAAAAGTATGTATTTAAAACAAAATCAGTAGCACCTAGGCATTCAATAAAGGGGCACCTGGAGTATTTTTAATAAATGTGACTATATGGACAGAGGGAAAAAACTATTAACATCTCCTGAAAGTAGCCTTTACTTGTTTTGTTAGAACAAGAGTCTAGAATACTTGATTAAAGGCAGTACAATGCATTGGTATATAGATAATTGTTTCAGGAGAAATATTAAAAGGACTAAATTAAGTAGAGGTAAAACAGCCTTTAACATAGATTGACACTATGATATGAAAATTAATCTGAGAGTTAGGATTTTGCCTTTAACATAAAGTTTGAGCCAATTATACCCCCCATCGACACCATGCCCAGCCCTTCTAGGGTAGGGTTATATGCCTGAGCCAGAGCTTGCAGCTCACAAGACTGCCATTCCCCAATAGCCCCCTTGGGGTGGGGATGGCAGGCCAGAGAACACCTAATTTGTGGTTAGGCCTGGTGAACAGTTGGTCCAAAGATGAGGAGGTACTTTGAGCCTCCTCCCATGGGAGACTTAGGCCTCAGACACTCCCCCCAGCAGACCATTCATCACCTCAAAAACTACCATTAGAAAACATCTTTCCCCCCCCTCCCTGATACACCCCGTCAACTAACTTCCACGAATACCACCTTGGTACACACTAACACTCACTCACTCATTTGACCAATAACAGAAATATAATCTCCCCAAAAAATCCCTTAAAATATGAATCCTATGATACTCCAATTACTGAAACTATGTACTAGTGCCAAAACAAAAGCATTCAACATGCTAAACTTACAAACTAGTATTTAGTCACTTAGCCATAATACCAACTTACCTCATAATTTGTAATATTTTACAATTAAGAATAAAACTAAGTATGCCCGAAATGCCTAGCCATGCTAGGCGTTTTAGTGGTACACTCTGTAATCACAATTTTACTGCATGTAAACCTCACAATAATCAAATTTCTGTAATCTCAGCATTGTAATCCTTATAGAGAATAAACTTTGAATTTGAATTTGAAGACAGAGAGCCAAGGCCGGGCCACCACTTGGAAAAAGCCTGGGCTGGGAGAATACCAGCGAATCTTTAATAATAATAATAAATAATTTGAGCAATTAATATCACTAAAGAAATATTATTTGAGGTAGTTGATACTAGCTAGTGGAAGATGGTACAAGGAATTGCACAGTAGTGTAGGAGGAACATACACTAGTTTGTTATTTGTAGTTTGGGAGCAAAGGGAAAATTAGGTAAGATTATAAAAGAATTACAACAGTGCTTAAGAAGGAATAAATAGGTAATTTAGAATTATTAATGAGTGATTATCATATTACAAGTAATAACTTTTTGAAAGGGAAGTCTGGGAAATAACACAAATTGGTCAGCACAAGAACTGTGTGGGACCACATAGGATAATGAGGTAGTAAATACTATCCTAGAGGAGATAGTAACAGGGATTTAGTTCAATAATGGCATAATAACATACACTACGTAGTACAATGATTTTGGTCACTAATATCAGTCAGACTCTGTAATGTTTGCATCATGAAGAAGGTTGCTATTCATTTTCATTGTAAATATAGTAACACAAGCCTACATTTGGTTTTCTTACTAGAATTTGTCCATCATGTAACAAAGCACTGGTGAATTTTTATCATTATTCCTCACGTTTTTAATTTTCTCACTCGTAAGTAGGTTCTGTCGTTTCCTTGTGAGACTCATTTATGTATATATATTTTTGTGCTTTAATAGATGAACTTATTAGGTCTTTTTTTCTGTCTTGTGCGTGAAATGCTATGCATAGTATAAGTGGCTTTGGCATGCTGCTCTTATCTGTATTTTTTTGTACCTCTGTATGTGTGCTCAAATAAAATAAATAAAAAAATAAATAAATAAATAAATCTTAGCATAACACTTTTTTTCTCCCTTGGTTTCCCTGGTAACCGTGCTCTTTAATTTCCGACACTCGTATTCCGTCTCTCGACCTTCGGGGGAGAGAGACCATACGCCTATAGCTACACCTGCCCTCTGTGGTGACCTTAGCACTGAGAAACAAAATGGCGTACCGAGTGGGACAGCGGATTAAACTGTTTTATACAGCTGATACGTGGCACACTTACTGAAACAACGATGCATACATTGCTGCCTGCTATCATCAGGGACGCCTATGGTGTCCCCCAAACCGAGGAATGTTTAATGGTGTTGCCTTAAATGGATGACCAGAGTATTCCTGAAACTGAATCATACCGGCATCTACGCCAGACTTGTTGAAAGAGTACCAGGAGAGGAAGGTGACATGAACTCGCAGTGGAGTTGTTCTGCATGACGTATCCAGGTACTATACTGGTGAAGTGAGAAATGTCCCCTTTCGAGCCGAACGGCGTATAGAGTAAACAAGGAGGTTATTCCATAACTAACGGAAAAGTCCATTCGGCATCGATGGGATTATGGACAGAGGGGCCGATAAAAGGGAAAGACCTGAGGTTTTCTTAATACCCTCAAAATGACGTTGGCTAGGCTATACCGTCCTATGTCCCTGCTGGTGGAGTCCAGGACGCAAGTCCCTTTGTACACTAAGCCGGCCAGAGAAAGACTGTCCCAACTATGTACTCATATGAACATATTGGCAGCACAGTGGACCTAGAAGCAGCCTAACCCAGGGCTCCTGGTACGTTGGCAGTGGAACATAGACCATGGTGAGGTTGATGCCTGATTTGGAAGAGGAGGAAGCAGTGAAGAGTGGAAGATGGGAGTGAAGAAGAAGAACGGGAAAGTATCAGACGGTCGTACCTGGGTTTACCCCTCCCGGAGGTGACAGGGGAGGGGCCCCCCATCGCCTGAGGGACGGGTGGACGTGGAAGAGTCTACCCAGGAGAAGTGCTGGAAGCGGTTCTGCAGGAGTTTTTCGACGAGAAGGTGGCCGGGGAAGGATGGTCCTGAGAAGTCCCAATTGATGATACAGCTGATGTGAGCACAGGACAGGTGAAGGGTCCGAGGAATGACAGAGAGGACATGGAAGTGGTGGTGGAAGTCCATCAGAAGGACGTGCCAGGACGTAGATTTGTGTGGAGAGCTCTCAAAAAGAACTGCGGTGCTTTTTGACCTCGATGTGGTTTTATTAACACCTGGGCAGAGACCCGGGAAGAAGTCATGGGTATTTGTAAGGGGAAAAGGCATGCAAGGGGGAGGGGGTGTACCGGGGGAAGAATCAGTGGGGGGCAAGGAGGGGCTGGTGGACAGGTTAGAAAAAAGGATAAAAATGTACAGGTTACTGAGAAAGGTGAAGTGAGTAAGATACAGCGGCATAGGGGTAGGCCACCCTCTTCTGGCAATTCAAGTGTGTACAAAAAATGTCAATGGGCTTAAATCTGAGGTAAAAAAGGTTTTTGGTTAGAGTGGGTTTTTTTTACGAAGGTGTTTGATGTGGATGTAGTTTTTTTTTGCAGGAAAAACATAGGTTAGGGAGTGAATTGAGTTTGAGGGGTTATAAAATGTTTTGCCAGTAATGCTTTGCAATTAAAAGGAGGGTAGCATAAGCTGTAAAGTAGACCAGCCCATTGCGTGTCATGGGTTTGGGAGGAGGGGGGAGGGGAGGGTTGTAAGGTAGATGGGCCACTGGGGGGTGGGAGAGTATGTTTCATTGGTATAATAGCCGGCATGTAACAATGTTAGAGTCCAAAGGTTGATTTTGTACGTGATTTTGATGTATTATTTGCGAGGTTTCCTTCTATAACTGTACTTGGAGGTGAACTGGAACTGTGTGATTAGGTATGTGATTGTGGTCGCCGAGGGGGCAGATGTGTTTTTAGGTGCACAAGGATTGTTAAGGATTTAGGAGTTTGTAGATGTGGTGGTAGGGGGATATGGGGTGAGCACACGTTCATTCGTGGGAATATGGGGCAGGTTATGCAAGGAAATGTGATGCAGGTGATTGGGTGGTGGAGAGAGTGAGGGCTTTTTGATGCGTTTTTCGTATCACAGGGCGGTGGATAGCTGATCTGCGGGTGGATGGTATAGTACGCAATATCTGGGGTATTTTGGAAAATGAATGCGTTAGGCTTCCTGCCAGGAGGGGGAATGAAGGCTCATCCTTTGAGGAATGGTGGAGACATTGCGGGAGGTAGGGAGGGTGGGATGGATTTGCTTGACTGGAGGAGATGCGGGCAAAGACAGCAAAAGCAGAGTTTTTTTTTAGGATACGTGGAAAGGATAATGCAAGGTGTAAGATATGGTTTGCAAAACTACCTGGAGGGACAGCTGAATGCTGTTGTTTACGACGGGGGGGGGAGGGAAATTTGCGAGGTTAGGTGGATTGGCTTAAGGAGTAGGATTGAAGGATTGCATAATGAAAGGTTAAACGCGATTAGAGTTAGGGCAGAATTTAGAAGGAGGTGTTAAAGGGTGTTTCGACCATCAGGTTATTCCTGAGAAAATTTAGGGAAAGGGCAGATGGGACTACCATAGCCATCTAGTGGTCGCTGGTTTTTGGGGGGGGGAGATATGTGGCAGGGTCAAGGTGCTTAACTGATACAGATGATATTAGTGGTTATGCTGATTAGTTGGTTTTAGGAGAAATGGAGGAGGAACAAGGAAGTTGTCAAGTGAGGAGGTATTTGGGGTTTAGCAGAATACTATTGTATTGGGACAAGAGGAACGGGAAATGCTGAGGGTAGTATTAGTGAGGGAGGATGGTGGGGGAGGCGGTTTTTTTACGGATGAGTCAGGGTAAGACGTCGGGCATTGAAGGAATAACACCGAAAGATTTTTTTTAGAGTTTATTTGGAAAGCAATTAGGTATGGGTTTAGTGGAAGACCTTGAAATCAATGTGGAGTCCAGTGGGAGGATGGGGAAGACACCAGAAAACATGATGGGAAAGTATTGAATGATTAATAGAGCAATATCCCTAATGTGTGCAGAATATAGAAAAAATTTAATGCTAAATTCTGGGCAATAAGACTGAAGAAGGTCTAGGATCAGTGGTACATGGGGACAGTTTTGGCATTCCAGGAAGAAGTATGAGGGACGGCCATAGTCCACATAAGGGATTTGTATTGAGGACTGCACCGGAGGGGGAATACTGGATTTAGATTGGGCTAATGCATATTGATTTGTGTGAATAGGGATTCTTTAAAAGTTTGTTTTGGAACAGTTTGGGTTTGGGGGAGAAGGCCGGTGAGATGGTGCAAACATGTAGAGGGGAAAAAGCAGTTAATTAGGTACAGGTGTTATGGGTAAGTTGGGGGACCCAGTACTGATGGAGAGAGGTTGAGGCAGGGCATGTGCCACTCTCCATTTAAAAGTTTTGCCTGCGTACAGAATCCATTTTTATGGGCTGGTGGAGATGTGATTGAATGAACATGGGATTAGGGGGGTGGGCGGGGGGATTGTGGGTTACGTAAAAAAGAAAGATGAACTACTGTGCTGGTAAGGCATGAGGAAGATCTAAGGAGTGGTGTAAATCATTCAGATTTTTGGGGATGCCACGGGTATGAGAGTTAATTTAATGAAGTCGAGACTGTTTAGAGGTGGGGGTATTGTGGGAGGGGGCTTGGGGAGGTTTTTTTGGGATGGGTCCAGTAGTGGACAGAATTAAGGTTTGTGGATATGGTACATGGCGAAGTGCAGGAGAGTAGGAAGATAAATTCGGAATTAGTTTTACGAGCAGGGTTTTGTGTTAGGCTAGGAGGCTTAAGAGGCTAGGGACTAACATTACAGCAGAGAGTTTTAGTGGTCAACTCTCTGGTTTACAGTAAGGTGGTGGGGGTGTGGGCTGAGGTGGTTCCTTAAACAGAGGATAATGGCAGAAATCCAGAGGAAGGTTTCTAAGGTATGTGTGGGGTTGGGAGGCATGGTTACAAGGACGTGGGTGATGACGGAGGGAGACGTTGGGGGTCTTGGCCTGATGTCATTGGTCATTAGAGTAATGCTTTATAATATTAAACAAAGATAATCCGGAACTGGGGGGAACATAGGGAGTCAGGGTTAGTAGGGTAATGGAGGAATGCACGAAGATGGTGGTGTGGAAGGGATTTGCGGTATTGTGAGGAAAAGTTTGAGGTTTATTATACATGTTAAACAGGTTGGTCCAGTTAAAGGTCCAAACGAATGGTGGGTGGTTGTGGTAGGCAAGGGTGTCCTTACAGGACTTGCTGTATATCCAACATATGACTGGATAAGCCTATGGAAAGTTTGGCTTGCCTTAGAATACAGCGAGGGTACGAGAAGTTAGAATATCGTTTTTCTGATGGGAATATTGGCCTCTAGGATTGTTATATAAAATGGGTTTCTTGTGAGATGAAGGACTTCATGCTTGCATTGTGGGGACATCGAAACGGCTTTTCATGCTGTTTATTTTTGTCCCTCTTTGGGAGGGGTGAGGTTTATGTGTGGTGAGAGTTATCAACTTTTGGGGGGGCAATGGCCATTCCTACGGGCCTTAATGTTGGATGTAAATGGGGTTGAACGGGTGATGTGGTAGAGCCTTTAATGTATGTTATGACGGATATTTACATGTAATCCTTGGGGATGAATGGATGTTGGGGAGAGTTGAGGATAAAAGCGTTAGCAGCCGTGAATTTTATAGAACTATAGTGTAGGAAATATGCAAGTCTATGGTGGGAGTGGGTAGTTAGCTTTCGGAGGGTTACCGGAATCTCACTGTGGGGGGCCTTCTCCTCCATAACCCATGGGGCGGGCAAAGGGTTGGTCCTCCTTACTCGGGGAACAAGAGGGTGTGTTTGGTTTAGGCTTCTTTGTAGTGTGGATGGTGGGAGGGTTATGAATAGAGTGAAGGGAGATGAATGAGGATTTGGAATCTATGGTTATGTTCCACTGCATACAGGATAAACCTTAAAAACATGATGACTAACCTTTGGATCTCAGTTTAGAGCAGAAATGATGTTTAAGATAGCACACAAGTTAACTTTGATTGTTTGTGAAGTGCTGTGCCCTGCACAGTTGCTTTGTGGGAAAAATTTTTCCTGCTATGTTTTAATATATGAAATACATGATCTTTGGCTTAGTCAGATTTAATAATCACATTATAATGACACCTTTTTCTATGTACCTAATCATGATATTGTTAATGATATTGAATTATAATGAATAGTGAGGTATTAGTTAGGAGTGGACAATTTTATTGTGCGATGCCCTTAATGTGGATTTTCTGTGAGATTGTTAATTGGTTTTTTTTTCAATGGTGTTATTGGGGAAAAAATAAGGATGGAACCAATGTACGAACTTGTATTCAATATTTTTTAATTATTACTAAAACAACTGTATGTGCATGAGGAATTTTTTATTCCCATGATAACGCTCAGTATAATACATTGATAATAGGGAAACGGGGGGGGGTAAGTATGTGCCGGCAAGAAGTAATTGCGCCGAGTCTTTAGGCAATAGAATTTATAATTATATGCTAATTATTTGTTATATATTATCTTCGACTGTTTATATAAATAAAAATAAAAAAAAATTCAGCAATATGTTACTAGTGTTTTCAAATAGGGAATAAGTTTTTATGTCCTGTAAACTAGATAGTTTTGATACCTTATGTTAGGAATTTGTTAGTTTGTATGGGTTGTACTTGCATATATAATGTTATGTCTTTTATTGAGGGGTGTTTTTTCCTGCCCAGTGTTTTTATTGTGGGGAGTTTTCATTGTGATATGTACCATGTAATGTTATTGTAGGCTTTTGGTTTGCCCCTAATTGTTTAAATTAATGTTCTGCATAATTTTCATTTTGTATGTTAACATAATATGTTACTGTGGGCACTTTGTGCAAGGGGTTCTAATTGTACAGAAGTTGAGGGGGATTATGTGGACCACAGACATAAAATTAGATTTTTTTGGTTTTTGCTAATTTTTTTTTGTTCGGTGCGGGAGCTCTCTCGCTCCTTTATTATGTTTAGAGTTTCCCTGCTATTGCGGAAGTATATGTGGGTAATGTTTCTTTGCAATTTTATTGAAGGGTTAGGTAGCCTTTGTTTAATTATTGTAAAGTATAATTTTATCCTTCGTATGCTGCATCATACATCTGTGTACTTGTACAGGGGGTTTTACTGTAACTGTATAACAGGCATGAATTGTAAGGTTTAGACTTTGTTTTAACTGTTTTTTTCTGATGCAGGTGGTTATCCTGTTTCTTTTCATTGTTCGGTGATGTATATCCTTTAGTACAATAGAAGTAACACTTGTGGTATGCTGTGGGGTTGATGGTAGGTCATTGTATTTGCAAACGGTTAATTATTGTGTTTCTATTTAAATGTTTATATCTTGTTACTGTGTCCCCCTTTAAAAAAAATATAAAAAAAAAAAAAAATTATGTAACATCACAGTACTAGTGAAATGGTTTGTGAAGCAGATTAGACAGACAGAGCAAAATAAGTCGCCGGGTCCTGATGAGGTTTTTTTCCCCAAGGGTTCTTAAGGAATGCAAAATGGAACTCTGTGAACCATTAACTAATATTTTTAATGTATCTCTTCAAACAGGTGTAGGTCTGATATGTGGAAAATGCTAAAATGTAATCCTATTTTTAAAACAGGGACGAAGTCCTTAACTGGTCCAAATTACCGCCCAATAGCCTGACCTCAATTGTAGGCCAAATACTAGAGTCAATTATAGCTGAGAATTAAAGAAGCCATCTCGAAAACATAGCTTGATTAATGGATACTCAACATGGATTCACAGAGGCCGTGCTTGTCTAACCAATTATATTAACTTTTCTTCAGAAAGCTTTTGAGGCTGTTGACCACGATAAACCAATTTGGATATTAATTTCCTCAAGATTTTAGTAAGGCTTTGGATAGAGTCCGCACCATAGAACGATAAAGAAATGGCACTCATGGCATTGGGGGAAAAGGTGCTCTCGTGGGATCGAGTCCATGGCTCACTGACAAGAAGCAAGAGTGTCCATAAATGGGTTAAATCCGAGTGGTGAACTGTTTAACAATGGTGTTTCCACAGTGGATCAGTCTTGGGCCCGTTTGTGTGTTTATCATATATATCAAGATCTTGATGAGGGAATTAATAGTGATATGAAGTTCCCTAAACCGTATTCCCTGGAACGCAGGAGGGAGAGATCATGATTATAAACACCTGGAAAATCCCTAGAGGGACTAGTACCGAACTTGCAACCACGAAAATCACTCACTACGAAAGCAAAAGACTTGGCAGACGATTGGCACCATCCCCCCAATGAAAAGCAGGGGGTGTCACTAGCACGTTAAGAGACCATACAATAAGTGTCAGGGGCCCGAGACTGTTTTCAACTGCCTCCCAGCACACATTAGAGGGGGATTACCAACAGACCCCTGGCCATTCTTCAATCTGGCACTGGACAAGCACCTAAAGTCAGTTTCCGGATCAGCCGGGCTGTGGCTCGTACGTTTTTGGTTTGCGTGCAGCCAGCACATCAGCCTGGTTGATCAGGCTCTGATTCCACCAGAGGCCTGGACACAGAACAGGGCCGCGGGGGCGTTTTGACCCCCGGAACTCTCTCCATGTTAAACACCAGGTAACAAACGTGACGTTATGGAACTTCAGGGAGGATTTTAAACAAACTCTATTCTTGGTCAGAAAAAGTGGCATGATGCAGTTTCAATGTAGATAAATGCAAGGTTTCTGAAGCTTGGAGTGCAATTAACACTAGTACTTATAAGTTAAATAATGTAGAACTTAGCCATACAGATTGCGAAAAGGACTTGGTGGTTATGGTGAGCAGCAACTTAAAAACCAAGACGCAATGCCCTAAGCGTACGTATAATAAGGCAAATAGATTACTGGGATATATATCAAGAAGTTGTAAGCACAGAAGTCCAGAGGTCATACTGCAGCTTTATACATCATTAGTAAGGCCCTACCCTAGATTTATGCAGCCAATTCTGGTCTCCATATACAGAATGGACATAATTCGTTAGAAAACATTCAGTGTATATGACTAAATAATACATAGCATTAAGAAATCTTCCTTATGAAGAAAGATTGAAGACTCAAAAATTTTCATTCACTTGTTAACGAAAAATGGGGGGAGACCTGATCAAATGTATAAGGGGAAAGTGGTATTAAAAAAGGGGGATTTTAAAAAAGGTCTTGAGGGTCTCTCCAAGAGAGAACCCGAGTAATGGATTTAAATTAATAATTTAGATTTAGAAAGGACTAGGGAAAGTATTTGGGTTTGGAAATAGGGGAGTTTTATGAGTGGAACAGCTACCAGTTGGTTTTTTTGAGGCTAGGATTTGGGGGAGTTTCAAAAATTTAGGTTGGGTAAATACATAGTGGGGGGGTTGGATTTGATGGGGCTTGCACACAAGCTTATTTCGGGGGCATTGAAAATTTTGGGGGGGGCAAATGTTTTGTTATGGGGTGAATTGTAAAGGACCGCCCCAATGGGCCAAAAGCCGCCTGCAATGTTCCCCTTTCTTAAATTCTTATAAATACAAAAATGGGGGGTGGGGGGGGGTGAGTTGGACCTAAAGCTTGTGCTACTAGGTCCCGTTTCTGGGGGCTCCTTTCCCTTTAAAGGGGTATTTCTGGGGGGATTGGGAAATTTTAAGTGGGCGGCCGTTTTATTTAAAAAGGGGAGAGGGGGGGGTTCCCCTTCTTTGTTCTTATGTTTCCCCCTTTTGGGGGGGCTGGCCTTTTTGATCCCTTTTTGGATAAACTTTTTAAAGAGAGTGCCTACTTTGATATTGGTATACCGTTTCAACAGGTTTTTTGTTCTCTCGATTATATGGGATCCCTATTTATCACATAGGGGTTACATTTTGGGGCTCCGTGCTTTTTGTTCCCCTGAATTTTATTTTGATCTTTTCTGTCACGCCCATCTTGTTTTAAGTGATTTTAATGTTCATCCTTTGGGGGGGCTTCCCCCAAGTGACTCTCAGGTGTCACTTTGGGGATAATTATTATTTCATCCTTTTCTTTTTTTTTACGGTGTCTGATCATTTTGAATCCACCAGTGTCTCTCTTGCATTGTTCTTTCTATCTGCTCCTCTTCAGTTCCCACTTGATTATCCCTTGGTATGTTCTCCCAGATTTGCATGACAGTGATCATTTTCCCTTTATTATTCTTACTTCCACCTTGTTGATAAATTAGACACATGTGCAACTCTTGGGTATCTTTATTGAGGAAACGTTTGCCACAGGGGGCTTCATCAGTCCATAAAAAGGAGATCTTGAAGAACGGGAGGGGGAATGAGGTAATCAGCCCCTCAACCTTGAGTCGATGTGGTCAGTCCATCAATCTTGAATAGAATACGGCATAGGGTGCTAAAGAAGGAGCTTTATAAACCGTTGGCAGGAGAGGTGCAGCAGTCATAGGTCGGTAACATTTGTTCAATGTGGAAGTAGGTCGTGCCCAAGAATTAGGCAAGCGAAGAATTCCCAAGTATTAAGATCCCAAGAAGTTGCAGTGTCTGACAGGTTTGTAGATGAATGGTTCAGAGAACCGACATGTTGATAAATTAGACACATGTGCAACTCTTGGTTATCTTTATTGAGGAAACGTTTCGCCACACAGTGGCTTCATCAGCCCACCTCGTTGCCACCATTAACAATTTGGACAAGTGATTTGGGGCTTATATTCTCATATTACCACTTTGTGGGGACCCTTCTTTGTCCTCTATTGATGAGCTGGTGCACCAGTTTTCGACTTTAGTTTTGACTGCAGTGGCAAGTTCCATTCCTCATACCTCAGGTAGGCATTCTCAGACATGTGTGCCTTGGTGGTCTCCAGTGTGTGCCCTGCAATGCATTTGAAACATGCTGCATGGGGCTGTTATCAATATAATCGGATCGCAGATCATCTTTTGGATTTTAAGTGGGCAAGGGCAGTTACTTGTCATTCATACGCGATGCTAAATGCACTTGTTGGGAAGACTATGTTTTTACCTTTACCTCGACTTCTCCTATGTATGCGGTTGGAAGAAGGTATGGAAGTTGTATGGCAAGTACATTTCCAGACCCACCTCCTGTTTTGTAGGTTGCTGGTGTTAGTGTTGGGGGAACCTTTTGGGAAGTTGCCAGGGAAATCAAGAACTGTCTTTTTTTGTGTCTCCCAAGGGCTTCACCTCTGTCCCTCATTTCTTGATTCAAAGTCTGCCAAGGAGCAGTTACCCTTGGATTTCTCTTCTAATGGAATGGAGCCATATAATTTTCCCTTTTACTCTTTGAGCTAGAGTCCAGACTTTCCGCTTGCTGGTCAGGGGAAACTGGGTCTGATGATTTTTCATATCCGTATGCTACAGCATCTTCATTCTACAGCCCTTACAGTCCTTTTGCATTTTTCAATCTTGTTTGGATTTGAGGGATTCTTCTCAACAATGGAAATCTTCCATTGTACTACTGTTTTGCAAACTAGGCACTTCAGGGCTTGATACCTCTCACTATTGTGCCCTTGCTCTGACCAGTGTAGCCTGCAAGGCGATGGAACAAATGGTGAATAGATGTCTGGTGTGATATTTTGAGACTCACAATTGTGGCTTTTGCAAGGGCCGCTCTAATTTGAACCTCTTGCTCCACTTAGATACTTATTTACGAAATTCCTTTGCTAATAAATACTCCATCCTAGCACTTGAAGGTATAATATCTAAGCTCAGGGCCACTCCTTAGGCCTCCACATTAATCTACCAAGCTTGCTTGTGCTTTCTTATCTGAAAGATATTTTTGTGTCCGTGTTGGCACCTCATTTTCCTCTGACTTTGTTCAGACCAAGGGAGTCCCACAAGGTTGTGTCCCTAGCAGTACCCCTTTTCTCTTGGCTATAAATGACCTACCTTCCATTCTTCCCTCACATATTTGGTTTTTGCTTCATGTGGATGACTTCACCATAGATTACACAGGTGCTGACTGTCACCTCTTAGTAGCCCCCATTCATGGATTTAAATTTTCTAGTGTATAAACCCATTTTATTACCTTCACTAGATGTCCTCTTGTCCCAGATTTTCTATTGTATTTGCACGGATCACGTATCCCAGATGTGATATGGTTAAGTTTTTTTTGGGCCCTTTTATTCAATCGTGGTTGACATGGAAACCTCACATTTCCTCTTTGAAGGGAGCTTGCCATGGTTGGCTGATCCTCCTTTAAAATTGTTGCACATTGTTTGTGGGGAGCAGATCTCCCGGGCCCGTAAAGATACCCAAGAGTTGCACATGTGTCTAATTTATCAATGTGTCAGTTCTCTGAACCATTCATCTACAGATCTCTGGTCTCTACCACCACTTGTATTCTGCCCTAATCTTGTCAAAGCTGGATTATGGCAACCAAGTCTATTCTGCAATTCTTTCTAAGTTAGATCCCATTCATCATTTATGCCTTGTTGCCTTTCATTCATTCCCTGTTGAAATCCTCTATGCTGAGGTGAATGTTCTTTCCTTAGCCAATTGTCATCATACTCATTGCCTTCATTACTTTGTCCACTCTCATGACCTTCGGGTTCCTTCTATGTATAGGTTTGTCTCAGACTTTAGTAGAAGCCCATTAATTGATCGGCACCCCTGCTTAATCCATCTGTTTTCCTAGGTCTTTACTCACTCAGGTCTTCTCTCCACTTGTCTCCCTTGTATGTTCATAAAGCATCTGTCTTTTCCTTTCCTCCTTGGGAGGTTCCAATGGTTTGTGTCTGTTGTCCCCTACTGCTGTGTGTCAAAGATCTTCTACCTATGACTGCTCCTCACTCTCTTATTCTTGATCACTTCCGGTCGCATGTTCATGCTGTCACTGTTTATACAGGTGGTTCTAAATCTTCTGACGGTGTTGGGTTTATGGTGGTGTTCCCTGACGATGTTGTCCGGGGTCATTTGTTAGACTCGGCAAGTATTTTTACCATCAAGTTGTATGTCATCCTCATAGTGCTTCTCCATATTACATATATGTCTCCATTGGCTTTTGTTATCATTTTGGATTCCCTCAGTGCTTTACAGGCCATTTAACAATTTGATTTCCCTTATCCATTGGTCCTTCATATTCAACTTCATGCTGTGTAGATAGTAAAAACAAGGACTACTTTTTCTGTTGGGTCCCTGCACACGTTGATGTACAAGGAAATGAACAGGTGGATGCTGCTGCACGGTCTGTGGTGCATGATCATCTGGTTTCCTATAGAGGTATTCCATTCAGGGATTGTTTTACCATCATCTCTACCCTTTTCATGGCTTTTGGCAGCAACAGTGGTTGAACATGCACAATAACAAATTGCACTCTATTAAACCATTTTTGGGTTTGTGGCCATCTTCTTACTACTGTTGCCATACTCAGGAACTGTGCTCTCCCATCTCCACGTCGACCATACTCTCCTTACCTATGGGTATCTCATGGAATGATACCCTATCACTCTCTGTGAGGCTTGTCAGGCCTCTATTTTGGTTCTTCACTTTCTCGTGAATTTCCCGGTTTATCAGCGAGCTCACAGGATTTATCTCCATCAACACCACTGCCTTATTGCTCTTACCTTATCTTCCCTTCTTACAGATGGCGCTGCCTTTGACTTGCTATAACGATTTTACTTTTTGTCAGCAACTGCTTTACTATAGGAACTTTGACAAATATACCCTAGCATCCCTTCCAGCCCTTTTCTCCCCTCGCATCTGATCTCTTCTCCACCTAGCTGTTTATATTTCTCTGGCACTATTTCCTGCCTGGCAGTGCAGCATGGCCCTTGTCAGTTTAGTGCTTTATTTGATTATAATATTAATCCATTGTTCCAGTAGACCAAACTCATAGCAGTTTCACTAGAACTCCTTTACTTCCACCCAATAAAAATTTAGATTTTGCCACCGAAGTGGCTAGTTTGTTGTGCACCCCATATCCATCCTGTGGACGGTAGCGTGAGAGCATGTGGATACACAAAAGGCCTAGGAACTAGGCCCCAAAGGGTTAACAGGAATACATATGGATTTATATCTACATATCTATAGTTCACTTATCTGTTACAAGCAAATTTAGGAAATTTGCTTAGTATATCTGGCATCTTATTTTCATTAATAAGATATCTTGACATGTCACATAGGTTATTATACTGTCTGTCTCTGTATTCCTCAATAAGTGGACAATTAAGCACATAGTGTTCAAGAGAGTGACCATATGCCTGATCACATAATTTACATTTAGTTTGATCATCATCTGTGTGTCTCCCAAACTGCCAGAAGTACTTGTAACCAAGCCTAAGCCTGGCCACTACAACATCAGTCAGTCTGTTCACATTGCAAGTTGCTCCATAAACATACTTATCTACGTTCATGTTATCATAGTGGGTTATAGATCTACTCAGGCTTCTAACTGCATTCCTATAACAATCATCTTCATTATTTACTTCTCTCCTAATATTATTCCTAATGCTAGACACAGTTATACCAAAGTTATATTCTACGTTCTCCTTCTGGATACTCTTCTTGGCTAACATATCAACTTTATCATGAAGGAGTAATCCAATGTGTGATGGGATCCATAGCAATTGTACATTAATTCCTTTGTCCCTAATTTTTGAGTATAAGCACTCACCTCTAGTAAGCACGATTTTGCCCTATTTACTCTCATGCCAGACGCCTCCCCAAAAATTCCCAACACCCTCCCCACCATACGTAATCCCTCCACCCCTTCCATCAGGATAGTGGTATCATCCACATACTCCACAATGCCTAAGCGCCCTTCCCTCTCCCCATTTAATGCCCCAACCCCCTCAACGAGCCCATAGAACGGATGTTGCATGCACGCAAACAGAATTTGTGAAAGAGGGCACCCCTGCCGTAATCCCCTCTCCATTTTAACCAGCCTTCCCAATCTGCCATTAACTTGGACCCTTACCATAGCGATGAGTATAGTGTATTGA
>NC_069429.1:35066787-35093492 GCF_026875155.1 Cherax quadricarinatus
TGGTGGTGGTGATTTAACCTGCCAAAGATACTTGTAACCCAGCCGGAGCCGGGCAGTAGTGACATCCAAGAGTCTGCTTATTTTATTGGATGAACCATAGACATGTGGCTTCTCCTGCATGATAGAGTGATGATAGATGGACTGACTGGTGTCAATCTCCGTGAGTCTCAAGTCAATAAAATTCAGTTGAAGTTCTTATTCTCACACTGCTAACTGACAAGCCAAGATTCTAATCTATCCCCGGTTTGAAAGCTTTCAACTTAGCCAATTCATCAGTTCTATCATACATATGAAGACCAATGTGAGATGGAATCCACAGAATGTGCACTCTGACTCTACTGTCCACAATCCTACCATACCTGTGTCTGGCTTCTGACACAAGCATGCCACAATTTATACTTAATGAGTTGAGAGCATTTATGGATGACAGAGAATCAGTTACAATTAATTAAAGTGTCAACCTTAGATACATGGACACATTTGAGTGCAAGGAGTATGGCAAACAGTTCTGTTTGAAGGGTAGAGGCCCAGTTATTGATGCGTGCTCCAATTTCTTTATGAGAGCCATCACTCTGTGTGACAACAGCAGCACTACCAGCTGCACCAGTGGATTGGTGTACGGAACCATTGTTGAGTATACCTGGAGAGGGTTCATGGGGTCAACGCCCCCGTGGCCCGGTCTGTGACCAGGCCTCATGGTGGACCAGAGCCTTATCAACCAGGCTGTTACTGTTAGCTGTAATGTAAATAATTTGTGAAAGAGTGTTCTGTGTGACTAGGTTATTGGTACAGCTTAAGGCATCCTGTTTGGCTTCAAGGAATAACGGGAAAAGTTGGTAAATGGATCTACAACTTCCTGACAAATAGAACACAAAGAGTAATAGTAAACAGAGTAAAGTCCCAGGCAGCCATGGTAAAAAGTTTTGTTCCACGAGGCACAGTACTCGCTCCCATTCTATTCCTCATTCTCATTTCTGACAAAGACAGAGATGTAAGCCAAAGCTTACATCTCTGTAAGCCAAAGCTTACATCTCCATTGTGGACGACACCCGGATCACCATGGCAGTGACCTCCATCGAAGACACTGCGAGACTCCAAGCGAACATCACCCAAATCTTCGAATTGGCCACTCAAAACAATAAGTTCAATGAGGAGAAATTTCAACTACTCAGATATGGAAAGCTTGAAGAAGTTAAATATGTGTCAGGGTATACCACAAGTTTTAACCATACAATAGAGCGGAAAAGTAATGTGAAGTACCTGGGAGTGATAATGTCAGAGGATCTCACCTTCAGAGACCACAACAATGTGTCTACCACATCCGCTAGGAAAATGATAGGATGGATAAAGAGAACCTTCAAAACTAGGGATGCCAAGCCCATGATGATTCTCTTGAAATCGCATGTGCTACCTAGGCTGAAAAACTGCTGTACACAAATGGCCCCCTTCAAGGCTGGCAACATTGCAGACCTGGAGAGTGTACAAAGAACTTTCACGGCACACATAAGTGCGATAAGGCACCTAAACTACTGGGAATAGTTGAAGGTCCTTGATCTGTATTCCCTCGAATCCAAGCGAGAGATATATGATAATATACACTTGGAAGATCCTGGAGGGATTGGTGCCAAACCTGCACAAGAAAATCACTCCATATGAAAGCAAAAGACTCAGCAGGAGATGCAACATTCCCCCGATGAAAAGCAGGGGTGCCACGAGTACACTGAGAGACAACACAATAAGTGTCTGGGGCCCAAGACTGTTCAATTGCCCCCCAGCATACATAAGGGGGATTATCAATAGACCCCTGGCTGTCTTTAAGAAACGGGACGGCACTTAAAATCGGCCCTGACCAACGGGGCCCATGGTTAGTAACCCTTGTGTGCGGCCAGCGTAACACCTGGTTGATCAGCCCCTGATCAACCGAACCCTGGTTCAGACTGGGCTCGGGGGGGCCCCCCCTTCCAGGTAAACTCTGGAAAGGGAAAAGCTTTGGGATGTGGGGGTGTTGTGCATGTGTTTAATTTCATCCTGTCGGTATTTTAAATATACAATTCTTTATACTATACTACTCCCCTTCCCCCTTTCCCTGCCTATATATACCGTCCTGTCCCCCTTGTTAGTGTGACTTTTCCTGGCCCAAGTCGGACCGAAACGTCGTCGAAGCTTCTCTCTTTATGTGCGGGTTTTTTTTGTGTATTTAAAAAAATTTTTTGGGGGGGGGGAATGGAGGAATGGTGTTTGGAAAAAGGAAATACCCATGGAGCAGAAAAGTGCCCCCTGTTGCCTTTACTTGACCAGATCTGTTTGGTTCTTGGGGGGGGGTTTTCTTTTACGATCCTTTGGGGGGGGGTTTTCACCCCTTCTGAGGAAAATTTAAAGGTTTGAGCGGGGGTTTGAATGGACTTGTTGAGCTTTTTAACCCCAAAAATTAGGAATTTCTTTCAGTAGCACGACTCTGATGTTTTGAATCCAAAAGGCAGCCCCCAAGTACCCCCCTTCCCCGAAAGACACCCAAAGCCACCCTTCGGGTACAGGAGAAGGGAGGGGGACATCCCCGAAAAACCGATTCCCGGAAAAATACACCACCGCCAACAACCTCAATGGTATGAGATGGCCCTGGTCCCCTTCCCCCTTACTGGAACAGCTGCCTGGGGGAAAGAATCCGAAGGCCAAAAAGAGAAGGGAAAAAGGGAGGCGCAGGGAGGAGGAGGAAAGGAAAAAAGGAGATGGGGAAAAGGGATGGGGGAAGGGGGGATTGGGGATAATTAGGTTCGGTTGAGGAAGGAACCAAGGGTTTAATTTCCCTCAACCAAGAGCCTCTTCACCAACAATGAGCCCCCTTGAAGAGTAGGGGGGGTAGAAACATTGGGTGTGTTTTTTTACATGGTTGTCTTTTTTCACCCATCATAAGTGGGTCCCTAGAAGTTAGGGAGGTGGGGGTTTTGCATCCGGGCCAAAAAGGCCCAATTTGGGGGAAATGCTCAGCTTAAAAAGATGCTTTCTATTAGAAAATGTCATTGATCCCAGCTAGGCCTGTATCCTTGACTGACTTGTAGAAAGAAAAATATTTTTATTAATATTTTGTAACAATTTCACTCTCAACACTTTTGGTAAAAATTTATTTTTTATTAAAATTTTTTAAAAAATTTAAATTTAACAAAAATTTTTTTTTTTTTCTTTTTCTAAAAGGCCCCCTTTTTTTTTTTTAAACCAAAAATTTTAATTTTTTTTTTATTTTTTTTTTTAAAATTTTTTTTTAAAAAATTTTTCATTTAAAAAATTTTGTAAAAGGTTTTTATTAATTTCCCTTTTTATTTAAATTTTTTTCAATAAATTTGGGCCCGAAACTTTTTTTGTGTTTTTATTTATCAAAAAAAAATTATTTTAAAATAAAAAATTTATATTTTGCATTAAAAAAAATTTTTTTTTTTTTTTAAAAAGTAAAATTGGGGAAAATGGGCCCCCCCAAAAACTTTTATTTTTTTTACGTTTTTCCTTTTTTGAAAAATTTTTTCTTTTTGCAGTATTTTTCTTTAATACCTCTATTTAAAGAATTGCCTTCAAAACTTTTTTTGACTTTTTTTTGTTTTTAAAAAAAATCAAATCCCCCAAAAAAAAGGGGGGGGAAACATTAAACCCCTAAAAAAGTGTGGGCCCAATTTTAAAAGTCCAGAACTTTGGGGGGGGCCAAAAAGACCCCCCGGAGTTTTTAAGTGGACTACAAACCCCAAATGGTTACCCTTGCATAAAATTTTTTTCCCCCACATAAACCCCGTTGTCCTTGTCCCCCAGGGGCCTTCAAAAACCCCCGGGGGGAATTGGTTCTAGGTTTTCCAAAAAACCCCCCCCCGGAAAATTTTTATAAAAGGGGGAAACTTTTTTTTTTCCCCCCTTTTCCCCTTTTTTAAAAATTTTTTTAAAAAAAAGGGGCTTTTTTAAAAATTAAAAGGTAAAATTTTGCCTTTCTTTAGACTAAATATAATGTCTTTAAAAACTTTAATTTAAAAATTTTTTTCTAAAAAGATTATGAACAAATTTTTAAAAATTAACAACAAAAAAAAAAATTTTTTTAAAAAAATTTATAAATAAAAATTTCACTTTTTTCCCCCTTACTTTCCCCCTATTTTTAAGCAAAAAAGTGTAATCCCCGTTTCCCCAACTGTAGTTAATCTTTCAAAGGGGGGTTCATAGGGAAAGGGCTTTGGCCCCAAAAAAATAAAAAAACCCCAAATAGGGGAAAAAACGGGGTTTTTTTTAAAACCAAATTTTTGGTAAAGGGGGTTTTACCGTTTTTTTGGTGTTTTGGGGAGGGAAAAAAAGAAAAAGTGAGGAAAAAAAAAACGGCTTGGGTGATTAAAAAAAAATTTATTTTTAATTTTAAATAAACAAACCTGCAAACGAAGTAATGGTGGGTTTTTTTTCCCCTGGGTTTTTTATACTTTAAAAAATTCAGGTAGTATAAAAGTAAAATTTTTTGGAAAAAATGAAAAAAAAGGGGCCCGGAGACATGACTAATAAACAGACAATGTTATTTTAGTGCTAGGTATGACTGCATTGTTTATTCTGGACCCTATTTTGAAATTGGCATTTCTTCAATTTTGTATGAAATTGGCCAAATTACCAATTTCTGATCACTTTATTAGGTGGAAGAAAAGGAGTTCTAGTGAAACTGCTTTGAGTTTGGTCGACTGGAACAATGGATTAATATTATAATCAAATAAAGCACTAAACTGACAAGAGTAATGCTGTGCTGAGGGGCAGAAAACAGTGCTGGAGATATATAAACAGCTAGGTGGAGAGGAGATCAGAGGTGTGGGGAGAAAAGGGCTGGAAGAGATGCTAGGGGCTATTTGTCAAAGTTTCTATTGTAAAGCAGTTGCTGACAAAAAGTAAAATCGTTATAGCAAGTCAAAGGCAGTGCCATCTGTAAGAAGGGAAGATAAGGTAAGAGCAATAAGGCAGTGGTGTTGATGGAGATAAATCCTGCGAGCTCGCTGGTAAACTGGGAAATTCACAAGAAAGTGAAAAACTAAAATAGAGGCATGACAAGCCTCACAGAGAGGGATAGGGTATCATTCCATGAGATACCCATAGGTAAGGAGAGTAAGGTCGATGCGGAGATGGGAGAGCACAGTTCCTGAGTATGGCAACAGTAGTAAGAAGATGGCCACAAACCCAAAAGTGGTTTAATAGAGTGCAATTTGTTACTGTGCATGTTCAACCACCGTTGCTGCCAAAAGCCATGAAAAGGGTAGAGATGATGGTAAAATAATCCCTGAATGGAATATATCTATAGGAAACCAGATGATCATGCACCACAGACCATGCAGCAGCATCCACCTGTTCATTGCCTTGTACATCAACATGTGCAGGGACCCAACAGAAAAAGAAGTCCTTGTTTTTGCTGTCTACACAGCGCAAAGTTGAATATGAAGGACCAATGGATAAGGGAAATCAAATTGTTAAATGGCCTGTAAAGCACTGAGGGAATCCAAAATGATAACAAAAGCCAATGGAGACATATATGGAATATGGAGAAGCACTATGACGATGACATACAACTTGATGGTAAAAATACTTGCCGAGTCTAACAAATGACCCCGGACAACATCGTCAGGGAACACCACCATAAACCAAACACCGTCAGAAGATTTAGAACCACCTGTATAAACAGTGACAGCATGAACATGCGACCGGAAGTGATCAAGAATAAGAGAGTGAGGAGCAGTCATAGGTAGAAGATCTTTGACACACAGCAGTAGGGGAGAACAGACACAAACCATTGGAACCTCCCAAGGAGGAAGGGAAAAGACAGATGCTATATGAACATACAAGGGAGACAAGTGGAGAGAAGACCTGAGTGAGTAAAGACCTAGGAAAACAGATGGATTAAGCCGATCAATTAATGGGCTTCTACTAAAGTCTGAGACAAACCTATACATAGAAGGAACCCGAAGGTCATGAGAGTGGACAAAGTAATGAAGGCAATGAGTATGATGACAATTGGCTAAGGAAAGAACATTCACCTCAGCATAGAGGATTTCAACATGGAATGAATGAAAGGCAACAAGGCATAAATGATGAATGGGATCTAACTTAGAAAGAATTGCAGAATAGACTTGGTTGCCATAATCCAGCTTTGACAAGATTAGGGCAGAATACAAGACCAGAGATCTGTAGATGAATGGTTCAGAGAACTGACACATTGATTAATTAGACACATGTGCAACTCTTGGGTATCTTTACTGACCGGAGATCTGCTCCCCACAAACAATGTGCAACAATTTTAAGGAGGATCAGCCAACCATGGCAAGCTGCCTTCAAAGAGGAAATGTGAGGTTTCCATGTCAACCAGTGATTGAATACAAGGCCAAAAAACTTAACCATATCACATTCTGGGATACGTGATCCGTGCAAATACAATAGAAAATCTGGGACAAGAGGACATCTAGTGAAGGTAATAAAATGGGTTTATACACTAGAAAAATTAAATCCATGAATGGGGGCTACTAAGAGGTGACAGTCAGCACCTGTGTAATCTATGGTGAAGTCATCCACATGAAGCAAAAACCAAATATGCGAGAGAAAAGGGGCAGTGCTAAGTACACAACCTTGTGGGACTCCCTTGGCCTGAAAAAGTCAGAGGAAAATGAGGTGCCAACACGGACACAAAAATATCTTTCAGATAAGAAAGCAGCAAGCAAGCTTGGTAGATTAATGTGGAGGCCTAAGGAGTGGCCCTGAGCTTAGATGTTATACCTTCAAGTGCTAGGATGGAGTATTTATTAGCAAAGGAATTTTGTAAATAAGTATCTAAGTGGAGCAAGAGGTTCAAATTAGAGCGGCCCTTGCAAAAGCCACAATTGTGAGTCTCAAAATATCACACCAGACATCTATTCACCATTTGTTCCATCGCCTTGCAGACTATACTGGTCAGAGCAATGGCACAATAGTGAGTGGTATCAAGCCCTGAAGTGCCTAGTTTTCAAAACAGTAGTACAATGGAAGATTTCCATTGTTGATGGAGAACCCCTCACATCCAAACAAGATTGAAAAGATGCAAAAGGACTGTAAGGGCTGTAGAATGAAGATGCTGTAGCATACGGATATGAATATCATCAGGCCCAGTTTCCGATGACCAGCAAGCGGAAAGTCTGGACCCTAGCTCTAAAAGAGTAAAAGGTACATTATATGGCTCCATCCCATTAGAAGAGAAATCCAAGGGTGACTGCTCCTTGGCAGACTTAGAATCAAGAAATGAGGGACAGAGGTGAAGCCCTTGGAAGACACTAAAAGACAGTTCTTGATTTCCATGGCAACTTCAAGAGATTCCACAACACTAACACCAGCAACCTACAAAACAGGAGCTGGGTCTGGAGTGTACTTGTCATACAACTTCCATACCTTCTTCCAAACCGCAGACATAGGAGAAGTTGAGGTAAAGGTAAAAACATAGTCTTCCCAACAAGTGCATTTAGCATCGCATATGAATGACAAGCAACTGCCCTTGCCCACTTAAAATCCAAAAGACGATCTGCTGTCCGATTATATTGACAACAGCCCTATGCAGCATGTTTCAAATGCATTGCAGGGCACACACTGGAGACCACCAAGGCACACATGTCTGAGAATGTTGTTAGGTAAGACACATATGCAACAGTTAGACAACTTTATTCCGAAACGTTTCGCCTACATAGTTCCTGACTATGGAACTGAACTTCTCCAGGCCGAGGGACTGACAACCTCAAATTCTACGACTATAAGGGTGATGGACTGATTACATCGTCTTCACATCTCTACTGTTCCTGCCTACTTTCTGTATTCGACTGAAGAAGCCTACTGTGTAGGCGAAACGTTTCGGAATAAAGTTGTCTAACTGTTGCATATGTGTCTTACCTAACAACCTGTCGGTATTGTATACCATTTTGATGTTCATGTCTGAGAATGTCTGCCTGAGGTATGAGGAATGGAACTTGCCACTGCAGTCAAAACTAAAGTCGAAAACTGGTGCACCAGCTCATCAATAGAGGACAAAGAAGGGTCCACACAAAGTGGTAATATGAGAATATAAGCCCCAAATCACTTGTCCAAATTGTTAATGGTGGCAACGAGGTGGGCTGATGAAGCCACTGTGTGGCGAAACGTTTCCTCAATAAAGATACCCAAGAGTTGCACATGTGTCGATGTGTTCAGTCCATCAATCTTGAATAGAATACGGCATATGAGCGGAGAGGCAGCTTATAAACCGTATGGTAGGAGAGGTGCAGCAGTCATAGGTGGTGTCACATTTGTTCAATGTGGAAGTAGGTCGTGCCCAAGAGTTAGGCAAGCGAAGAATTCCATACGGTTTATAAGCTGCTTCTCTGCTCATATGCCGTATTCTATTCAAGATTGATGGACTGAACACATCGACTCAAGGTTGAGGGACTGATTACCTCATTCTCCTCCTGTTCTTCAAGTTTCTCCTACGTATGGACTGATGAAGCCACTGTGTGGCGAAACGTTTCCTCAATAAAGATACCCAAGAGTTGCACATGTATCTAATTTATCAACATGTCGGTTCTCTGAACCATTCATCTACAAACCTGTCAGACACTGCAACTTCTTGGGATCTTAATACTTGGGAATTCTTCGCTTGCCTAATTCTTGGGCACGACCTACTTCAACATTGAACAAATGTTACATGACCTATGACTGCTTCACCTCTCCTGCCAACGGTTTATAAGCTCCTTCTCAGCACGTACGCTGTATTCTATTCAAGATTGATGGACTGACCACATCGACTCAAGGTTGAGGGACTGATTACCTCATTCTCCCCTGTTCTTCAAGTTTCTCCTTTGTATGGACTGATGAAGCCACTGTGTGGCGAAACGTTTCCTCAATAAAGATACCCAAGAGTTGTTAGGTAAGACACATATGCAACAGTTAGGTATGGAAATATAAACACAAATGCAGTATAATGTGATCCTTTATTGACAACGTTTCACCCACACAGTGGGCTTTTTCAAGTCACACACGGATCTACCAGGTAGATCCGTGTGTGACTTGAAAAAGCCCACTGTGTGGGTGAAACGTTGTCAATAAAGGATCACATTATACTGCATTTGTGTTTATATTTCCATTGTGTCGGTATTTTATACCATTTATTTCCAACAGTTAGGTATCTTTATTTCGAAACGTTTCGCCTACACAGTAGGCTTCTTCAGTCGAGTACAGAAAAGTTGATAGAAGCAGAAGATACTTGAAGACGATGTAATCAGTCCATCACCCTTAAAGTTTTAAGGTGGTCAGTCCCTCAGTCTGGAGAAGAGCATTGTTCCATAGAATGAAACAATATGGAGATGAAGTGACAGAATGGAGCTTTTTATAGCGCCAAGAGGTGAGACGTAGGCCACTAGGAGAGGTAAGAACTCAGATGTTGACAGGTCAGGTCCCTCTCAAATCCAGCCGCTCTCACTAGTGGAAGTTGTCGAAGTTGATTGCAGGTCTGTACCAAGATACCCTTGTGTTGCAGTGTCTGACAGATTGAACATTAAAATGGTATAAAATACCGACAGGTTGTTAGGTAAGACACATATGCAACAGTTAGGTATCTTTATTATGAAACGTTTCGCCTACACAGTAGGCTTCTTCAGTCGAGTACAGAAAAGTTGATAGAAGCAGAAGATACTTGAAGACGATGTAATCAGTCCATCACCCTTAAAGTTTTGAGGTGGTCAGTCCCTCAGTCTGCAGAAGAGCATTGTTCCATAGAATGAAACAATATGGAGATGAAGTGTTGTTGTTAAAGATTCGCCGGTATTCTCCCGGCCCGGGCCTTTCCAAGTGGTGGCCCGGCACTGGCTCCCTGTCTAGGGAGTGTCTGAGACCTAAGTCTCCCATGGGAGGAGGCACAAGTACCCCCCTCATCTTGTAAGGTACAAACTCGGGCTCTGGCACCAACCATGCCCTAGAAGGGCAATGCATGGTGTCGATTGTGCTAGCGCTGTGCTCTCCTGTGTGGAGTGTCGTGTGTTGGTGTTCATTTTCATTCATGTTGATTCACAGGTCCTTCTGGCCCAGGTCTTCTCCAGATGGTGACCCGGCAGTGGCCCCCCGGGTGGGGGGTGACGATAATCATCTTTCTTCTTTCTTGGCCCTCCGGTTGGAGGATGTCGTCTTCTTCTATCTTGCGCTGACTTCCCAAAGAGAAGCGCAGTCGGGCAGAGGCAGCAGTTACAGGGTTGATTGGAGCCACACCCCTGCTTTAGCGGACAGCAAAAGTGCTGGGTGAATGGTCATGGATAGTCGTGCAAGACGAGGGTACCGTCTTCAAGGTCCCTATTCTGAAGCATCCTGAATTTCCTCTTTGAGGTGTACTTGACTTCCACAAGGTGTTGGGTGTTGGCAGTGAGTAGTCTGGTCATGTCTGCAGTGGTGTATGTAGCAGTTTGGTCGTAGGTATACTTGACTGTTCCGTCCTGGAGGTGATGATGGATTTCTGAAGACAGCATTGTGTTCTTATACTGCTTGGTTGTGTAGAAGTATACACCCTTCAGATATCGGACTTGTTGTGGTGCAGCAGTGTCAGTGACAGTGGCACCGTGAGGTGCATCCGCAGTGTCTTGTGTTTTTGCTTTCTTGGCTGGTGGCTGAACTGGTGAAGGCGAGATTTCCGACTGGTCAGTTGCTCTAGCAGTGGATGAAAGCGGTAGTGGACTCTCATTGGTGGGGTTTGCCGACGTCTCAGAGGTCTCTGATTGGTCTATCTCTGTGTCTAGTGGAGGTTGTGACAGCGGTGGAGCAGCGGTGATGCTGGTAATATTTGCAGTAGATTTTAGGATCTCAGTGGAAGGTGGTGATGCAGGGAATGTGAGGCCAGGCATATTATTTAGTTTGAAAAGTTCATTGATGGTGGTGTTGAAGGAACCAGGCTCAGCTGCATTCTGTACATGAGCATACATAATGCAACAAAGAATCTTGGTGGAGTCGGCAGTAGGTGTTGGCAGGGAAGTGGTGGGAGCAGCTTGCGTGGCATGTAGTATCTTGGTAGTGTCTGCTTGAAGCTTGGCGATAGCAGAATATGTGGTTGCTTGTGGGTTGGGTTTCTTTTGTTGTTGTTGTTTCTTAAGAACATAAGAACATAAGAATGTAGGAACACTGCAGAAGGCCTACTGGCCCATACGAGGCAGGTCCTTAATCAAAACGACATCTACCTAAAGCTACTCAAGAAATAACTCCCGTACCCCTTGACACCAATCAAACCCAGCCCCTCCCACTCATATATTTGTCCAGTCTCTTCTTAAAGCTACCCAAGGTCCTAACCTCTATCACCCCACTGGGAAGACTGTTCCAAGCATCTACAACTCTGTTAGAAAACCAGTACTTACCTATGTCCTTTCTAAATCTAAATTTATCCAACTTAAATCCATTATTCCTGGTTCTTACCTGGTTCGACACCCTCAGTACTTTATTAATGTCTCCCTTGTTTATGCCCGTCATCCACTTATACACTTCAATGATATCTCCCCTCATTCTACGCCTCTCCAGAGAGTGGAGATTTAAGGCTTTAAGTCTATCTTCATACGGGAGGTTCCTTACACAGTAAATCATTTTAGTCATTCTTCTCTGTATGTTCTCTAATGAGTCTATGTCCATCCTGTAGTAAGGGGACCAAAACTGAGCAGCATAATCTAAATGAGGCCTCACTAGTGATGTATAGAGCTGTAAAATAACTTTTGGACTTCTGTTACTTATACTTCTTGAGATAAATCCAAGTAATCTGTTGGCCTTCTTGCGCACACTGAGGCACTGCTGTCTTGGCTTCAGATTTCTGCTTACCATGACTCCCAAGTCTTTTTCACATTCTGTATGACCAAGCTCTACTTCACCTAGATTATAGCTTCGAGGGTTATTTTCATTACCAAGGGCAAGTACCTTACACTTATCCACATTAAACTTCATCTGCCATTTCTCAGACCAAGACATTAATTTGTTCAAATCGTCCTGGAGTTCATTGATATCCTCCTCAGAGTGAATTATACGGCCTATCTTTGTATCATCAGCAAACTTACTCATGTCACTAGTAATCCCTTCATCAAGGTCATTAATGTAAATTATGAACAAGAGAGGGCCTAAAACTGATCCTTGTGGAACGCCACTAGTGACTAATCCCCGACTCAGATTTCACTCCATTAATGGTAACTCTCTGCTTTCTATTGGTAAGCCATGCCTCAATCCATGCTAGAACTTTACCTCCTATACCATGAGCTGCCACTTTTCTTAAGAGTCTCTTGTGAGGTACTCTGTCGAAGGCTTTACTAAAATCCAAATAAACAATATCATATTCCTTATCACTGTCAACTGCCTCAAATGTTCTATTGAAGAACGTCAGTAAGTTTGTCAGGCAGGAACGACCTCTCGTGAATCCATGCTGAGATTCATTTATCAAGTTATGCTCTTCAAGGTGACTTCTGATAATGTCAGCTATAATTGATTCTAATAACTTGAAGGAGTGGACTTATCCCCTGATTTGAATATAGGAACCACATTAGCCATCTTCCACATCTCTGGCAAAACACTTGTAAGGATGGACGCATTGAATACACTCGTTAATGGCTGACTAAGCTCCATCTTGCATTCCTTAAGTACCCTTGAAAACAACTCATCGGGTCCCGGGGACTTATTTTGTTTCAGTTTGTCTATCTGTTTAATAACCATGTCCCTCGTGACAGTAATATTAGTTAACTTAAATTCATCAGGAACTAAATAATTGTTAATTACTGGAATCTCATTTACATCTTCCTGTGTAAAAACTGACAAAAAATAGTCATTAAATAAGGAACACATTTCCAGTTCATTATCCGTCAGCTGTCCATTCCCAGATTTCAGAGGTCCTACTTTTTCCTTCACCTTCGTCCTATACACTTGAAAGAACCCCTTTGGATTAGTCTTTGATTCATTAGCAACTCTAATTTCATAGTCACGTTTAGCCTTTCTAATAGCCTTTTTTACTTCTCTTTTAAGCTGAACTTATTGGTCAGTAAGGTTAACCTCTCCTCTTCTGATGCGCCTATAAATTCCCCTTTTCTCCCCTAATAGATGCTTTAGCCTCCTGTTAACCCATTTGGGATCGTTATTTTTAGACCTAATTTCTCTCTGGGGAATGTATATACTCTGGGCACTGTGTACATTATTAAGAAAACAATCATAAAAGCAGATCCCTTCATATTCATAAGTATGATTATCGTCAATAAAATCATTAGCTAGATAACCCCAATCAAGATTAGACAGATGTTCCCTAAGTCCATTATAATCGGCAGAACGAAAATCGGGGTTTTTTACTGTATTATCATTATTCTTGCATTCCCAATTAATGCTAAAGGTGATGGATTTGCGATCACTTGCGCCAAGCTCTTCAGTGATCTCCAGATTATTGAACATTAAAATGGTATAAAATACCGACAGGTTGTTAGGTAAGACACATATGCAACAGTTAGGTATCTTTATTATGACGTTTCGCCTACACAGTAGGCTTCTTCAGTCAAGTACAGAAAAGTTGATAGAAGCAGAAGATACTTGAAGACGATGTAATCAGTCCATCACCCTTAAAGTTTTGAGGTGGTCAGTCCCTCAGTCTGGAGAAGAGCATTGTTCCATAGAATGAAACAATATGGAGATGAAGTGACAGAATGGAGCTTTTTATAGCGCCAAGAGGTGAGACGTAGGCCACTAGGAGAGGTAAGAACTCAGATGTAAAGTAAAAGGACACAAGTGCAACTAATGTGACATTTATTGTGGCAACGTTTCGCTCTCCAGGAGCTTTATCAAGCCATTACAAACAATACATGGACACAGAGGGTATATAAAGGCTCAGAGTGAGGTGAATACTAGTGAGGTACCATTTCGATGTTCACTAGTGGTAGTAGTAGTAGTGGTAGTGACAAAAGTAATACAATATGGTAGAGCAATTAATTTGAACATGAGTAAAAGGATATAAGAGCTATTACTTGGGTAACATAAAAATAGGTTGGACAAATATAAACTGGAATGAGGCAGCTTGTTTCAGTGTTCACTCTCTGTGCTTTGTGTAGTATAACAGGAGAGGACTATGTGATGGCAGGGTTTACTGTTTTCAGGAGGATTCTTGCTAAGACTTCGGAAAATGGTGAAGCTGCCGTTGTTTTGTTTAATTGTATTCGAAACAGCGATCAGTGCTGATTCAAGGCACTTGCGTGTGCGGAAATTAGTTTCTTTTATCACTAATTGGGCGTCTCTGAATTTCATAAGATGATTGGTGGAATTTCGGTGTTGTACACAGGCGTTGTTTAAGTTGTCGTTCCTACATGCGTATATGTGTTCATTGAGGCGGGTGTCGAGGTTTCTTGCTGTTTCACCTACGTAGATCTTGTCACAGCCTCCACAGGGTACAGTGTAAACTCCTGCATTGACTGGTTCGTGGTGCTTGGGTTTTGTCCTGGTTAGATCCTTTATTGAAGTGGTAGAAGCGATGGCGACTCTGGTGTTAGCTTGTGAAAGTACTTTTGAGACGTTTAGTGCAACCTGGCTGTTGGGAAGAATTATAACTTTGTTGGGAGCGGTGTTGATGCGTGGAGAATTGATGATCTGAAGAGCTCTTTTCTTGCATACCGAATTTGTAGTCCTGAGTTTCTTGACGAGGAATGTACTTACATTCACCAAACATTCACTGAGTTACAATTTCCTTCTTTTTTCATCAAAGACTGCAAGAAAAGAGCTCTTCAGATCATCAATTCTCCACGCATCAACACCGCTCCCAACAAAGTTATAATTCTTCCCAACAGCCAGGTTGCACTAAACGTCTCAAAAGTACTTTCACAAGCTAACACCAGAGTCGCCATCGCTTCTACCACTTCAATAAAGGATCTAACCAGGACAAAACCCAAGCACCACGAACCAGTCAATGCAGGAGTTTACACTATACCCTGTGGAGGCTGTGACAAGATCTACGTAGGTGAAACAGCAAGAAACCTCGACACCCGCCTCAATGAACACATATACGCATGTAGGAACGACAACTTAAACAACGCCTGTGTACAACACCGAAATTCCACCAATCATCTTATGAAATTCAGAGACGCCCAATTAGTGATAAAAGAAACTAATTTCCGCACACGCAAGTGCCTTGAATCAGCACTGATCGCTGTTTCGAATACAATTAAACAAAACAACGGCAGCTTCACCATCTCCGAAGTCTTAGCAAGAATCCTCCTGAAAACAGTAAACCCTGCCATCACATAGTCTCTCCTGTTATACTACACAAAGCACAGAGAGTGAACACTGAAACAAGCTGCCTCATTCCAGTTTATATTTGTCCAACCTATTTTTATGTTACCCAAGTAATAGCTCTTATATCCTTTTACTCATGTTCGAATTAATTGCTCTACCATATTGTATTACTTTTGTCACTACCACTACTACTACTACCACTAGTGAACATCGAAATGGTACCTCACTAGTATTCACCTCACTCTGAGCCTTTATATACCCTCTGTGTCCATGTATTGTTTGTAATGGCTTGATAAAGCTCCTGGAGAGCGAAACGTTGCCACAATAAATGTCACATTAGTTGCACTTGTGTCCTTTTACTTTACATATTGTCGGTAATTCTACCAACTTTATTACAAGAACTCAGATGTTGAAAGGTCAGGTCCCTCTCAAATCCAGCCGCTCTCACTAGTGGAAGTTGTCGAAGTTGATTGCAGGTCTGTACCAAGATACCCTTGTGTTGCAGTGTCTGACAGATTGAACATTAAAATGGTATAAAATACCGACAGGTTGTTAGGTAAGACACATATGCAACAGTTAGGTATCTTTATTATGAAACGTTTCGCCTACACAGTAGGCTTCTTCAGTCAAGTACAGAAAAGTTGATAGAAGCAGAAGATACTTGAAGACGATGTAATCAGTCCATCACCCTTAAAGTTTTGAGGTGGTCAGTCCCTCAGTCTGGAGAAGAGCATTGTTCCATAGAATGAAACAATATGGAGATGAAGTATGTATGTATTATGTTCGCCAAGACCGTAGTCCTGGAACGGGTCTCAATCTTGCGATGACCCGTCTCTGGCTCCCGAGGGAGAAAGGTTTCTACAATGATGCGACATATGCTGTTCAAGCACTCTTCTGGTCAGTTCAACTGGTGCATCTCATAAGCGACAACACAGTATGTACTCCTAACTATGGACACTAGCGAGGAGGAGGATATGTCGTTATCACAGGCAACAGCTTGTCTGGTTCGTTGACTCCATGGTACACTAGTGTGGCCGCAGTCATCTCTGGTTCCTCTTCGGGAGGGAATATCACTCCTAGTTGCCTGCGGAGTGTCTCAGTAACTTCGCACTCCAGAAGATAGTGTGTTAGGGGCAGCTGGACAACGTGCTGACAGTACTGGCACATCTTCCTCCTCAGCCACTTGCTCTACCATCATTTGGCTGTGGGAAAGCCCAAACGAAGACGATGGATGGCGGTACACTGCGCTCTGGTCCAGCTTCTATTCATATGGAGGGGGTTCTCCCTGAGTCGCTAGACTCGGTACCACTGTTGAGTTGGGTATCACTAAGACCTTCCTCCATAAGTTTTCATGGGATCTGGCAGCACCAGTTTGGGTCTGTGTGGCTGATTGGGACAGTAAATCCCAACATGTGGATAGTTGTTGCTGCTTGGCTGCATCATCTGCCGCCTCATTTCCCCGGATGCCAGCATGGCTGGGATCAAGTTCAATGTCGATCTGTTACCTGAACTTCTAGGCTGTCATTAGCTCAGGATCGATGTGATGAGGTGAACATTGTCCTGCGGTTTGAGGATGGGAGAGGGCATTGATTGCAGACGTGGAATCAACATGTATTGGACCGGTCGGAGTCTCGATGTCGTAGGGCATGTGGACAATGCCTGCTGAATTCCGCCTCCAGCTCAGCTTGAAGATTCGTGCAGTGGTAGGGAGTCGCCAGCCTTGTGTGTGACATTGTGGTACAGTCCAGCTGCTGCTCTCTTCCTGCAGGGTCGACAGAACCATCTGTGAAATACATGCACATGTGCCTCCCTCTGCAAGTGCCATGCTTGTTCAGCATGATTGCTGAGAGTGTCTTGAAGCAGAGTCGACTTAGAGATGGGTAGCTGCATGATGCAAACATGGCTGGGTACTGGGCCGCCAGGGAGGTGGTGGATGAGTACACAGCAACAGGGGAGGTCAGCAACTCTTCTCATGGAGTAGTTTGTATAGGCAGCAGCTTCCGCCCAGCAGCACAAAACGAACGAAATCCTGGAGTAGTCCGTGAAGAGTGTGGGGGAGATCTTGTGCATGGTTGTCCAATATACCGGTCTCCTTATGTGGGGTACATTGTGCCTGTGCAGAATCGTGGCCACTTTGCAGGCGTTTATGTATCTCACTCTGTCAGCCAAGAAGGGATGCCGGGCCTCAGATCTGGGGGACATACTGTAATTGGTCCAGTTGGGGGCCACAAGCATAGTTCTTAATCGCCTGATTTTGTACGACTCCTATTCTTTGCATGCCTCTGCGGAAGAGATGTGCTAAACGGCGGTGCACCGTAGTCAATGTGCGAGCGTATAGCTTGTATATAGTACAAGCGAAGTACATCTTGCTTGCCCCAGCACGGTGCCTCGTCATGGCTCTCATGGCGTTGAGTCTGAGTAGAGGCACGTGACCTGACATACTCGGCCTGTTTTGATAGGTCAGCTTTTTTATCAATGTAGATTCCCAAGTACAGGTAGGAGGCCTGTCCACTTTCAAGTTCTAATATCCTGAATACGTTAATCTATTCCACAGGCATCATGGTCCTTGAACATCATTGCAAGGATTTCTCCGCCGAGATACTTGAGGCATAGTTCCTTAGCAAGACTGCGTAATTATGTCCAAAGCTCTCTGGCCTGTCGTTCTAAATTGCCTTTTCCATTCTCTACGAGTGCAAGATCATCAGCATAGCTGAGGAAAGCTGTGTTACCACTATTGAAAGGAAGGCTCTCAAAGTTCCTGCTAAGATGTTAAACCATGGGTAGGACTGAGCACCACCTCCTTGTGGCGGGGGGCGTACCGTTTTCCAGGGATTTAAGGAAGAGTTAGTGTCACCTGAAAGTGACACAGGCCTGCCTGCCCTCAAGGTAGGACTTATCCAGGCCAGGAGGGCGTCTTGATTCCCTTCCGAGCTAGTATTGCCAGATTTGCTGTGGGGCTGGCTAGCTCAAATGCCTTTTCAAGGTCGAGGTAGACGACAATACTAGGTTTTTTGTTACTGTCTGCAATCTGGCTTAGTAGAGTGGTTATGCACTCTGCTGTACCCATCCTTTGGTTGAAGCCCATTAGTGATGATGAGAGGGTCCAAGTTTACATAGGAGGCGGTTTATCACCTTCCTCTCCGCAGTTTTGGCTAAGCAGTGGTCAGCGATATGGGGTATCATACTGCATGGGTCCTTCGCTTTGGAATGGTTACGATTGTAGGCTTTCTTCCAAAGCTGCTGGGAGTGTCCTGGCCCTCCAAGACTTGTTAATGACGTCTAGTGATGGCCTCCCATCCACTATGCCCAGCCCCGTGCAATCATTGGAGTATGTAACACCAATCGATGCACCGGGGCAGTGTCAACCTGTGTTCTTAATGGCACGTCGGAGTTCCAAGTCCCGTGAGTCTTCATCAGTCACCATCTTCCGACTCACTTGCAGCTTGTTTCGTTAGCTGGCGCTGTGGCAGAAGATCAGTCTGTATTATTCGGTTGTCCTTTGGGAGCTGAGTGATGCTCCCCTGGAAGTGGGAAAAAGCCTCCACTAGGTTTCTCGCTTCTGGGATGGGTTCGGGTGTGCTGGTGGCCTGGCTTGCTCTTGCCATTTGCTATGTATAGTTGGCCCCATATCTCAGATAAGGTGGTAGTGATGCCCGAATGTTGGCACCACTCCAAGGCCATTTATCAGGTTTTACTCTGTGAGAGGGACCTATGCGGGCATGCTGCAAAAATGGCTCTCAGAGTATTCCTGTTCTCTGCCGTAGGGTTACGCCTGTATAGTTCCTAAAGTTGTGCGGTGGTTTTGATCCCGCACCTCGTCGTTGTAGAACCACCAGTCTCTTTGTGAGTGCGGCCTGCGGACTTCTTTGGAATTGCGCGCTCTGCTGCATGGATGAGAACAGTGATTAGCTCCTGTTCTGCGTGGCATCTCAAGGTCTTTATGGATAGAGAGTATGTGGTCACCCAGTATGAAGATAATCCTGGATCCACCTTCAGTTGGCACTCCTTCCTTACGTCCCATTGGGAGGCAGCACAAACTGTGGGAGGCCTTTTTATGTTGAAGGTGGTGATCCACTGCAAGTGGTCACTGAACATGGTGAGGATGAGCTTTTCCCATGTGGCTCCTGCTGCGAGTTGTCTTGACCGAAGGTAAGGTCGAGGCAGCCACCAACAGGTGTGTTGGGTCTCCATTAGTTTAGCAACTTTACCTCTGGAATATCGTGGTAGGAGCATTGCTATGTGTTCAGCCAGCAGCTTTGGTTGCTGAGTGAGGAGTGCAGATTGGGTGTGTGCGTTGAAATCTCCACCACAATAATTACACTCAGTGCGTGCTAGTGCGAGGAAGCTCTGCAATGTCGAGGGGTGGGGTTGGTCTTGGTTCTTGTAGATGTTATAGGATGGTAATGGGGCCCCAGGTTGTGCACAATGGCTGGCATGTACCTCGAATCCTCCCCACAGTCCACACAGGGTTGGGCTATAACCTCGTGAGGTATTGTAATTGGATACAAATTCAGCTGTGGCCTCTGCAGTGGAAACGCCCGTGTCCGTGTGCCGAAAATAAACAAGCAAAAAACGGGTAGTCTTGGGCACATACTCGGGACAGTCAGAGATTTCTTGTAGCTAGGGGACGATTATCAAAACCCATTCCCGAATTACTGCCTCCAGAGGAGGTGCTGTTTGCCCTCAGGCCTGAATGTTCCACTGTAGGACCTTGAGGGTGTGATTGGTACGAGGTTATTTACATCGAGTGTTGTTTCCTGAGGCTGGAGACTGGAGTCCTGCCGCTCTGAGAACCTGCAAAATTCTGGCATCCACTGTCTCCTCTTCGTCAGAAAGCACACTCTTCAGGAGCGTACTGGACCATCAGCCGGAATGCGCCTCTGTTGTTCGTGGAGTTGATTGTGTTGGCAAATAAGATCTGTGATCACCTTGATGTGTTGCTACGAGATCTCCCTGGTGAGGGCCTGCTTTGAGTTGGGTTCGAAAGAGTGGTATTATCTAGGGTTGTTGTGGTATGTAGGGGGACTGTGAGGGTGGATTTCTTTATGTATGCTCGTGGTTGTTGCTGTATACCAGGTTGGGTAGCCGGGATTCTCCTGGTGAGGTTGCAGTTGAGTCTGCATAGTGCTGTGCGGGTAAGGGGTGCCAGGCGTTGTACTTGCTATGGCGGTGGGGGATCGTATAGTTGCCGCTGCTGATCTGCCATTGACCCAGATGCACCCTGTTGACGCCTTCCTGTTCCTTTGTTTTGTTTTCTTCGTTGAGGGTAGGGGTGCAGGCGGTCTGACCCTTGACGCCTGGTTGAGGCTTCTAGGGTTGGGAATTCATGGGCATTGGCCTTGGGTTAGCTGCTGAGAGATCTGCGTTATGGCAGGGTTCTCTGCAACCATCGTTTGCTGAAGAGTGATGTCGTCGTAGCCTGGTTGCCGTGTTTTTGGGCGTCTGCCAGACTTCTTGAATCTGGCGAGCCTCTCGGGGCTCGAGGATTCCAGGCATGAGTTTCTGCCTGCGTTCGGGACATTGTGGAGTGGGTGGCGATGCATTTTTCGCTTGTGATGCATTCTCGGTAGGGTGGTGCTGGCTGCAGACACCGCAGATTACTCTGTTTGGACAGAGTGCACCAGGTGGTCCATAACGCTGACACTTGAAACAGGCGAACTGGTTCTGCTGTGAAGGTCCGACATCGTACCTGCCCCAAGAAACCGAGGTCCAGCGGGATGGCAGTGGTCCTACATGCTGAATGAGGACCCTGTCGGGTGGTGCATTGCTGCCCGTCTTTGCCTGAGACGTTGTGTGAAACCACACTGGGGTGAGCTGATACTGCCTCGATGGGCATCATCAAGCGGGTATCGCCATCACTACACCCTTGGTGATCATCTGCCGAGAAGTCCTGTTCCTCCAGGGTGAATGATGCGATCTGTCTCCATGACTCTCTTCACAGGTGTAATCATTTCCTTGTTGAAGGAGTCAATATTGGTTCTCCCCTCAAGTTTTGAAACCTTTCTTGTACTTCAGGTTGTGTCGTGATTCCAGGTATGAAAAACCAACCCCATAGTGGGTTTCTGTGGTCCCCGTAAGACTTCACCTTGAATTTGACAAGGTCGGTTGAGCTGGTTTGCCTGCTCTTGGGACGGATGGCGCTTCTGCTTCTTGTCCCAGTGTTCCATCCCTCTTGGTTTTCGGGGGGTTGGGATGTTTTTTCCGCACCTGTTTTTAATTGTCGCTGGCTCCATGGTTGGACTGTCAGATCTGATAAAATTGTGAGCAGATCTCCTCTCCTCTCGCAAACTTCTCGCTAGGAATTTCGCCCACTTTCCATAATCTGAGTCCTCGTCGTGTTCATTGGAGCATCGTGACCTCTTCTTTTCGGCAGAAGCCATGTGCATATTTGTGATAAGGTTGTGAACTCCGTGAATGAGTGTGTTCTACGCAGGTCTGTTAACAAGATATCCTTGGTAACAGACCTTGACAATCCACAAGGGTATCTTGGTACAGACCTGCATCAACTTCGACAATTCCATTGTGAGAGCGGCTGGATTTGAGAGGACCTGACATTTTCAACATCTGAGTTTCTTACCTCTCCTAGTGCCTACGTCTACATCTTGGCGCTATATAAAGCTCCTTTTGTCACTTCATCTCATATTGTTTCATTCTATGGTACAATGCTCTTCTCCAGCTGAGGGGACTGACACCTCAAAAATTTAAGGGTGATGGACTGATTACCATCGTCTTCAAGTATCTTCTGATTCTATCAACTTTCTGTACTTGACTGAAGAAAGCCTACTGTGTAGCGGAAAACGTTTCATTAAAAAGATACATAATGTTGCATATGTGTTTAACTAAACAAAACTGTCGGTTATTTTATACCATTTTAATGTTCAAATCTGTCAGACACTGCAACACAAGGGTACTTGGTACAGACCTGCAATCACTTTCGACAACTTCCACTAGTGAGAGCGGCGGATTTGAGAGGGACCTGAACTTTAACATCTGAGTTCTTTCCTCTACCTTGTGGGCCTACGTCTTCACTCTTGGAGCTATTTAAAAAGCTCCATTCTGTCACTTCATCTCCATATTGTTTCTTTCTATGGAGCAATGCTTTTCTCCAGGACTGGGGGGACTGTACCACTCAAAAACTTTAAGGGTGATGGAATGATTACTAGTCTTCAAGTATCTTCTGCTTCTTCAACTTTTTCTGTACTTGACTGAAGAAGCCTACTGTGTAGGCGAAACGTTTCATAATAAAGATACCAACTGTTGCATATGTGTCTTAACCTAAACAACATGTCGGTATTTTATACCTTTTTAATGTTCAATCTGTCAGGGACACTGCAAACACAAGGGTATCTTGGTTACAGAACCTGCAATCAAACTTCGACAACTTCCACTAGTTGAGAGTCCGGCTGGATTTGAGGGGACCTGACCTTTCTAACATCTGAGTTCTTACCTCGCCTAGTGGCCTAACGTCTCACCTCTTGGAGCTTAAAAAAGCTCCATTCTGTCACTTCATCTCCATATTGTTTCATTCTTATAGGAAAACAATGCTCTTCTCAGACTGAGGGACTGAACCACTCAAAACTTTAAGGGTGATGGACTGATTACATCGTCTTTCAAGTATCTGCCTGCTTCTATCAACTTTTCGTACTTGACTGAAGTAGCCTACTGTGTAGAGCGGAAAACGTTTTCATAATAAAGATACTAACTGTTGCATATGTGTCTTACCTACACCTTGTCGGTATTTATACCATTTTAATGTTCCATCTGTCAGGACACTGCAACACAAGGAGTACTTGGTACCAGACTGCAATCAACTTCGGCACCAACTTCCACTATGGTGAGAAGCGTGCTTGGATTTGAGAGGGACCTGACCTTTCAAAAATCTGAATATCTTACATCTCATAGTGGCCTACGTCTCACTTTGGCGCTATAAAAGCTCCATTTCTGTCACTTCATCTAATATTGTTTCATTCTATGGAACAATGCTCTTCTCCAGACTGAGGGACCTTGACCACCTCAAAACTTGAAGCGGTGATTAACATAGTCTGATTACAATAGTCTTCAAGTATCTTCTGCTTCTATTCAAACTTTTCTGTACTTGACTGAAGAAGCCTACTGTGTAGGCCGAAACGTTTCATAATAAAGATACTATCCGTTGATATGTGTCTTACTCCAGATTATTCACGAGTGTTTCCTTAGTTTGACAAGACTAGGTCTAGCAAATTATTACCCCTTGGTAGGATTCAGTTAACTGTTCAGAAAACAAGTCTGAATGTTTCCATGAAGTCACTGGACTCTTGATTACCTGTCAAAGAATTCCAGGTCCAATTTGGCTAAGTTAAAGTCCCTACTATGGACTTACTTACTGAGTCCAGAAGCACTTAACATTTTCGTCCCAAAGAAGACTCCTACCAGTTCCCTACCAGAAGTTCTCTTCTGGTAGGGCACCTGGCAGCATGAGTATGGTGGTCATTCTTGCAGTTCAGAAGCATTTAGTGGTGAAGCAGTAGTGCAAATTCTTGAGTCATGGACCTCACGGCCTCAGGTGGAGCAGAACTTGGTAATAAATGGTATAATACCGACACAATGGAAATATATGCACAAATTGCAGTATAATGTGATCCTTTATTGACTACTTTTCGCCCACACAGTGGCTTTTTCTAGGTCACAAACAGAACTACCTGGGGTGGAAGGACGCGAGTTTTATAGTCGGATCAGATGCTTGAGGTTCAGGTGAAGTATGTTGCATCTGATGATTGTAAGAGTGGGTTATAGAGTCTAAAAACTTGGTAGCTTGGAAGGAGATTGGACAAGTTTGTTGAGCAGACCTTCTACAGTGTTCTTATGTGGAGGATAGCGACGAAGAAGTTTCTTGGCAAGTGTTTCATCTATGTTATAGAAGCCACTTTCTGGTTGAGTTGTCGGTTAATAGAAATAAGTGATGATTCCAGGATTCTTCGGTATGAGTGTGTCTTTCTGTGGCGATAAGTCTTGAGTTTCTGTAGAAGGTCTGCTCTCACATAAACCCAATTGTCCAATCTCCTTTCAAAAAAGTACCCAAGTTTTTAGGCTCTATAACCCCACTCGGTAATCATCAGATTGTTAATAAAGTTGGTAGGAATACCGACAAATATGTGAAGTAAAAGGGGACACAAGTGCAACTAATGTGAACATGTATTGTGGCAACGTTGTCGCTCTCCAGGAACGCTTTATCAAGCATTACAAACAACTACAAGGACACAGAGGGTAGTATTATAAGAGGCTCCAGTGTGAGGTGAATTTACTTGTGAGGTACATTTCGATGTTCCCTAGTGGTGTAGTAGTAGTAGTAGTAGTGATAGTGACCAAAGTAATACAATATGGTAGAGCATTAATTCGTACATGAGTAAAAGGATATATAAAAGGCTATTACTTGGGTAACATAAAAATAGGTTGACAAATATAAACTGGAAGCTTGTTTCAGTGTTCACTACTCTGTTGCTTTGGGGTAGTGTAACCGGAGAGATATGTGATGGCAGGGTTTACTGTTTTCAGGAGGATTCTTGTAAGACTTCGGCTGATGGTGGAAGCTGCCGTTGTTTTGTTTTAATTGTATTCGAAACAGCGATCAGTCTGATTCAAGGCACTTGCGTGTGCGGAAATTAGTTTCTTTTAATCACTAATTGGGCATCTCTGAATTTTCATAAGATGATTGGTGGAATTTCGGTGTTGTACACAGGCGTTTTTTAATTTCTTTCCCTACAGCGTATATGTTTCTTTGGGCGGGTGCCCGAGGTTCTTGCTGTTTCCCTACTAAAATTTGTCCGCCTCCAAGGGTATTGTGAATTTCCTTTCTTTGATGGTTCGGGGTGTTTGGGTTTTTTCCCCCCCTGGTTAGATCTTTATTGAAGTGGTAAAAGCGATGGCGACTCTGGTGTTAGCTTGTGAAAGACTTTTTGAGACGTTTGTGCAACCTGGCTTTTGGGGGAAAATTATAATTTTTGTTGGGGCGGTGTTGGCGTGGAAAAATTGATGATCTGAAGACTTTTTTTCTTGCAGTCTTTATGAAAAAAAAAGAAAATTGTAACTCGGGAAATGTTTGGTGAATGAAAGTACATTCTCTAAAGAAAACGGGACTAAAATTTTCGGTATGCTTTAGGAAAAACCCGATGATGAGGGCCTTTTTTGTCTTGTAATGAATGGTTCAAAAACCGACATGTTGATAAATTGCCTGTGCAACTTTGGTATCTTTATTTAGGAAAAAGTTTCGCCCCCACAGTGGCTTCTCAGTCCTTAACAAAGGGAATCTTGAAGAAAAGGGGGAAGAGGTAATCGTCCCTCAACCTTGAGTCGATGTGGCATCCATCAATCTTGAATAGAAAAGGGGATACGTGCGAGAAGGAGCTTATAAACCGTTTTCAGGAAGGGGGAAAAACAGTCAGAGGCAGTGTAAAACTTTTTTTAATGTTGAAATAGGTCGTGCCCAAGAATTTTGGGAAGCGAAGAATTCCCAAATATTAAGATCCCCCAAAAAGATGCGTGTCTGACAGGTTTGTAGATGAATGGTTCAGGAACCGGGAATGTTTATTTAAATTTGAACATGTGAAAATCTTGGGGATCTTATTAGGAAACGTTTCGCCCACAGTGGCTTCATCAGTCCATCAAAGGGGAAACTTAAAATAGGAGGAAATGAGGGAATTAGCCCCCAACCTTGATCGAGTGGTCAGTCCCTCAATTTTGAATAGAATAAGGCTAAGGGCTGAAAGCCACTGTGTGGCGAAACGTTTCCCCAATAAAGAAAACCCCAAAATTGCACATTGTCTAATTTATACTTTTGGTCTTGGTATCTTGCGGGAAAAGAAGGTGTGAGATCATTTTTTTTTGGTGGGTTTCCGATAAACTTTAAAACTTAGGTTGTTGTTACTTTGTGGAGAGGAGTCGGGAAAGGGAGCTTGTCATTTCCCCACACCAAATGCCCTTTAAACACACTGATCGCTGTTTCGAATACAATTAAACAAAACAAAAGGCAGCTTTACATCTCCCAAGTCTTAGAAAAATCCTCCCCGAAAACAGTAAACCCTGCCATCACATAGTCTCTCCGGTTTACACTACACAAGCACAAGAGTGAACACTGAAACAACTTCCAGTTTATATTTTTCCAAAACCCCTTTTTTTTGTTACCAAGTAATGCTTTTTTTATATCCTTTTACTAGTACGGAATTAAATTTCTCTACCCTATTTTTTACTTTTGCACTACCACTATAACTTTCTACTACTACCACTAGTGAACATCGAAATGGGACCTCACTAGTATTTTACCCCACTCTGACCCTTTTTATACCCCTGTGTCCATGTATTGTTTGTAAAAGGCTTTTAAAGCTCCTGGAGGCAAACGTTGCCAAATAAATGCACATTATTGACTTGGGGTCCTTTTTCTTTACACATCATCAGATGCAACATTCTTTACCTGACCTCAGCATTTT
>NC_069429.1:35093992-35225676 GCF_026875155.1 Cherax quadricarinatus
CCCCCCATTAAGTGGGTGATATGGTGTGGTAAAGAGAGGCTTCCCCCCAGATTTGGTAGAATGTTGTTTTAAGCAGATGTGAATTGTGTCCCCGGTCAGAAAAAATTTCTCTAGGGATGCCCTCGGAGAAGATGGACAAAGGGCTTCACCCACCTTGTAGTATTAGGTCTTCGGGGTTTACGCTTCAGGGAAATGGAAGCTAATCAACTAATGTTAATTATATGATGCCCCCCGTAAAAGTGGTGATAAAAACCCAACGTGTCAAACTCTCTTTCAACGGTACCATAAAGATTGGCATTTTGCCCATAGGTACTCGCCTGGGTACCTCGGGAGGATGACAGTTGGCAAACTTTACACGATCTACAATAGGTAGTGACATGGTAGTGAATGGTTGTCCAGGGCAATTGGTGTCAATTGCTGGCTGGACAAATACTGTAAGGAAAATGCAGTAACATTCATTGAAACCTGGGACCTCTTCTATGGCAGAATGACATGTATGCTGGGGAGGGGTTCACTTATTAGGTGTGGGGTGGGAGCACTGGCAACTGCGTGGAGGGAGCAGTTAGGACTTTAAACTAGGAATAGTTAGTGGTATGGGTTTTGGCAGGAAAACAGTGAAGTCCCAGTGTAGTAATATTACGAGTTCTAGGGGAACTAGTAATATAAAACGAGATGATATTGAAAAGCCAGGGACCTTGGGTGATAAGGCCCAGTATAGGTTTAGTAGAAAAATAGAAATGAGCAGGAAGGGTAAAGAGAAAGGAGAGTCTTTCAATGTTTATTATGCTAATTGCGTTAGTGTAGGAATAAGATGGACGAGTTGAGATTAGTTGCTAGTGTAGGTAACATTGATGTATTTGCCTTAACTGAGACGGGGTTTTTAATTCAAAAAGTCGGGACATGCCTGCGGAATGTCATATTCAGGGTTTTAAATTGTTCCAAGAAGTAGAAGTTTTGGGAGGGGGGGTAGGGTGGCATTGTATGTCCGAGATCGCTTGAACTGTTGCATAAAAAACGGGTTTTTTAAAGTCTGAAGTAACACATACAGAGTCTGTTTGGATAGAATTTTCAGAGGGGCTTTGAAAAACTGATTTTAGGAGTGATATACCGTCCCCAAAATTTGATAGGGACCAAGGGAAACTACTATGGGAGGAAATTGTTAAGGCCACAAGGCAGATAATGTAGTAATTTAGGAGACTTTAACTTTAGTCATGTTGATTGGAATTTTTTTGACTGGGAATTTAGAATCATACGACTTCTTAGAAGTATTTCAGGATTGTTTTTTGAAGCAGTTTGTGACAGAACCTACAAGGGAAATAACCTGCTTGACTTAGTTATGGCAAACAATGAATCCCTTGTTAATAATTAGAAATTTCAGAGGAACTGGGTGCTAGCGACACAAATCAATTACATTTAGCATTGAATTGAAGTACGATAGTAGCGATAACTCAGTAACAGTCCAGATTTTCGTTAGCAGATTACGATGGGCTTAGAGAACACTTTTACTGTTGACTGGGGTAACGAAGAGAGCTATCAATATGACAGTTTTCTGAACCCTTACATGCTGCTAAAAGAGCGTTTATCCCATATATAAGAAATTAGATCAAATAAAAATGCCCCAAAATGGATGAATAATAGGCTCAAATATCTACTGGGGCAAAAGAAAGGAATTTATAGGCGTATCAAAAGAGGTGAGGGTATCTTATGAATCAGTATATTGACATTAAGAGGGACATTAAAAAGGGGATAAAAAAAAGCTAAAAGGTACTATGAAATTAAAGTTGCTGGGGATTCTAAAACAAACCCAAAAAGTTTTTTCAGGTATATAGAAAAAAAGTTAGAGAGAAGATAGTCCCTTAAAAATAACTATGGGCACCTTACTGACAAAGAGAATGAAATGTGCTTGATTTTAAATAATTTATTTTCTCTCATTTTTTTACACAGGAAGACACTAACAATTTTCCCAGTAATTAATTTTTACAGTGGGCTAGAAGAAGAAAAATTATGTAACATCACAGTCACTAGTGAGATTGGTTGTGAAGCAGATAGACAGACTGAAGCAAAATAAGTCGCCGGGGTCCTGATGAGGTTTTTTTTAAGGGTTCTTAAGGAATGCAAAATGGAACTCTGTGAACCATTAACTAATATTTTTAATTTATCTCTTCAAACGGGTTTGTAGTGTTGATATGTGGAAGATGGCTAATGTAACTCCTATTTTTAAAACGGGGGACAAGTCGTTCCCATAAAAATTACCCCCCAAATTAAGCCTGACCTCAATTGTAGGCAAATTACTAGAGTCAATTGTAGCTGAGATTATAAAAAGCCATTTTCGATAAACATAGCTTGATTAATGATTTTCAGCATGGATTCCAAAGAGGCGGTCTTGTCTAACTAATTTATTAACTTTCTTCAGTAAAACTTTTGAGGCTGTTGACCACAATAAAGAAATTTTATATTATTTACTTAGATTTTAGTAGGCTTTTGATAGAGTTCCGCACCATAGACTGTTAAAGAAAGTGGCAGCTCATGGCATGGGGGAAAAGTGCTCTCGTGGATCGAGTCATGGCTCACTGACAGGAAGCAGAGAATGTCCATAAATGGGGTTAAATCCGAGTGGGATCTGTAACAAGTGGCGTTCCACAGGGATCAGTCTTGGGCCCATTGTTGTTTATAATATATTTCAATGATCTTGATGAGGGAAAATTTCTAGTGATATGAGCAAATTCGCCGATGACACAAAGATAGGTAGGATAATTTATTCAACGTAGATGTTATGGAACTTAGGAGGATTTAAACAAAACTCTATTCTTTGGGCAAAAGTGGCAGATGCAGTTCAATGTAGATAAATGCAAGGTTCTGAAGCTTGAGAGTGCCCCTAACCTAGTACTTATAAGTTAAATAATGTAGAACTTAGCCATACAGATTGCGAAAAGGACTTGGGGGTTATGGTGAGCAGCAACCTTAAACCAAGACAGCAATGCCTAAGCGTATGTAATAAGGCAAATAGATTACTGGGATTTATATCAAGAAGTGTAAGCAACAGAAGTCCAGAGGTCATACTGCAGCTTTATACATCATTAGTAGGCCTCACCTAGATTATGCAGCTCAGTTCTGGTCTCCGTATTACAAAATGGACATAAATTCGTTAGAAAACATTCAGCGTAGGATGACTAAATTAATACATAGCATTAGAAATCTTCCTTATGAAGAAAGATTGAAGACTCTTAAGTTACATTCACTTGTTAGATGAAGAATGAGGGGAGACCTGATCGAAGTGTATAAGTGGAAGATAGGTATTAATAAAGGGGATATTAATAAGGTCTTGAGGATGTCTCTCCAAGAGAGAACCCGCAGTAATGGATTTAAATTAGATAAGTTTAGAGGTAGGTAGTAGGTTGGTAGACAGCAACCACCCAGGGAAGTACTACCGTCCTGCCAGATGACTGTGAAACAAAAACCTGTAACTGTTTTGCATGATGGTAGGATTGCTGGTTTCTTTTTCTGTCTCATAAACACGCTAGATAACAGGGATATCTTGCTACTCCTACTTACACTTTGGTCACACTTCACAGACACGCACATGCATATATATATACATACATCTAGGTTTTTCTCCTTTTTCTAAATAGCTCTTGTTCTTCTTTATTTCTTCTATTGTCCATGGGGAAGTGGAAAAGAATCTTTCCTCCGTAAGCCATGCGTGTCGTATGAGGCGACTAAAATGCCGGGAGCAATGGGGCTAGTAACCCCTCTCCTGTAGACATTTACTAAAAAAGAGAAGAAGAAAAACTTTATAAAACTGGGATGCTTAAATGTGCGTGGATGTAGTGCGGATGACAAGAAACAGATGATTGCTGATGTTATGAATGAAAAGAAGTTGGATGTCCTGGCCCTAAGCGAAACAAAGCTGAAGGGGGTAGGAGAGTTTCAGTGGGGGGAAATAAATGGATTAAATTGATTATCTGAGAGAGTTAGAGCAAAGGGAAGGGGGTAGCAGTAATGTTAAATGATCAGTTATGGAAGGAGAAAAGAGGAATATGAATGTGTAAAATTCAAGAATTATGTGGATTAAAGTAAAGGTTGGATGGAGAAGTGGGTCATAATAAGCGTGTATGCACCTGGAGAGAGAGGAATGCAGAGGATGAGAGAGAGATTTTGGGAGATGTTAAGTGAATGTATAGGAGCCTTTGAACCAAGTGAGAGAGTAATTGTGGTAGGGGACTGAATGCTAAAGTAGGAGAAACTTTTAGAGAGGGTGCGGTAGGTAAGTTTGGGGTGCCAGGTGTAAATGATAATGGGAACCTTTGATTGAACTTTGTATAGAAAGGGGTTTAGTTATAGGTAATACATATTTTAAGAAAAAGAGGATAAATAAGTATACAAGATATGATGTAGGGCAAAATGACAGTAGTTTGTTGGATTATGTATTGGTAGATAAAAGACTGTTGAGTAGACTTCAGGATGTACATGTTTATAGAGGGGCCACAGATATATCAGATCACTTTCTAGTTGTAGCTACACTGAGAGTAAAAGGTAGATGGGATACAAGGAGAATAGAAGCATCAGGGAAGAGAGAGGTGAAGGTTTATAAACTAAAAGAGGAGGCAGTTAGGGTAAGATATAAACAGCTATTGGAGGATAGTGGGCTAATGAGAGCATAGGCAATGGGGTCGAAGAGGTATGGGGTAGGTTTAAAAATGTAGTGTTAGAGTGTTCAGCAGAAGTTTGTGGTTACAGGAAAGTGGGTGCAGGAGGGAAGAGGAGCGATTGGTGGAATGATGATGTAAAGAGAGTAGTAAGGGAGAAAAAGTTAGCATATGAGAAGTTTTTACAAAGTATGAGTGATGCAAGGAGGGAAGAGAATTTGGAGAAAAAGAGAGAGGTTAAGAGAGTGGTGAAGCAATGTAAAAAGAGAGCAAATGAGAGAGTGGGTGAGATGTTATCAACAAATTTTGTTGAAAATAAGAAAAAGTTTTGGAGTGAGATTAACAAGTTAAGAAAGCCTAGACAACAAATGGATTTGTCAGTTAAAAATAGGAGAGGAGAGTTATTAAATGGAGAGTTAGAGGTATTGGGAAGATGGAGGGAATATTTTGAGGAATTGTTAAATGTTGATGAAGATAGGGAAGCTGTGATTTCGTGTATAGGGCAAGGAGGAATAACATCTTGAAGGAGTGAGGAAGAGCCAGTTGTGAGTGTGGGGGAAGTTCGTGAGGCAGTAGGTAAAATGAAAGGGGGTAAGGCAGCCGGGATTGATGGGATAAAGATAGAAATGTTAAAAGCAGGTGGGGATATAGTTTTGGAGTGGTTGGTGCAATTTATTTAATAAATGTATGGAAGAGGGTAAGGTACCAAGGGATTGGCAGAGAGCATGCTAGTTCCTTTGTATAAAGGCAAAGGGGATAAAAGAGAGTGCAAAAATTATAGGGGGATAAGTCTGTTGAGTATACCTGGTAAAGTGTATGGTAGAGTTATAATTGAAAGATTAAGAGTAAGACGGAGAATAGGATAGCAGATGAACAAGGAGGCTTTAGGAAAGGTAGGGGGTGTGTGGACCAGGTGTTTACAGTGAAACATATAAGTGAACAGTATTTAGATAAGGCTACAGAGGTCTTTGTGGCATTTATGGATTTGGAAAAGGCGTATGACAGGGTGGATAGGGGGGCAATGTGGCAGATGTTGCAAGTGTATGGTGTAGGAGGTAGGTTACTGAAAGCAGTGAAGAGTTTTTATGAGGATAGTGAGGCTCAAGTTAGAGTATGTAGGAAAGAGGGAAATTTTTTCCAGTAAAAGTAGGCCTTAGACAAGGATGTGTGATGTCACCGTGGTTGTTTAATATATTTATAGATGGGGTTGTAAGAGAAGTAAATGCGAGGGTCTTGGCAAGAGGCGTGGAGTTAAAAGATAAAGAATCACACACAAAGTGGGAGTTGTCACAGTTGCTCTTTGCTGTTGACACTGTGCTCTTGGAGATTCTGAAGAGAAGTTGCAGAGATTGGTGGATGAATTTGGTTAGGGTGTGCAAAAGAAGAAAATTAAAGGTGAATACAGGAAAGAGTAAGGTTATGAGGATAACAAAAAGATTAGGTGATGAAAGATTGAATATCAGATTGGAGGGAGAGAGTATGGAGGAGGTGAACGTCTTCAGATATTTGGGAGTGGAACGTGTCAGCGGATTGGTTATGAAAGATGAGGTGAATCATAGAATTGATGAGGGAAAAAGAGTGAGTGGTGCACTTAGGAGTCTGTGGAGACAAAGAACTTTGTCCTTGGAGGCAAAGAGGGGAATGTATGAGAGTATAGTTTTACCAACGCTCTTATATGGGTGTGAAGCGTGGGTGATGAATGTTGCAGCGAGGAGAAGGCTGGAGGCAGTGGAGATGTCATGTCTGAGGGCAATGTGTGGTGTGAATATAATGCAGAGAATTCGTAGTTGGAAGTTAGGAGGAGGTGCGGGATTACCAAAACTGTTGTCCAGAGGGCTGAGGAAGGGTTGTTGAGGTGGTTCGGACATGTAGAGAGAATGGAGCGAAACAGAATGACTTCAAGAGTGTATCAGTCTGTAGTGGAAGGAAGGCGGGGTAGGGGTCGGCCTAGGAAAGGTTGGAGGGAGGGGGTAAAGGAGGTTTTGTGTGCGAGGGGCTTGGACTTCCAGCAGGCATGCGTGAGCGTGTTTGATAGGAGTGAATGGAGACAAATGGTTTTTAATACTTGACGTGCTGTTGGAGTGTGAGCAAAGTAACATTTATGAAGGGATTCAGGGAAACCGGCAGGCCGGACTTGAGTCCTGGAGATGGGAAGTACAGTGCCTGCACTCTGAAGGAGGGGTGTTAATGTTGCAGTTTAAAAACAGTAGTGTAAAGCACCCTTCTGGCAAGACAGTGATGGAGTGAATGATGGTGAAAGTTTTTCTTTTTCGGGCCACCCTGCCTTGGTGGGAATCGGCCAGTGTGATAATAAAAAAAAAAAAAAGTTTAGATTTAGAAAGGACATAGGAAACTATTGGTTTGGAAATAGGGTAGTTGATGAGTGGAACAGTCTACCTAGTTGGGTTATTGAGGCTGGGACTTTGGGTAGTTTCAAATCTAGGTTGGATAAGTACATGAGTGGGAGGGGTTGGATTTGAGTGGGACTTTCACATCAGAGCTTATTTCTTGGGTGGCATTGAAAATTGGGTTGGGCAAATGTTTTGTTAGTGGGATGAATTGTAAAGGACCTGCCTAGTATGGGCCAGCAGGCCTCCTGCAGCGTTCCTCCTTTCTTATGTTCTTATGTTCTTATTTCGGGCCAATTAGGTTTCCCTAATTTTATTTAAGGTTTTACGATGCGAGAAATGTCCGGCCACTGGCAGGTCATGAGCCATTTTAAGAACAGTCTCTCTGCATTGACTTGGAACAACTAAGATGGAATAGTCTATCTCATCTGAATTTAATTTGAATACTGACTTATACAAGATACCTTTTATATATTCAAATTGATATGAAAAGTTTTTCCTTTGAATAACTTGATTTTGTTTAGCTGCATTATGGCTGTTCTGAAGAGAAGGGCAATTACCTTGTAAATTGATAAAGGAGTCCTTTGATATATCTAAAGGCTTAAAGTCAGGGAAAATCAAAGGATGGACAGTAGGAGAAGCCTGGGCTTTGGTCTGAGCCCTAGTCAAGACATTTATAGTATTGGAGGTGATATCTTCACTTTCATCTAACAAATGAACCGGTGATCCTACTACCTTGCTTTCGAGAGTAGCATCACTGGTTTTTAACCCCACATGAATATTCCGAGACATTGTCTCATTTGAACTTTCGAGGGGCTTCTCTGACTCTACAAGAAGAGGATCTGAAAATCTTATGTCCATCTTTGGTGATGAAAGGTCAACCTCAGAAGGAAGAATGGCACCTTTTACATTACCTATTAGTACGGAGCAAGAAGTGAGGGGAAAGCTAGTACGGCTTCAGACCAACCTGTGAACCATTTAGACCTTATGTAACAATGGATGGTAGGAAAAGTGTCCGTATGGCCCAAGTAGTCTGAAAGTATAGCAGAGGAATGAGTTTCTTTAAGATTAGGGAACAGTTTATCATAAATGACTATACATGTGCATCCTGTGTCTCGTAAAATGGTAGATACATTAAGTCCATTAACTGTTCCTGAACAGAAGGGTGCTTGGTCATTACAGTCTTTAAAACATCTTCCAACTTTTTGGACCTTCTTAGGACAATCAAGACGTTTATGTCCCTTAACTCCACATAAATGACAAACAGGAATAAAAGAAGTCAGTTTACTTTCCACTAGAGGCTTTGATTTCTTAAGATTTGGTGAACCCTTGCCCTTAGGGTTCAATCCCTTTAGGTCTTTATAGGATGGAAATAAATGGTATAAAATACCGACACAATGGAAATATAAACACAAATGCAGTATAATGTGATCCTTTATTGACTACGTTTCGCCCACACTGTGTGGGCGAAACGTAGTCAATAAAGGATCACATTATACTGCATTTGTGTTTATATTTCCAGGTCTTTATAGGAATTGTGAGCCTCAGCATACAAGTCAGCGGCCTCAGCAACTTCCTCAGCTTTAATCAGGTTACGTTCTCTAATGAATGTTCTTATCTGGTGGGGAAGAGCTGTCAGGAACTGGTCAGCAACCATGAAGTCTCTAAGAGATTCATAACTGTGATCAATTCCTGAACTCTCTATCCAAAAGTCGAACAAACGAGAGAGTGTTACCTGTAACTGCTGAAAGTTTTGGCCATGCTGTAAGGTGGCATACCTGAAATCTTTCCTATAAGAATTTGTGGTTTTCTGATATGCTTTAAGGATTGCCTTCTTCAGTAGGTTATAATTACATATGATACCCTGTGACAAAGTTGCATAGATATTCAAAGCTGTACCAGAAAATAACATTCCTAACCTGGTAGCCCAGGTGTCAGCGGGCCATTCACAGAGGGTAGCAGTATTTTCAAACCTGATAATGAATGAAGTTATGTCTTCCCCCTCTGTGAAGGGAGGTAAATTAAGTGTTGGAATATGTGCACTAACTGCACGTTGTTCCATTACTCCTTCCTCTAATTGCTGTTGTGAGAAAGTTAACTTTTTATTCTCTAATTCAAGGCGAGCTTTTTCGAGCTTGCGATCTTTTCCTCTCTCTCCTAATTCATGTTCTCTAGCTCTTATTTCATGTTCTCTAGCTCTTTCCTCACGCTCTCTAGCTCTTTCCTCACGATCAAGTCTATCACGTTCTTTTTTGTCTTCTCGCTCTCTTTCTGTCTTTCTTGGCTTTCTCTTTCAATTGTCTCTCTCTCCTTTTTCTCTCTTTCCTGGATCTTAGCACTAATGAAAGCTTCTAAATTTTTCCCTGTTATTCCTAACTTACTTCCAGTGTTCATCCAAAACTGGTATTCCTCCATACTTGCAAGAATTACTTAAACTACAAGGGGAAAATGAAGCGGGTATTAAAGAAAACGGAGGGTTCAATTCCTTCTCCGCTCAAACTAAGTAAACCAGAGGGCTCGATCCCTGCTTCAATTAAACAATATGTATTAATGAAAACGAAGGGTTCTACACCGGCTCCAAGCAAACAGTAAGTAGAATGGGGCCCCTTGACCATCCAATCTTCTCACCAATAAATCAAGAGTGTCCTATGGCAGTTCCCTTGATATAACAAAGAGCTCAATGAAACAAATTGTCACTGGAAAATCTCAGGTCCCTAGAGTCTATTCCTCCAAAGTGTTTCAAGCTCATAAAATGTGGCAGAATTAACTAGTATATCCTGCCTTGACTTGACTTACAATAAATTGAGACTATAACAATCACCAAATCTTTTAAATACCTGTACTGTAGTCCTACCATAGAGAATGATTACTCATGGCTGGTGGTAACTGTCTGTGGTATGCGGCGTTGAAGTTCCAATGATAGATTCTAGATAGAGATGAATCTTGATTCAGTCGAGCGAATCCTGGCAAGGTCGCCACTTGTGAAGGCTTACTGTTTGACCGGAGTCCCACACGTCACCTTTTGAGGGGGGGGGGGAAATAGCAGGAGCTAGACTTACCCTACCTTAACAACCAGCCAACAATCAAACTATCACTTTCGGGGTGGGAGAAAAAGGGGGGGATAGCGGGAGCTAGACCTCCCCTATTTTAACAAGTAGCCGGCAATCAAACTATTGTTAGTATATATTCGCTACTCCTATCTGTTGAACTTTTCCCTCACATACATACAAAGTATTTATAGGTCCCAGCAATGTTTTAGACATGCTGGAGTATATATGAAGCTTCTTGAAGCATGGTGTTCCTGACGAGCCACTAAACTGCTGACAAGGTAAGCAATGGACTGACATATTACAGAGTACTATATTAAATATATTATTATTATTATTATCACACTGGCCGATTCCCACCAAGGCAGGGTGGCCCGAAAAAGAAAAACTTTCACCATCATTCACTCCATCACTGTCTTGCCAGAAGGGTGCTTTACACTACAGTTTTTAAACTGCAACATTAACACCCCTCCTTCAGAGTGCAGGCACTGTACTTCCCATCTCCAGGACTCAAGTCCGGCCTGCCGGTTTCCCTGAATCCCTTCATAAATGTTACTTTGCTCACACTCCAACAGCATGTCAAGTATTAAAAACCATTTGTCTCCATTCACTCCTATCAAACACGCTCACACATGCCTGCTGGAAGTCCAAGCCCCTCGCACACAAAACCTCCTTTACCCCCTCCCTCCAACCTTTCCTAGGCCGACCCTACCCCGCCTTCCTTCCACTACAGACTGATACACTCTTGAAGTCATTCTGTATCGCTCCATTCTCTCTACATGTCCGAACCACCTCAACAACCCTTCCTCAGCCCTGTGGACAACAGTTTTGGTAATCCTGCACCTCCTCCTAACTTCCAAACTACGAATTCTCTGCATTATATTCACACCACACATTGCCCTCAGACATGACATCTCCACTGCCTCCAGCCTTCTCCTCGCTGCAACATTCATCACCCATGCTTCACACCCATATAAGAGCGTTGGTAAAACTATACTCTCATACATTCCCCTCTTTGCCTCCAAGGACAAAGTTCTTTGTCTCCACAGACTCCTAAGTGCACCACTTACTCTTTTTCCCTCATCAATTCTATGATTCACCTCATCTTTCATAGACCCATCTGCTGACACGTCCACTCCCAAATATCTGAATACGTTCACCTCCTCCATACTCTCTCCCTCCAATCTGATATTCAATCTTTCATCACCTAATCTTTTTGTTATCCTCATAACCTTACTCTTTCCTGTATTCACCTTTAATTTTCTTCTTTTGCACACCCTACCAAATTCATCCACCAATCTCTGCAACTTCTCTTCAGAATCTGCCAAGAGCACAGTGTCATAAGCAAAGAGCAGCTGTGACAACTCCCACTTTGTGTGTGATTCTTTATCTTTTAACTCCACGCCTCTTGCCAAGACCCTCGCATTTACTTCTCTTACAACCCCATCTATAAATATATTAAACAACCACGGTGACATCACACATCCTTGTCTAAGGCCTACTTTTACTGGGAAATAATTTCCCTCTTTCCTACATACTCTAACTTGAGCCTCACTATCCTCGTAAAAACTCTTCACTGCTTTCAGTAACCTACCTCCTACACCACACACTTGCAACATCTGCCACATTGCCCCCCTATCCACCCTGTCATTCGCCTTTTCCAAATCCATAAATGCCACAAAGACCTCTTTAGCCTTATCTAAATACTGTTCACTTATAGTTTCACTGTAAACACCTGGTCCACACTCCCCCTACCTTTCCTAAAGCCTCCTTGTTCATCTGCTATCCTATTTTCCGTCTTACTCTTAATTCTTTCAATTATAACTCTACCATACACTTTACCAGGTATACTCAACAGACTTATCCCCCTATAATTTTTGCACTCTCTTTTATCCCCTTTGCCTTTATACAAAGGAACTATGCATGCTCTCTGCCAATCCCTAGGTACCTTACCCTCTTCTATACATTTATTAAATAATTGCACCAACCACTCCAAAATATATATATATATATATATATATATATATATAATATATATATATATATATATTATATATATATATTAAAAATATATATATATATATATATAAAATAATGCTTTATAGCTCCAGTATTATTCTGAATCTGGATGTGTTTTATTCCTGTCAGTCAGGCAGAGTGGTCAGAAGAGGTGAGGTGTGTTTAGGCAGTAGGTTAAACACAGCAGAGGAAGCAAGATGTAGCGGTGTGAGTATTTGGTGTTGGGTAAGTTTTTTTTAGTGTATACCATAGGTGTTTGTGTTTCAGTGCTCGCAGGGTTTTTCTGTAAGGCCCTAGTATGCAGAGGCCTGTTTATGAGAGAATAATGTATGGTGTTTGTGCCTGCTGGTTACCAGTCTACCAGGCAGAAGTGAGGAGGGGAGAGGTGTATGTCATGGATCCTTCCTGTTGATGTGCTAGTGAGCTAATGTGAACTGGAGTGTGGTGGATTTTTGTTCTAGTTTTTGAATTGCATATAAGTTACTTAATCTTTCTTTCAACACACCAGCCGTATCCCACCGAGGCGGGGTGGCCCAAAAGGAAAAACGAAAGTTTCTCCTTTTACATTTAGTAATTGTATAAACCTTGGTAATAAATACCGACAAGTTGGTTTAGAAAGACACGTAAGCAAACACTATAACAAATTTATTAGAAAACGTTTCGGTCCTGGGACCTTGATCACTTCTAACATACAGAGGTATGTAATATATACAGGAGAAGAGGTTACTAGCCCCTTGCTCCTGGCATTTTAGTCGCCTCTTACAACACGCATGGCTTACAGAGGAAGAATTCTGTTCCATTTCCCCAAGGAAATAAACAAGAATAAGAACTAGAAAGAAAATAGAAGAAAACCCAGAGGGGTGTGTATGTATGTGCTTGTACATGTATGTATAGTGTGACCTAAGTGTAAGTAGAAGTAGCAAGACATACCTGAAATCTTGCATGTTCATGAGACAGAAAAAAGGACACCAGCAATCCTACTGTTGTGTAAAACAATTACAGGCTTTCGTTTTACACTCACTTGGCAGGACGGTAGTACCTCCCTGGGCGGTTGCTGCCTACCAACCTACTACCTATGAAGTTACTTAATATATAGATATATTTTTGTATAGGTGAGTTTCTGTGTCCTTCCTTATACTATATTAATTATTTGCACTCGTGCTTCATAATTTGTATGAAGATACATGCTGTCCCAAGAGCTGCTTTGTTTTTCAGTGTAATTTAAATGCCCAAAGACAGCAGATTGACACAGCCATTTAGGAGCCAGGACATTTTATGTAAATTATGATGTCAAAGTTGTATCATGGTGGCCTGCAGGCAAGAATTATCAAAGTTAGAATTGTAATTCATATTTGAAGCCTGGAGAGTTTTTACAGGAAGAATATGTTAATTAATTTATTTATTTATTTATTTTATGTCTTTGCAAACAGTACATTGAGACTTTGTATTTACAATAGTGGGTTGCAATGCAAAGAGAGCCTCTATTATGCCTAGGCATTATGTGCCAACTTAACATTATTCACTTACAGTCTACTTAACACTAAGGATTATATCATAGTTGTGCAGTAGGATAGTAATTATTTCATAGTTGTACAGTAGATTATTAATTATAAGTTAATCAAATTTGTGTAAGACAAAAGATATATTCATATATTAAAAAAATGCTTTATGTGAAAACAATGATTCAATTATATTCCTGTCAACAATGGATAAAAGGTTCAAAGTGATTGTTGAAGTTATGATGTGGGAATAACATAAGTGAGTATGTGTGTACTGAGTATTTAGTGTTTAGTCTAGGGTGATTAAGTAGCTTTTGAGAAGAGTCTTAAATTGATTTTCACACTGGGTTACTTTAATATCTTCTGGTAATGAATTCCATATTTTGGAGCCCTTTATGTGCATAGAGTTTTTACACAGTGTGATATGGACACGAGGTATATCAAAAAAAGATTTGTGTCTTGTGTTGTGGTCATGTGTCCTGTTTGGGTTGGTGAGGAGAAGTTTGAGTGGAGGGTTTATATTTGTGTGTATTGTTCTGTGTATGTAGTAGGCCCATGAATAAGTATGGATATTCTTAATGGTGAGCAGATTCAGACTTTTGAAAATTGGTGGAGTATGCTAGAAGGAGTGGGAATTCGTTATCATTCTTACTGCTGCCTTTTGCTGGGTTATTAGGGGTTTTAGGTGATTGGATGTTGTTGATCCCCATGCACAAATTCCATATGTAAGATAAGGGTATATGAGTGAATGGTACAGTGCCAGGAGAGCTGATTGTGGAATGTAGTACCTTATCTTTGATAGTATGCCTACAGTCTTGGAGATTTTCTTGGTGATTTGCTGTATGTGTGTCTGGACCTTAAGGCTAGTGTCAAGGTGGATACCTAGGAATTTTCCCTCTGTGAGTCTTGTGACTGATGATCCATTTAGTGTTATGTTATTTGGATCATTTGCAGCTTTGTTTCCAAACTGAATGAAATAGGTTTTATCAGTATTCAGGGTAAGTTTATTAGTCATCATCCAGGCAGATATTTTCTGCAATTCAGCATTGACTGTGTTTGCCAGTACGACTGTGTTTGGGTGGGAAAAGACATATGTAGTGTCATCTGCAAATAATATGAGTTTGAGTAGCTGTGATGCATTTGGTAGATCATTGATGTAGATGAGAAAGAGGACTGGTCCAAGGACGCTTCCTTGTGGGACTCCTACTGTGATTGGTTGGGTGGAAGAGTTTGCATCATTTGCATACACATATTGAGTTCTCTTACTAAGGTATGACTTTAGGTAGTTGAGGGAGTGGCCTCTGATACCATAGTGCATTAATTTGGAGTACAGCAGCTCATGGTCGACTGTATTGGAAGATTTACGTAAATCAATGAAAATGCCCAGTGGGACTTCTTTCTTTTCAAGTGGTGTATATATTTGTTCTAGAATGTGTATGATAGCATCATTTGTGCTTTTATTATTCCTGAATTCAAACTGACAATGGTTTAATATGTTGTGTGAGATGAGGTAGGAAAAGATCCAACTATGAATTAATTTTTCAAAGATTTTAGAGAGCAGTAGTAAGTTAGATATTGGTCTATAGTTACTCAAGTCAGCTTGGTCACCTCCTTTGTGGATCAGAGTGACCCTCGCCATTTTAAGGATTGTTGGGAAGGTAGATGATTCAATGGATTTGTTAAAGAGTGCTGAAATAATTGGTGACAATGCTCAAGAGCTTTTTTGTACATGAAAGCAGGCAAGTTATGTCTCATGCCTTGTTTTTAAGGGTGTTTATGATGAGCGTAACTTCTATGGGGCTGGCTGGAGCTAGGAATAGCGTATTTGGGTAGGTACCTTTAACCCCTTGACAGTCGCAACCACCAATCCTGAGGTGTCTCCTGGTGTCGCAAAATGTAAAAAAAAAAAAAAAAATTACTTTTTTCTTATGATATGATAATCTTTTCTCGATTGTAATGACACCAAAAAAACGAAATTTGATGGAAAACTGACAGAATTACGCTCTCGCAAAATTAGCAACCTCAGCGATATTCACAAATTGGCAATTTCGCCCACTTTGAGCCCTATTTTCGGCTAATTTCATTGTTCCAGTTGACCAAACTCATAGCTATTTCTTTAGAACTCCGTTTTTTCTATCGATTGAGTACAAGAAACTGCCCATTTACCAATTTCAACTACCCAATAATGTGGTCAGAAATTTGCAATTTGGCCAATTTAATGAAAATTAAAAAATATGACAATTTCAAAATAAGATCCAGAATGAACAATACAGACATTCCTGGCTCTAAAATAAAATTTTCTTTGTTCATCAGTCATGTCTCCAGGCCCCTCTGATATTACTCTTGCTTTCTATTTTGAATTTTTATTCAAACAAAAAATGAATTTTTACTATTATGCAGACACGCAATCTGTAATAATTGTGTAAAAACTAAACCCATTCATGACTGCATATTAGAAGGCATTGGACTTTTTACGGACAATGACATTTTTGTTTACTTTTGAAGTTTGGCAAAAATAAAAACATTTCCCCTACTTTAGCCCATTTCCGGTTTTTTTTATAGAAAAAATCAATCAAAATCACCTCTTTTTCTATAATATCTTTCCATTCTTCAAATAGACCGGAAAAGGAATAAACTTAAATACTTACAAAAATAGACCACAAAGTCGGCTTTTTAAAAAAAAAAGGGTAGGAGTTTTTTTTTTCCATTAGCACTGCGTGCTCCAGGATGTTTTTTAATGGTCCACTGACCACACAGACCCTTTCTCTCCATGTGGGCCTACCAGTTTTCTCCTTCTTGTTTTTAAAGCCGCAGTTTTAGATATACAGGGCCCCCTGTTTTCGGGGCATGGGTATTCGATAAATCCGGTATTTGATGCATTATATCAAAAAAAAAATTTTGCCTCGGGTCCGATTGAAAACCGGTAATGATTGATTCGTACGAAAAACGTGCCCACGTGGGGCCTGAACTCCCCCGTGGTGCCAGTTTTACGGGCCAAAATTTGGGCGCGATCTAAGGAAACTTCGGTAATTCCTATTATTCATATTATCACTGTTTTTGTGCTTGTTTCTGCAAAATAAGTCACCAGGGGCCCCAAGAAAGCTTCTAGGCCAACCCTGTGGTAAAAAGGGGGGAATTATAGGAAATTAAAAAAGATTTTGAAGGGTTTTTGGGGTAACCCTGAGAAACCTATGCCCGTTGTGGGAAACCATTTTGCCACTTTAAAGATTAAGGAATAGTGCAAGTGAGTTAACTGCAAACCTTTTTAATGAAAAACACCCTAACACAGTTTGCAAGCCGTGTGGACTATTACAATGACAATGTTTTGGGCCCCTTTCAGACAAATTTTTTAAAGGAAAGGGGGGTAAAGGGCCCTATGGCAAATTTGTGCAACAAAACCATGACTCTCAAACGGCCATGGCATTAAAAAAAAGAAAGGGAAATAACCCCGGAAAAAGGGCTTGCACCCCAAGTCCTAATGGAAGGGGATTCCCCTTTAAAACACAACACATCTCCCCTCTCCCATTTCCCTCAATCACACCAATCTTCATTAAAGGTAAGTGCAAATTTTTTTATTGTTTTTTAAATTTTTCAATTTCATTTAAATTTAAATTTCATGTAGAAAAATTTTTTTTTTTTTATTTTTGGGTGTCTTGACAGATTAATTTGATTTAAATTATTTCTTATGAGGAAAATTTATTCGCTTTTCATATTTTCGGTATTCTATGAGCTCTAGGGAATGGATTAATATCGAAAACCGGGGTCCACTTATATACATAAACACGGGACCTCGAAAGTATATATACGGCCGCGACAGCCAAAGGGTTAAGGTAGTCAGTGGACGGGGGTTTGCGCTTGGTATTTTTGTTACAGATTTTTTTCCCATGGGGAGAAGAAAACATTAAATCTGTTATTGTTTCAGTGGGTCCCTAGGGGGTTTATCTGTTTTTTTAGTTTGTTTTTTTTTTATGGGTTTAAATTTTTTGTTCCAAGAATTTCAGATAAGTTTTTCCCGGGTTTTTCTTTTCACCCTTTGATGTTAGTAATCTTTTTCATAAACAATTTTTTTAGATCTTCTTAAAAGGGCTGGTAAGTGCTGACGATAATATTTAGATGTTCTCTAGTTATTTGCCCATTCATACTGTTTTTCATATCTGCTCTTTTTGTTAATGGATTTGAGAAGCTTGGGGTTTTAGCCGGGGATTTTTTCATCTCTTTGCTGTATGTGTTAGTTTTTTTTGGGCAATGTTTGTTATAGAGGTTTTGGGGATTTTTTTTAGAAAATTTTTTATACTTTCATTTATATCTGTATATTTTTCGAGCTCATTTTCCCAAATCTTGTTATTCATACTGCTATAAAGTTTTTAAAATGTTGTTCGTTATGTAGTCTGAAGGTTACTTTAGTAATGTTTTTGGGGCAGTTTGCCCAATTATCGAGAAAGGTTGGGTAGGGCTGTATATTGTCTGTGATTATGCCTTTTTTTAAAAGGGGGATAGGTGTTTTTTAAGTGGTCTATTAAGGAGATGCTTGTCTGGGTGATTTTTGTGGGTTTAGATTTCTGGTAGTAACGGGCAGTTACCAATATTTTATAAATTTTCGGTTACTTGTGGGTCCTGTCGTGTAGTATGTTTGTGTTGAAATCCCCTTTTGAAATGGTGGTTTTATTCATTGTGCCGAAACCCAATTTCCAAAGTTTTTAACTAAATGTAAATGTTTGACTGTGGTACCTTGGTTTTATAACGTGGGGTTTTTTGCAGTCTTTTGATTTAAATTTGTCTATGATATATTCCCCATTTTTCCTCCCTTGTGCAAGATTTATTGATCACTTTTATTTTGATTTGGTAGTATTAGCTTTCCCTCCCCTTGCTAACTTTTCTACATTTGTTATGGCCATGTAGCCAGGAATGGTATAGACACTGAATATCACTTAAGCCAGGTTTCTGTGGTGGGATGATGAATTTTGGAAGAAGGGAACTGAGAAGCTGTGAGGTGTATAATTTGCTAAGAACGACATTGTGGGTTAAAAGGGGTTATGTTATTGTTTGCACTGAGTAATTTTTGTTGCTTACCCCGCTGTATAGAAATTTTAATGCTTTTTATTCGTGAATTATTTAAAAAAAAAATTTTCAACGGGATCATCCCGTAATCAAGAGAGAGAAAATTTTAAAAAACAAATTTTTCGAGTAAAATAAATAAGAGTTATACTGAATACAACTAGATTTTTGAATAAGATTGTAATTATTCTAAAACTTGAAAAAAATTAAAAAAAAGGGGTTTATTACTAAATAATAGATCGATACAGAATAGTTTTGAATAGCCCCTTTAAATTTTTTTTTAAAAAATGTAGTTTATGAACTACGGAAGATATTTACAGTAAAAAAAGGAGCTAGTGAATATAATAATAAAAGAATGTTTTAAAAAAAAATCAAGCAGCGAGGTAGTCAATAGCACCTGAGTTTTTTTAAAAAAGGGATATAGGAAAAGAAGGAAAAAAAATTAAATTCCTGAAATGCCCTTTAATTTTGTTGAACTGGAGTATAGAAAATTACGGGAATAAAGGGCATACAATGTATTGGTATATAAGAATTTTTTTCGGAAAATGTTAAAAAGGGACAAATAAGTAGGGGTAAAACGACCTTTAAAAGTTTGAACTATGATATGAAATTTAAATCGAGAGTAGATTTCCTTTTTAAAACTTTAAAGTTTGAGCAATAATATCAAAAAAAGAAATATTATTGAGGTATTTAAATTTTTAGCTAGTGGAAGATGGATAAGGAATTGCACAGAAGAGGAGGAACATAACTATTTTGTTATTTGTAATTGGGACAAAGGGAAAATTAGGAAATTTATAAAAGAATTAAAACAGTGTTAAAGTAGGAGAAAATGGAAATACAGATATTTTTAAAAGATTAATACTTATTAAAAATAATAAATTTAAAGGGAAAAAACCCGGGAAGATAACCAAAGGGGTCAAAACAAGGAACTGTGGGGGACACGGGGATAATGAGATAGTAATACTATCCGGGAGAAAATGCAGGGATTAGTTCAATAATGGAAAATAACTACAAAAATGTAGTAAAAAGGTTTTGGTCACTAATATCACAACCCCCGTAATTTCATCTAAAGGAAGTTGGGCTATTTTATTTTCATTTGTAATATAGTACACACCGGCCTACTTTTGTTTTTCTTACTAAAATTTTTGTCCATCACATACAAACCCTGGTTTTTTTTCTTATTCTCATGTTTCAGTTTTCTCACTCTGACGGGAGTTCTGCATTTTCTTGTGAACCATTAATTATATATCTTTTTTTTGTTTTAATAGATGAATTTAAATAAATCATTTTTCTGTCTTGTGGTGAAATCTGAGCATAAACTTTTTCCCCTTGGTTCCCTATAAGTTTCCTTTACTTTCCCACACTGGGGAATTAACATGTAGGTGGGCGCGTATGATCTGGGGAGTTGTAGCTTTGAGTTGGATGGTTTAATTATAGGAAAAATGGACTGTTATCACTTCTGCTCGTAGTTTTTCTTGCTCGCTATCATCTTGGTTAGCAAATAATTGTTCAATTGGGGACCATGTTTATTTTTCATCCTTGACGCATCTTCAATCTTCAATTTTTAGGGAGCTATTTATCTGTGTACTGGGTATTTTTAATGGAGGGGGCTTGCCAAAACAGTCTGCCAGTTTGTTTACAATAACTATAATTTTAGGTGCAATTAATACATTTATTTTTCTGCCTATTTTTGTGTGTGTCTTTAGTGTTTAGGGGTTATTAAGTAAAAATAATTTTCTGTGCATAATTAATCATTTAATGTACTTAGTGCTTTGTTGTGTATTTTATTAGACTGTGGGGGGAGTCTGTTTACATCTGGGACCTGCCGTAGGGATTTTGATGGCTTACCTTTTTCCAAATGTTGACCTATACTAGGCAACAAAGTTAGGGTCTTCTCAAAAATGAGGAATTTTGCATTTGGGGGGCCCCGATTGCAAAGTTTTAGAGTGAAAAATCAAGTTACCTGACGGGAAAATTTTTTAATGTGTACTATGATACAAGGGACAAGGGGAAAAAATTCTGTCCTTACCTTTATCTTTCTCCTACTTTGGATGATTTTTTGGGCCCGGGAGCCTGTTCAATTTATCTGCCTGCAGTAATCTGGGGAATGGAATACCAGGTCAAACCCCGTTTTGGGGGGTTCTTGGTGAGGCAGGGAGGAAACCCCGCTCAAGCAGCTGGATGAGATCCAGGGGGTGGGGACTCCCCCAAGGGGTTCAGTTGCCAGTTTTACAGAGGAAATGGTTCCCATCAGGGTGAGAGTCATTTTGGGGAAAAAAGGTTTGAAATTTTTTAAGATTTCCAAATTTTATTTTTATTACAAACAAAAAAAAAAAGAATCTAACCCAAGGGTAAACAGCCTGTAGGGTAGCAAAGGAAATGAGGGGATTTGGGGCAGAAGGGGGGAGAGAGATCAGAGGGTTTCAGAAAAAAAGCGGGGGGAGGGGGGGATTGCGGGGGTGAGGGTAGTAAGGATTTGGGTAGAAAAAGGGGTGAAGGGATCAGAGTTTTTTTTTGGGAAATCAGTAGTTTTTTTTCAAAATCAATGAGAGAGTCCGGAGAAAAGGGGGGTCAATCAGCAAAAAAGGGAAGGGAAAGAGAGAGCAGCAGAGTGAAACGCGATGGATTTAAATTTTGCGTGCCGTTTATAAAGTGGGGCACCAAAAAAAATGTGGGTACCCATAATGGAACCCGACAATTCTCACAGCGAGGAGCAGGGCGCCCTCCAAAGATTCCTGAGTAAACGGTGTGGGCCCAAGCGAAGAAGGGAGGGGGTAGCCCCCCAACCTCGACAGGGACAAGAAGACGGGCCGTAACCCTTTCTCTTTAAAAGACGAAGCTTGTTACCGACAAGTAAAACCAAATTGTTGCCCCAAGGGGGTGAAAAGGGGGGTGCTATGCCAAAAAAGTCCGTAAATAGAATACCCCTTTTAGAAACTGGAAAGTCGTATACTGTGACCATGCAGCTGTCTGCCTGTTCATTGCCCTGTACACAAATCCCGGGACCCAACAAAAAAAAAATCTTTTTTGCTTTGGGAAAGATGCGGTAGCCAAATTGGATATGGAGGGAAAGGGGGGAGGTGTATCAAATTTTTTATGTCTGTAAAGCACTAAGGGGGGGCCTGAGACAACCACAAATGAGACACAGGAAGAGCAATACGGAAAGTGCGCAAGAATGGGTAAATTCAGCAGTAAAAATTTAAACCCCTTGTGGTGGCCCAATTTGGAAACCAGTCGACCAATGCGGAGAAAACTGCAAGGGTGACATCACGCTTGCAAGGCAATAGCAAGTCATCAGCATAAGTGTGACCAAATATTGGGTGGAAAAAACAGGGCCAAAATTTAAAACAAGAAAAAAGTTTTGCTCAGAAACATCCCCGGGGGGCACCTTACTTGGAAAAGTCAAAGAGAGCACATTATTAACCTGAACCGGAAAAATCTGTCAGCTAAAAAGTTTTAAGGAGGAAGTTAGATTTCCTGGGCCCAAGCTGGGCTTGGCCAAAATATTTACCTCCAAGTTTTGTAAAGCCTTTCAAAGGGCAAAAATATGGCAATATGAGTGATTTAAAAAGGCATTCGAAATACGTACCAAGCGTCAAAGGGGTTTATGGTAGAACGGCCCTTACGAAACCATATTTCAAATGGGGGAAAAAAGTTTGTGTGTCTTAAATACCACACTAAACGTCTATTAACCAGGCGTTCCACACTTTTCAAACTGCATGGAAAGGGGAATGGGACATGTTGGGGCTTTATTCCCCTAGTACCGGGTTTGCAGAAAGGGGGAACAATGGCAGATTTCCACAGCTGTGGAAGAACTCCTTGTGACCAAATAAGATTGAAAAGGCATAATAGGACTGGAAGGCCTGACTGATGTAAATGTTGTAGCATACGAATATGAATGTCGTCGGGCCCAGCTGCCGATGATCGGCAAGCTGAGAGTGTTGCCTCCAGTTCTTGAAGGGTAAAAGGCACATTATACTGTTCATCTCTGAGAGAAGAAAAGTCCAAGGGTGCTAACTCTCTGGCAGACTTTGAGGAAAGAAATGAGGGGCATAGATGGAGCCCCTGAAAAATATGGACCAGATGAATGCCAATTTAACTGGCAACATCTAGTGGGTTTGCTATATCAACACCGGCAACCTGCAGAACACGAGCTGGGTCAGGAGAATATTTACTACTCATTTTCCGACTTGTCTCGGGCAAGGACAGTGCACTCGCATAGAAAGGGCAAGACGATGACAGGTGGGCAATAATCTCCCCAAAGCAAGTCCTTTTACGTCCCACCATCCCTCACAGCGATGAGCAATCCGCAGGCCATCGCTAAAATCAAGAATCTTCCAATTTTGGGTTATACTTTTTAACCGTTACTGTCGCCCAACCAGCGCATTTCCCAAAACTATACGAACAAAGAAACCAAAGGCAAGCTTTTTTCTTAGAAATGTTGCCTAATTTGAGTTTTAGAAAAAAATTTTAACCCTCAGTACTTCGAAGGGCCCCAATTTGAAGTTTTGGAGGGTCCGAGCAACAGCACTGCGATCACAAGTAAAATTTATTTTTTGTATTTAAAAGTGTTGATTATTTTTCCTATTTTTTTTTCCCCAAAAAAATTATGTACTTGAGACAAAGTGAAGTTGCAGAAATTACCTCGTATGGCAACACGATGCCCCCACACCAAACTTTATCATATATTGTTTTCAAAACTTGTTTTTTTTTTATTTTATTTTTCAATAATTTATGTTTAACCAAATAAGTCAATGTAACATATTAAACTCGTTGTGGAACACAATGAAAAACATTTATCATATAATGTTTACACTCTTTACACATAAAAAACAATGTCAAAAATTTTTTTAAATTACACTATAAAACATGTAAATACACAGTCACTCTACAAAAACTGGCTACACAGTTCTACACTTGTGGAACATGTGAAACATGGTGTCATACACAGTGGTGTTTTACACTCTTACACATAAAAACATGGTGTCATACACAGTGGTGTTTTACACTCTCACACATAAAACATGGTGTCATACACAGTGGTGTTTTACACTCTCACACATAAAACATGGTGTCATACACAGTGGTGTTTTACACTCTCACACATAAAACATGGTGTCATACAAAAGTGGTGTTTTACACTCTCTACACATAAAACATGTGTCATACACAGTGGTGTTTTACACTCTCACACAAAACATGGTGTCATACACAAGTGGTGTTTTTACACTCTCACACATAAAACATGGTGTCATACACAGTGGTGTTTTACACTCTCACACATAAAACATGGTGTCATACACAATGGTGTTTTACACTCTCACAACATAAAATCAGTGTGTGTGCATTTTTGTTGAATTTTTTTTTATGTGCAAAGACAAAACACCTCGTCTGAGCAGCTTTCTTCAAAGTATTAGCAGGCAGTTGTGTTATGTAGTTATCCTAGGTAAATGGTCGTGTGTCATCATCCTTCCTAATTTCCTTCTTTTCCTTTCCTACCTGGAGGCTACCTGGAGGGCATTCCACCTCTCTTCCTACATTCCTTCATCGTCCTTCATTACTTTTTTCCTTCCTTTCATCTAGTCCTTCCTTCATTCCTGCCTTCCCTTCTTGCTTCTGGTTTCTATAATATATATACACATATATAGTCACTAGATACTTTCATAAAACTCCTATTATCACCCTTCAGCAAGCTTGTCTTGTGTGCGAGTGTGTGGCTTATAATTGTTTTGAGTCAGGAGTCGGCAGCTGTCAAAGTGACATATTGTCTCATTAGTCACTCCCCCTACCGCCTGTCAAAACAATGGGGTTGGATGCTGCTTCCCCCTCCATTCTATCTAATTATCTTTCTCCCTCATTCTATCTCTTTCAATCTGTCTCTCTTTCTCTCTGTCTATCTCTGTCTCACAGGTACACATAAATACAACTATACATAGTGTAAATTACCTAGGATAACCCAAAAAATCCAGACAAAGTGCTATACTCTGCTTGAAGATGTGAGTAAACGTGATGATGACACAGTCTTGTGGCTCTCTCTGAGACAGAGCTAGACGGATAGACAGGGAGTTTGGCAGACAGACAAATAGACAGACAGACAAATGTTTGTTCGTCGTCATCTTCTCCTCCTCCTCCTCTCCTCCTCCTCCTCCTCCTTCTCCTCCTCCTCCTCCTCCTCCTCCTCCTCCTCCTTCTCCTCCTTCTCCTCCTCCTCCTCCTTCTTCTCCTTCTCCTCCTCCTCCTCCTCCTGGCTCTTGACAGATGGACAGCTGCCCCCCTCCCTCCACCCTCGTTTACGCTCATCAAAGGTCAGCTCTTATCAGATGTTATCTCCCCTTATCTTGTCACTGTCATGGGGTGAACTGTTTTCATGCCTCAAGGGAACATATTATTATTATTAGGTATTAGGTATTATTATTATTCTTATTCTTATTCTTATTCTTCCTCTTCTTCTTCTTCTTCTTCTTCTTCTTCTTCTTCCTCCTCCTTCCACCTTCCACCTTCCTCCTCCTCCCTTCCTTCTTCCTCCTCCTCCCCTCCTTCTCCTCCTCCTCCCTCCTTCTTCCTCCCTCCCTCCTTCCTCCTCCTCCCTCCCACCTCCTCCCTCCTTCTTCCTCCTCCCTCCTTCTTCCTCCTCCCTCCTTCCTCCTCCTCCCTCCTTCCTCCTCCTCCCTCCTTCCTTCCTCTTCCTCCTTCCTTCCTCCTCCTCCTTCCTTCCTCCTCCTCTTCTTCCTCCTCCTCTTCTTCCTCCTCCTCTTCATCCTCCTCCTCTTCCTACTCCTCCTCCTCCTCCTCCTCCACCTCCTCCATTGCTTTTGGTCTCAAACTCCTCGAAATCATGAAATTGATCTTCATTGACACTTCCATCTGTGTTAGAGCATCACTTGGGAAGAGAAGAGTCCCAGATTTGCAGGGAAGTCACATATTTCTTACCGCTAGACATGCTGAAAAAGGACGACTGAAATGGTATTCCCACAATGCACCACTGGCTCCCCGATTTTTTTTATATGGTGCACACTGACCATGGAGACCCATTCTCTCACATGTGGGCCTACCAGCTTTCTCCTGCTTGATTTGAAACCGCTAGAATTTATGCGTATAGATACGTCAAACACAGTATCTCCTATGACGTACATATACGACCGCGACAGTCAAAGGGTTAAAACAGAGGATGAGAAGAGGTGTAAAAGCTCATCAATGGAGGACGAAGAAGGAACCTCGCTAAAAACAGTTAGTTGTGAGTAAAGGTTCCAATTTGCCTGATCAAATTGCCAGTGTCGGATACGAAGAGGTGGTAAATATGAAGGGTAAGTAAGAATGATTGGGAAATGATCGCTGTCATGTAAATCCAGGAGAACAGACCAGGTGAAGTCTAATGCGGTGGAGGAAAAGCAGACTGAGAGATCGATGCAAGAGAGAGTGTGAGTAAGAGGAACAAAATGGGTGTGAGTACCTGTATTTAAAATATGGAGGGGTGGGTAGCAAGAAAAGCCTCTAACTGAATGCCACGGGAATCACAGTGAGACCCCCCAGAGGGGCGGTAATGACGAAACAAAAAAGGCAATATCCAGGATAGATAATGCCCGAGAAGGAGAGAGATATAAAGAACAGAGCGTATACCACCTATGCAAGTGGATACGGGCTGCTGTGTAATGCAGCGAAGTACGAACAAATAGCTGATGGTACGGAATATCAGTGCATAGAAGAAGGGCACTTTCATTAAAGGTCCCATCAGGAAAAGGATCTGAAGAATACAATAAATTATAGCCTGAGATGGGAGAGATAACAGCAGAGTGTAATTTTGGTTCCTGTAAGCAAACACCAACAGGGGAAAACTGGGAGAGTAACATCTGAAGCTCTCACCGATTACCCCCGAGGCTGCGTATATTCCACTGTAAATAGGCCATGATTGGCAACGATAAAGATACCTGAAATCTGCAGGTAAGGGTTCCTACAGACTAGAGGGATTAGAAAAGTCCACATGCGTCGGCAGCGGAAAACGTTCAAGCAGCGAAGGAACGGTGCGATGTGAAGAAAGGAGTTGCGCAGATGGAGGAGAGGAGAGAGAAGGAACAGAGGGCGGATCAGTGTCCATTGATGGTTTGGTCTCTGCAAAATATTCAGAGATTGCTTCAAGTGTTTTGGAATTCAAAGATGTCGTATGGGAGACAATATTGGAGATGGAAGGGGGAGGATGAGTAAAGATTGGAACTGTAATGGACTGTACCAAGGTGGGGGGGGGGCGAAAGGGTGGAGGGGACTGGAGAAGAAGCTTGGAAGGAGACAGAAGAGGCAGAAACCTGGGAGGTGGCAGAAGAGGAAGAAACTTGGGAAGGAACAGGGGAGGAAGGTACAGTACGAGGAGGAGGGTGAACCTCTACACTTGTAACAGAGCCAGTGAGAGGGGAAGAACCAGGTACAGAGACAGGGAAGGTAAAATGAGGAGGTGGAAGAAGGGAAGGAGGGGTTAAAGGACCTTTTTTTGACTTCTGAGAAGTAGAGGGACAATTGGGAGGTGGTGTCGTACGAGATCTCATCGATACCGAGGCTTGTGAGGGAGAATACGAAGAAGCGATAACAGACTGAGGCATTGAAGTAGGGATGTCTGAGCCCAGGACAGCAAAAGAATTAGATACAGGAGTGACTATGGGAGGGGTAATCACAGAGGAGGCTGCAGAAGATGGGACCCCAGAAGTGGGGGGACGTTTTGAAACATGGGAATAAGAAACACGGGGTAGTCTCCCTTGGAGGTGGAGATGAGAAACTTGGTAATGGCGAGAGTACGAAGGGTGAGCCTCATGACAATTAAGGCAAGAGGGAGGTCGATTGCAAGATGTATTAGAATGGTCATTGGCACCACAGACTGGGCATTTGGCTACAGATCTGCAGTATTTCACTGGACGGCCAAATCGCCAGCAATTTCTACACTGTTGCGGTGTAGGTATCACCTTTTGAACTTGTAACCGATGTCCAGCTACATAAACTGAGGATGGGAGTTCAGAGCTGTCAAAAGTTAAATGAGCCACATTGCTAGGGTATCATCTCTGCCCGTGGGCAGGAAGAACATAAGTGTCTACCTTGAGGATTGGGAGATCTTGGAGTTACAGCTGTTCAAGAATGTCATTGCCACATGTCTGGAAATTTTGTTGAACCATGGTATGGGGCAGAATGACGGTACCACTACAAGAATAGAGGGAATGATGTTTTTCAGTAGTGACAGGAACAGTATCAATATGGGAAAGAAGAGAAAGATCATGAGCTTGGGTAGCATTCTGGACAGTGATGATGCACGTACTGCTCTTAAGAGCATGAAAAGAAATATCTTTACCAACATGGCGTAGGAGTGCCTTGCCAATACTATGGTTGGAGAGATAGGCAATAGAGGAAGTCAGTTATAAAGTAAAGAATTTAGTCCATTGTGCATTCTGAAACTGAGCGTGGAAAGGGAGTGCATGACGTGAGAAGTAGAAGGTGGAGAAGTATCATCAGCAGGTAATTGTCATTGACATTTAGGAGTGGGAACAGAGTTGGTCCGATGTGGAACGGGCCGGCGATTCGAAAATTGCCGCACCATAGAGGGAGAGGCCGGAAGCATAGTCAAAGGAGAGCGGAGGTCAGATAAATTAAAGGAGTCAGTTGAGACCTCAGTACCTGAAGCAGGTGAGGAAACAGCACCAGCAAGAGGTACAGAGGCATTAGGAGTATCCGAAGAGTGGTCCAAAGATGAGGCGGTGTCAGAATGGGGTGCGGTATCAAGAAGGGGCCTGAGGGTAGCAGGTTCATGGACTGGGGATTCCATGGTTAGGTTACTTTTCTTTTTGTTTTTTAAGAAAAAAAAGAAAGAAGAAAATAAAATAAAAATAAAAAAAGAATAAAAAAAAGGGGGGACTGGGGAGGGATAGTTCCTAGGAGGAATGAAAAGGCCAGAAATCTCCCTCCGCACACAAGAGGACCTCAGCACCGCAAGTAGTGCAGATGCAGCATGGAACCCGTACCATACCCTACCCATCATGCCAGTAAACCAGCAATCCAGGATAGCAACTTCACATCTGCCTAGCTACCTCGGTGGACAAAAGAGAGGGCGGCCAGATATCTGCCACAAAGCATACCTCCTTTGGCCACCACCCCTGGAATCCAAAAGGCAGCCTCCAGAGATACACCCGTCACCCGAAAGATACCAAAAGCCACCACCCGGGAGACGTGAGAGGGATTGGGACATCCCCAGGTGATCCAAATTCCATGGCAAACTACACCACCGCCAAGAACCTCAACAGAATGGGATGGACCCCAGTACCCTTTCCCCTACCCAGGAACTAGCATGCCTGTGAAAAAAAAAAAAAAAAAGAGGAAGGGTAATAGGGAGGGGTGGGGAGGAGGAGGAAAAGAAAAAGGGAGGATGGGATAAGGGAGGGGGGATTGGGGGGTAATTAGGTTTGGTCTGAGGAAGGAGACCAACAGGTCTAATTCCTCAGACCAAGAGTGTCTTCACCATGCCAAGGAGCCTCCCTTGAAGAGGTACAGATTCCCAATGAAGGATATTTCAGTATTGAGAAGGGAGAGTTAGATAATAAATGTTTACCATTCACTTATCTTTTTACAAAGTTACCAGAGTTCCTGCCCCTTCCTAACAATTTTGAGTGTGTGGCTTTGAGGTTTCTGGTAAAATTCTGTCAGCTAGGTTTTCAACAAGCCAACCAGAAGTCAAATTTTATAAAAAGTCATGTAGTTTTGAGAGACTTACTTAAGGTTAAATTTACCAATGTCTATCACTCTGAGAACCAAAGAAAAGTAGATTGGTTTTACCAGTCTCTCAGGACAATGCATGTTTGTTTTCCTCAGTACCAGAAGGACTGGGATGAGGGTATGCCCCTCCTATTCATTACCGTGTGGGGAAGAACTCTGGTATCATTAAGTCATGGGGTAGGTGAGGATGGTGATGCTTCCCCCTTGATGTATTTTCTCAGTTTCAGAGACTGTTGGGCTAAGATGAGGTGGACAGAAGCAGTGAACCAGCCTGCTAGTGCTACATGCTCTGGAGGCTAGAGAGGTGGTGTTGGTACTGGAGCTGGCTCCTAGGAATGCTGTGATTAACTATGAATGGCACCTGCTGGTGAATGAGGTCTCTGATGAAACTAAAACCCACACACCTGATCAGAAAAATGCATATGGGCTTTTTCAGCAATCTGTACAAGACTTTGAAATGGTTTCTTTTGATGTTGAAGTGGAAAAGCTTGGTGCATTGGCTCAGCCACTATGGAACTCTGCAAATGAGTTTTCTGATGTAGCTGAGCACATTAAAAATGTTTTGAGCAGTAAACACGTCTTGAGGGAAGAGATGTGTATAGAGGAAAACGTGAAGGTTATTTTTTTTTTTGTATTATCACTGTACTAAGTGAGAGTCAGTGAACATTGTCCAGGGGTTTCACACTAGATGATGCTCTCACCTTGTTCACTGACTGCTGCAACATTTGATAACTAATGCTGAAGGGTTTCCTCTTATGAATAATTTCATTGCTGTACTAGATACAGGTCTGCCATCACAAATCCGGCAATCAGTTATTCGGTTCCTTCAGTTATTCAGCACTAATTTTGGATAGCATAATTTCAAATTTCCAGGATCGCCACATCAACCTGCTGGTACTGTTTGGTGGCACTACTTGCTACATAAGTCATTCCAATTTCTTTTTCTCCATTTATTGTTATAACCTGCTTACTTTTAGCCATAGTCATGATTCCAATGAATAAAAGAAATGCTTTTCATTATGTAAAGCACCTACACAGTACATTATCCATTAAAGATATGGTGGCTATGAAGCCACTGTCGGTTGCCATGAGCTCAGTATCATGATGCAGGAGAATATGCTTTATTATTACGGTAATATCAACACTACAGCTTATTTGCCTATCACAATTGATCTAATAAGACATAATAAACAACATAAACCATGTTAAGTACTCCAGAATAAATAATATTTGGCATAACACCGAGAAGTTCGATGAAGGTATGAAGAGGATATGGTATACACCATTGGTTACACCAATACATAAAGGTGGTGACTCTACAGATTTAAACAACTATAGGCCAATAACAAACTTACCATTGCTATCCAAAATCTTTGAGAAACTCGTGCACAGGAGACTATATTCATTTATAATGTCACAAAACATACTCAACCCCTGCCAATTTGGATTCAGGGAAAATAAAAGCACTAACGATGCAATCATAAAAATGCTAGATCTGCTTTACACAGCACTGAAAAATAAGGAATATCCACTAGGAATTTTTATTGACCTAAGAAAAGCTTTTGACACAGTAGACCACGGCATCCTACTCCACAAACTTGACCATTATGGTATAAGAGGCAATTTTTTTTTTTATTATCACACTGGCCGATTCCCACCAAGGCAGGGTGGCCCAAAAAAGAAAAACTTTCACCATCATTCACTCCATCACTGTCTTGCCAGAAGGGTGCTTTACACTACAGTTTTTAAACTGCAACATTAACACCCCTCCTTCAGAGTGCAGGCACTGTACTTCCCATCTCCAGGACCCAAGTCCGGCCTGCCGGTTTCCCTGAACCCCTTCATAAACGTTACTTTGCTCACACTCCAACAGCACTTCAAGTATTAAAAACCATTTGTCTCCATTCACTCCTATCAAACACGCTCACGCATACCTGCTGGAAGTCCAAGCCCCTCACACACAAAACCTCCTTTACCCCCTCTCTCCAACCTTTCCTAGGCCGACCCCTACCCCGCCTTCCTTCCACTACAGATTGATACACTCTTGAAGTCATTCTGTTTTGCTCCATTCTCTCTACATGTCCGAACCACCTCAACAACCCTTCCTCAGCCCTCTGGACAACAGTTTTGGTAATCCCGCACCTCCTCCTAACTTCCAAACTACGAATTCTCTGCATTATATTCACACCACACATTGCTCTCAGACATGACATCTCCACTGCCTCCAGCCTTCTCCTCACTGCAACATTCATCACCCATGCTTCACACCCATATAAGAGCATTGGTAAAACTATACTCTCATACATTCCCCTCTTTGCCTCCAAGGACAAAGTTCTTTGTCTCCACAGAATCCTAAGTGCACCACTCACTCTTTTTCCCTCATCAATTCTATGATTCACTTCATCTTTCATAGACCCATCCGCTGACACGTCCACTCCCAAATATCTGAATACATTGACCTCCTCCATACTCTCTCCCTCCAATCTGATATTCAATCTTTCATCATCAAATCTTTTTGTTATCCTCATAACCTTACTCTTTCCTGTATTCAACTTTAATTTTCTTCTTTTGCACACCCTACCAAATTCATCCACCAATCTCTGCAACTTCTCTTCAGAATCTCCCAAGAGCACAGTGTCATCAGCAAAGAGCAGCTGTGACAACTCCCACTTTGTGTGTGATTCTTTATCTTTTAACTCCACGCCTCTTGCCAAGACCCTCACATTTACTTCTCTTACAACCCCATCTACAAATATATTAAACAACCACGGTGACATCACACATCCTTGTCTAAGGCCTACTTTTACTGGGAAATAATTTCCCTCTTTCCTACATACTCTAACTTGAGCCTCACTATCCTCGTAAAAACTCTTCACTGCTTTCAGTAACCTACCTCCTACACCATACACTTGCAACATCTGCCACACTGCTCCCCTATCCACCCTGTCATACGCCTTTTCCAAATCCATAAATGCCACAAAGCCCTCTTTAGCCTTATCTAAATACTGTTCACTTATATGTTTCACTGTAAACACCTGGTCTACACACCCCCTACCTTTCCTAAAGCCTCCTTGTTCATCTGCTATCCTATTCTCCATCTTACTCTTAATTCTTTCAATAATAACTCTACCATACACTTTACCACGTATACTCAGCAGGCTTATCCCCCTATAATTTTTGCACTCTCTTTTATCCCCTTTGCCTTTATACAAAGGAACTATGCATGCTCTCTGCCAATCCCTAGGTACCTTACCCTCTTCCATACATTTATTAAATAATTGCACCAACCACTCCAAAACTATATCCCCACCTGCTTTTAACATTTCTATCTTTATCCCATCAATCCAGGCTGCCTTACCCGCTTTCATTTTACCTACTGCCTCACGAACTTCCCCCACACTCACAACTGGCTCTTCCTCACTCCTACAAGATGTTATTCCTCCTTGTCCTATACACGAAATCACAGCTTCCCTATCTTCATCAACATTTAACAATTCCTCAAAATATTCCCTCCATCTTCCCAATACCTCTAACTCTCCATTTAATAACTCTCCTCTCCTATTTTTAACTGACAAATCCATTTGTTCTCTAGGCTTTCTTAACTTGTTAATCTCACTCCAAAACTTTTTCTTATTTTCAACAAAATTTGTTGATAACATCTCACCCACTCTCTCATTTGCTCTCTTTTTACATTGCTTCACCACTCTCTTAACCTCTCTCTTTTTCTCCATATTCTCTTCCCTCCGTGCATCACTTCTACTTTGTAAAAACTTCTCATATGCTAACTTTTTCTCCCTTACTACTCTCTTTACATCATCATTCCACCAATCGCTCCTCTTCCCTCCCGCACCCACTTTCCTGTAACCACAAACTTCTGCTGAACACTCTAACACTACATTTTTAAACCTACCCCATACCTCTTCGACCCCATTGCCTATGCTCTCATTAGCCCATCTATCCTCCAATAGCTGTTTATATCTTACCCTAACTGCCTCCTCTTTTAGTTTATAAACCTTCACCTCTCTCTTCCCTGATGCTTCTATTCTCCTTGTATCCCATCTACCTTTTACTCTCAGTGTAGCTACAACTAGAAAGTGATCTGATATATCTGTGGCCCCTCTATAAACATGTACATCCTGAAGTCTACTCAACAGTCTTTTATCTTTTTTTTTTTTTTTTTTATAACACTGGCCGATTCCCACCAAGGCAGGGTGGCCCGAAAAAGAAAAACTTTCACCATCATACACTCCATCACTGTCTTGCCAGAAGGGTGCTTTACACTACAGTTTTTAAACTGCAACATTAACACCCCTCCTTCAGAGTGCAGGCACTGTACTTCCCATCTCCAGGACTCAAGTCCGGCCTGCCAGTTTCCCTGAACCCCTTCATAAATGTTACTTTGCTCACACTCCAACAGCACGTCAAGTATTAAAAACCATTTGTCTCCATTCACTCCTATCAAACACGCTCACGCATGCCTGCTGGAAGTCCAAGCCCCTCGCACACAAAACCTCCTTTACCCCCTCCCTCCAACCATTCCTAGGCCGACCCCTACGCCACCTTCCTTCCACTACAGACTGATGCACTCTTGATGTTATTCTGTTTCACTCCATTCTCTCCACATGTCCGAACCACCTCAACAACCCTTCCTCAGCCCTCTGGACAACAGTTTTGGTAATCCCGCACCTCCTCCTAACTTCCAAACTACGAATTCTGTGCTTTATATTCACACCACACATTGCTCTCAGACATGACATCTCCACTGCCTCCAGCCTTCTCCTCGCTGCAACATTCATCACCCATGCTTCACACCCATATAAGAGCGTTGGTACAACTATACTCTCATACATTCCCCTCTTTGCCTCCAAGGACAAAGTTCTTTGCCTCCACAGACTCCTAAGTGCACCACTCACCCTTTTCCCCTCATCAATTCTATGATTCACCTCATCTTTCATAGACCCATCCGCTGACACGTCCACTCCCAAATATCTGAATACAGTCACCTCATCCATACTCTCTCCCTCCAATCTGATATCCAATCTTTCATCACCTAATCTTTTTGTTATCCTCATAACCTTACTCTTTCCTGCATTCACTTTCAATTTTCTTCTTTTGCACACCCTACCAAATTCATCCACCAATCTCTGCAACTTCTCTTCAGAATCTCCCAAGAGCACAGTGTCATCAGCAAAGAGCAACTGTGACAACTCCCACTTTATGTGTGATTCTTTATCTTTTAACTCCACGCCTCTTGCCAAGACCCTCGCATTTACTTCTCTTACAACCCCATCTATAAATATATTAAACAGCCACAGTGACATCACACATCCTTGTCTAAGGCCTACTTTTACTGGGAAATAATTTCCCTCTTTCCTACATACTCTAACTTGAGCCTCACTATCCTCGTAAAAACTCTTCACTGCTTTCAGTAACCTACCTCCTACACCATACACTTGCAACATCTGCCACATTGCCCCCCTATCCACCCTGTCACGGCTTTTCCAAATCCATAAATGCCACAAAGACCTCTTTAGCCTTATCTAAATACTGTTCACTTATATGTTTCCTGAAAACACCGGGTCTACACACCCCCTACCTTTCCCAAAAGCCTCCTTGTTATCGCTTTCTTTTTTCTCCGTTTACTCTTAATTTTTCAATAATAACTCTACCATACATTTTCCCAGGTATACTCAACAGTTTACCCCCTAAAATTTTTGCCTCTTTTTTACCCCTTTTTCCCTTTATACAAAGGAACTTGCTGCCCCTTGCCAATCCAGGTCCTTCCCTTTTCCTACTTTTTTTAAATAATTGCCAACCCTCCAAAAAACTGTATCCCCCGCTTTTAACTTCTATCTTTATCCTAAACCCTGGCCCCTTACCCACTTTCATTTTCCCTACTGCCTCACGAATTTCCCCCCACACCCAAAAACGGCTTTTCCCTCACTCCTACAAGATTTGTTCCCTTCCCTATACACGAAATCCAGCTTCCCTTCTTCATCAACATTTAACAATTCCTCAAAATATTCCCCTCCATCTTCCCCAATCCCTTAATCCCATTTAATAATCTCCTCCCCTTTTTTAACTACAAACCCATTTGTTCTCTAGGCTTTCTTAACTTGTTAATCCACTCCAAAACCTTTTTATTTTCAACAAAAATTTGTTGATAACACCACCCACCTCTCTTTTGCTCTTTTTTTAAATTTGTTTTCCCCCATCTTTAACCTCTCTTTTTTTCCCTTTTCTTCCCCCTTGCATCATTCTACTTTGTAAAAACTTCTCATATGCAAACTTTTTCCCCTTACTACCTTTCCATCATCTTTCCCCACCAATCGTCCTCTTCCCCCCCTGCACCCATTTCCCTTTAAACCACAAACTTTGTGAACCTTTTAACACTACATTTTTAAACCACTCCTACCTTTTGCCCCCTTTGCCTATGCTTCTTTACCATCTATCCCCCCAATAGCTGTTTATTTTTCCCCAAAAGCCCCCCCTCTTTTAGTTTATAAACCTTCACCTCCCCTTTTTCCCCTGATGCTTCTATTCCCCTTTGTCCCCCTCTACCTTTTCTTCAGTGTAGCTACAACTAAAAGTGATTGATTATCTGTGGCCCTCTATAAAAATGTACATCCTAATCTATAACAGTTTTTATCTACCAATACAAAATCCAACAAACTATGTCATTTCGCCCTCACATATCTTGTATACTTATTTATCTCTTTTTTTTAAAATATGTTTTACCTTAACAAAACCCCTTTCTAACAAATTTTCATCAAAGGGGCTCCCTTATATTTACCCCTGGCCCCCCAAACTTCCACCACACCCTCTCTAAAAGTTTCCCTCTTTAGTTTCAGGTCCCTACCACAATTACTCTCTCATTGGTTCAAAGGTCCTATACTTTCCCTTTAACATCCCCAAAAATCTCTCTCCTCTCCTCTCATTCCTCTCTTCTCCAAGTCATACATGCTTTTATAAAACCCACTTTGCACCCAAACCCTTTCTTTAATCCAAAAATTCTTAAAAAATTTCTATTTTGCTTTTTCAACTTCCCTTTACTAATGGGTTTTCAGTTTGTCACCATTAAAGCACAGCAAAAACAACAAGCCATTGATACTGGAGTTCTGCGGGGAAGTGTCCTTGGCCCCAAAAGTAACATGTTTTTTTGCAGAACACGCTTAGCTATGCCAGTACGATTGCAAAATAGCTTTTCCCTCATATAATCAATGACCTTCCAAAATCCGACCCCAAAACCCCATTTTCTTTGTGACGACACGATTATGTCATCTCCCCCCAAAATTTGCCCCCCTCAACACCATTGTTAATAGGAGTGATCAAAATATCGATTGGAGACAGCCAAAAAAACTTTGCTTAACACGACAAAACCTACTACATTTTTTTGGGGTGCAAGGGGAGATGTGAAATTAACATTAAGATCGACAACACTCTAATTGCCAGGATAAAAGGGCAAATTTCCCTAGGCCTTACCTCGACAACAACCAACTTCAGCACCCATTCCACCCAAAACCCAAAAAAAATACCCAAAAACGTTGGGGGACCCTCTCCAAAGATCACATATCCCGCAAACTGCCCTTCTCACACTATACCTTTCCTTTATATATCCTACCTCCCCTATGCTATCTGTCTTGGGGTTAAAAACTGCAGCAACACACCTAAAGCCAATAATAACCCAACAAAAAGCCGCAGTAAGAATAATCACTAAACCCCATCCCGGAAAACACACCCCCCCACTCTTCAAGATCTAAACTTATCCTTTCAGTTTTCCCACACTTACTACTGTAAAATCTACTTCAGACGTTAAATTCCCAAATTTTTAACCCTTGCCCTAAAACGCTTTCTTTGGTTGGAAAAAAACCCAAAAGGCACAAACCCCCGACAAAACACTCTATGACTTTCCCCCCGTGCCCGATTAAACTTTAAAAAAATTATGTATTTTCAAAACCCTAAAAATCTGGAACACCCTCCCTAAAAAATTCCGAAATGCAGACACTTTCTCACCTTAAAAACTACTATCAGAAAACACTTATCTCCCTGATACCCCCTGCGATAAAATAGAAAACCACCTGGTGGTTCACACTTTACTCACTCCCCCCATTTGCCCATAAACAAAAATTTTCAATTCAATCTCAAAAAATAAATTTTAAACTAGCTAATTTGGCCTGTGAACTCCAATACTGAAATATGTATAGTCCCAAAACAAAGCATTCACATTCCCAAACTCAAAAATTTGTTTTTAGTCACTTACCCATAATACCAATTTTACCTCTAATTTTGAATTTTTTTAAATTTAAGACTTATATAATCTGCCCAAAAATCCCTAGCCATGCTAGGGTTCTAGTGGTACACTCTGTAATTTTATTTTTTAACATGTAAACCACACAATAACCAAATTCTGTAAATCAGCATTGTAATCCTTTAGAAAATAAATTTTGAATTGAATTGAATTGAATTCCCTACCCCTTTGTTTTGGGGGGTTATTAGAGAAAACGGAGTGTGCACAGGGCTAACTGTCATAACACTCATACTCACCATAAACCTGAAAAAAAAAAATTATTTTCTTTTTAATAGATTATCCCCAATAGCAGCATATGTTTGAGAACCTAGGATAAAACAAAAAAAAAAAGTGGCTTATTTTAGTCCCTGGTTGGGTTACCCATATATGATTTTTGGTAAATATTCATTCCCAGCCGGGTAAAAAACTGGGGGTTTTTTTTCCCCTCTTGCTTTTTTTATCTACGTAAAGGGGTTTCCTGGGTATTTCGATGGTTTGAGTTTTTCCCTGCGTCTGCCCTTTAATTTTCTTAAAATACTCTGCAAAAAAGCGGTTTTTCTATATAGTAGTACGTGGCCCCCCGGGTTTTATATTAACCCTTTCCCTGAGAGCTCATCGTATGCCAAAATTTTATCGAAAGGCCAAATTAAATTTTCCCCAAAGAAAAAAGGGGAAATCAAATTAACCCGTGCAAGACACCCAAAAGAAGAAAAAATAATTTTACCACTAAAATATTAGTTTAATGCACAAAAACTAAGAAGACATGCCAGTTTGTAGATCTACAAACAATAGAATCATGACACTTCCCTTTAATGAACATCTGGTGAGATTGAGGGGATGGGAGGAGGGGGAGAGTTAACTTATTGTTTGGGGGGAACCCTTTTCCTTTGGGCTTGGGGTAGCAATCTTTTCCGGGATTCTTCCCTTTTTCTTTTAATGCACTAGACCAGTTTGGATCACGGGACCTCTGTCCCCAAAACAAATCTGTCCATAGGCTCTGTACCCCCCTTTCCCTTTTTCGTTTGTTTTAAAAGGGGCCAAACATTGTCATTGTAAAAGTCACCAACACGGTTTTGCAATAGCTGTTTAGGGTGATTTTCATCCAAAAAGGTTTTGCAGTTCAACCCCTTTGACAATTTTCCTTTAATTTTTGAAGTAGGCACAATGGTTTTCCAACGGGGTGTGGGCTTCTCAAGGTACCCCCCAAACCCTAAAAATCTTCTTGTTTCCATAAAATTCCCCCCTTTTTTCCCAAGGGGTTTGGGCACTAGAAGCTTTTTTGGGGCCCATGGTGACTTTTTTGCAGAAACAAGTCCCAAAAAACCCTGTGTAATGGAAAAAAAACCAAATGTATGCTAGATGCGAGACACTGGCGGTTTGTAAACACTGGCACTCACGAGACACGTATGAGAATTGCGTGTGGCGCGTTGTTTAACGGGGGGCGAGGGAAAAAATTTTGGAGTTAAAATTTTGAATCCCAAATTTTTAAACCCTATACTGATTGTTAAAAAAATCGTCTTTTTAACCCCCTTTGACTTTTTGCGGCCATATATATACGTTTCGGGGGTTACCGTTTTTTGAGTATATATATAAATTCTGCGGCTTCAAATCAAGCGGGGGAAAGCTGGAGGCCCAAAATTGAAGAAAGGGGTTTGTTGGTCGTTGCACCTATAAAAAAAATCCCGGAAGCCGCAGGCATAATGAGGAAAAAAAAACCCGACAGTTTTTTTTTAATTAAAAAAGCGACTTTGTGGTCTATTTTCATATAGTATTTTTTGGTTTATTCTCGTTTTCTTGGTCCATTTTATAGAATGGAAAACTATTAAGAAATAGAGGGATTTTCATTGATTTTTCTATAAAAAGAACCTAGGAAATGGCTCAAAGTAGGGGAAAAGGTTTTTTTTTGCCTGTTCAAAAATAAAAAATGTGCCCCTTGTCCAATAAATGCCCAAATAGCCATTTAATATTAGTCAAATGGGTTGATGTTTTTTTATACAAAATTTTTCGTATTGCAGTGTTTGCATAGAGTAAATCTTTATTTTTTGTTTTTAATAAAAATTCAAAATAGAAAGCAAGAGTAATATCAGAGGGGCTGGAGCATGACTGAAGAGAAAAAAAAAATGTTATTTTAGAGCCAGGAATATTTCATGTTTATCGGCCTTTTTTTGAAATTGTCATATTTTTTAGTTTTCGTGAAAATTTTTCCAAAATTGGGGAAATTTCTGACCATTTTTAGGATTTAAATCGGTAAATGGGCATTTTTTTGTTTCAATCGATAGAAAAAAAGCAGGCTAAAGAAATAGCTTGAGTTTGGGTGACTGGAACATGGAATTACCCAAAATAGGGGTCAAAGTGGGCGAATAGCCGATTTGTAAAACAGCGCCGAGGTCGCTAACTTCGAGAGCATTAATTCCGTCATTTTTCCCCAAATTTCGTTTTTTGGGGGGTTCATTCAATCGGGAAAAGATTCTCTATTTTTCATAAGAATTTTTTTTTTTTTTTTTAAATTTTTTCGACACCCGGGACACCCCAGAAATTGGGGGGTTTCACAGTAAAGGGTTAACCTTCTCCCAAAGGAAAGGTAGAGTGTTAAGGTAGCTTTTTTGTCGAAAAATTGGCCCCCTTTTTAAATTTTGTAACAATAACTTTTTTTAAGAATTCAGGGGTACGGAAAATAACTAAAACTTAGAACTTTTAGTAAGTTTTAGCTTAATAAGAACATAAAAAGGGTTTGCTAAAAAAGGAGTTTAACTCTTCATTTTTCTTGGTACGTACAGACATTGATAAGAAAAAGAACCCGAGGCCGAGTCACTAATAAATGACCTAAATGGTTATTAAGACTTATCCACAAATTAAATTATAAGCTTATAAAGACTTGCTGAACTATCAAATTTAGAGTATACCAGAAAATCGTAAGTGACAGACTTAGTCATTCCCACCGCAAGACTTAGAAAGCATAGACCACAAATTAACCAGAAAGGGTAACAAGGTTGTTCAGTAACGAAAGATTAATTCTAGAGGTAAAAAACTCGAAAAAAACAAGCTTAAAAAAAAGGGGAGTCGGTATGAAAAAAAAACGACCCCCAAAGAAATTTTTCATTCTCTTTTGAGAGGCAATGAATAACGAGTGAGGTATGCTCCCTTGGCTATCAACCCGGACTGACTTTAGATACTCCTCCAAGCCTTACAAAAATCTCGTGCTTGACGGCGCAAGGGATGCCAGACATAACAATCTAAGACAGTGAAAACCCGGTTGCTTCAGGGGACGCCTATCACTTTAAAAAGCATCCACCTATCAACATGCTAACAATATAAAGGCAGATAATACTATAAAAAAAAATAGACTTATTTTAGTAATAATAAGCCATCGGTAACATATATTAAATGGGAAAAGCAAAATATGTGCACACAATATTAATTTTTAACCTTGGGGCCCCAAACGGAGGATGCAACACTGTACCCTCAAATACGGGGGGTCCAACTGTAGCACTGATGTCAGCTATGGTCGTTACCATGTACATGTGTGCGTAAAAAAAGAACACCTACCCTCAACTTACGACCTGCTCGAATCTACCCTTTCTTACGACCCGCGCATCGGGAGCTGGGGGGTCAGTGATGCACCGCGTAAATTTGACAATCTTGTGGCGGCAATTTCTCTGCAGGGAGCATCAGTTTGAGTAACCCGCCCACAGCAGCATATACTGTATTAAAATGTACAAAAGGACAGTAAAAATTTACCCTGGGCCCCAAAATGAAGACTGTCTACCGTGTGTTTTCTGTCTACCTGGTCTCTCTTTCTGTCTACCTGTGTGTCTGTTTTCTGTCTACCTGTGGGGTGTTTTTTCTGTCACCCGTTTTGTCAGTCTTTGTCACCTGTGTCTGTTACCCGTGTGTCGTCTTTGTTTTTTAAGTGTCTGCCTTTACGTTCCTGTGTTTCTGTCGGGGGTACCTGTGTCTTTCTGTCACCTTGTCTTTCTGTTCGTGTTGTGTCTGTTACCTGTTGTCTTGTCTACCTGTGTGCTGTCTACCGGTTTTTGGGCTGTCTTTCTGTCTGCTGTCTCAGAGCCACTCACTAAGAGTGCAACTGGTCTTTAAAATGCCTAGTAAAATGATAATAAAATCACTGAGGGGCATTAAATTGTTTTAAAAAGTTAATATAGACATTTTGCTTAATCCGTCTATGATTTTTTTTTTTTTAAAAAATTTTATAATAAACTGCTACTAAAATATAAAAATAAATTTAAAAATCGAGAGTTTTTTTTTGGGCAGCTTGCAGAGGAACAAAAACCTTCGGTCTGGGGTGGTAACAACAACAACAACAACAACAACAACAACAACAAAAAACAACAACTTTGTTTACAAATCGTGAACATTCTCCCTTCTTTCTCTCGTTTTTTCATTTAATTTGTTTATCACCTCTCCGCTACTTAAGAACAGATATTTTAAAGGTAAGTAATGGTGGGCAATTTTTATTAAGTTTAATAATATATTATTATTAAATTGTAATAATTTTTATTGTAATAATAATAATAAAGATTTTTAATATTTTTATTAATTTAGGGCACTGGGGCAAGTCCACTGTATAGCCTTTGCTGGATTTTTTTTGGGTTATCCTAGGGATTTTTAAATTGTATGATTACTTATGTGACCTTGGAGAGAGAGAGAGGAGAGAGGAGATAGAGAGAGAGACAGCCCAAACCACCCGGCCACCCACCTGGCCCCCACCTGGCACCCAACCCGGGCCCCAACCCCCCCACCCACCCAACTGGCCACCCACCTGGCCAGCCGCTGGTACATATTACCGTTCTAGATTGTTTCTCTTTACTTAGGGTTTTAGGTTACAAACATTCTGGCAGGATGACACACAAAAGGGTATTCTCCCCTTCCACTGGGTCACAATAATAAAGAAAAAAGTAACATATGATACGTATGCGACTTAAAAAATTTTCAAATACAGATCATACCCAAATATACATTAATTTCAGTACATAAAAAATTAAAATTAACAATAGAAGTAAATTAGGTAAAAAAGAATAAATAATTTGTACTTTACATTCGTATTAGTAGGGTGTTAATAGCAAAAGGGGTTTACATTATGCCCTACCCCTATTTCCAATTTTAAAAGGGTTTTATTACGTCCTTTTGACTTATGACCAGTTGGTTTGGAACAGCTTTGGTCGAATTTTATGGTAGGTGTATTTTTTTATTATTATTTTTTATTATTTTATTATTATTATATTATTTTCCAGTTGTTTGGTTTTCTTATTGAAACTTGGGGAATGTATGATGGAAAGTACTTCTTAACGACACCAAAAAAAGAAAAAACGACCATAAATACAGGTTTCACTTCTTAGCCCTTAGGGCCCTTAGCTGTTATTTTTGTATGGTTTTTGGTTATATTCTTATTTTTTTTTTTTCTTTTTATAGAATGAAAGAAATTACGAAATAGATATGTTTTTTTATTGCTTTAGAAAAAAAGTACCCTTTAAATTGTGCTCCCCAAATAGCGAAAAGTTCATTCTTTAGCAAAGCTCAAAAGGGAAAAAAAAATGACGTACCGTCCAAAACCTTCCGCCCGGGCCCGTCCAAATTCCAATACGCCATCAAAAATGGGGTTTAAATTATTTATAAATTATTACAAAAGCAGCATCTGCATAACAGTAAATCTTCATTTTTTTTAATAAAAAAAACCAAAGTAACCCAAGGTAATATAAAGGTGTTTTAGCCGACTAAATTAACAGAGAAAATGTTTTTTTAAAGCCCGGGAAAGTCTGCTTTTTTATTTTGGACCCTATTTTGAAAATTGGATCTGTTGAAATTTTGTGAAATTGGCCAAAATTTCCCAATTTCGACCACTTTATTGGGTAGTTGAAATAAGTGAATGGGCGGTTTTTTTGTATCGTTAACAGGGCAGAATAAAAAAGTTTTTTCAGGAAACAAAATCGTTTCAAGATTTAAAACAAGCCGGTTGTAAAAGAAACCTGGGGTTTAACCAGAAAAGTCAGACAAAGGGCTTATTTTCCCGTACCTGGCATGGGCTTGTCTATATGATTTTTGGTAAAAAAAAAAAAATTTTTTCGGGTTTTTTTCGGCTTTCTCATTTAAACTTGGGGAATGTATGATGGAAAGATGCTTCTTAATGTACAACAAAAATAAAAATGACGGGCGATAAATAAGGGAGTTCACTTCTCAGCCATTAGCCGCCTCTTTGCAGTATATTTTCGTATGGTTTTTATGGTTGTATTCTCATTTTTTTTGGACTCATTTGATAGAATGGAAGATATATTACAGAAATAGACACAATTTTGATTGCTTTCATGACAAAAAGTACCTTGAAATTGAGCTAAAAGTAGCGGAAATGTTCGATTTTTGCCAATGTTCAATGAACTTTGTGTAAGTCAAGTTGGTTAATTTTATTAAGTGTATTCTAACCTAACCACTTTGTAATCTGGCAAACTCAGTAATCCGGCACACTACAGGTCCCAATGATGCCGGATTTGTGATGGAGGACCTGTACCACAGTTGTATGTGGCAGGTTACTTGATTTCTGTGACCAAGTGTGCCAAATATACCTCGATGTTTGAAACTGTATTCTACAAGTACTTTAAATTTTTGTATAACTTTAAATGTGATGTAATATTGCTTTACACAGCCTGTTTGCAAAATGATAATATTTTTAGTGCTCTTGTAATGACTACTTTCAATGTTACACTGCCATTTTCTCTACAAGTAGATGCCAGTTCTGCTGTTCTTAGTGCTGCTTTGTTAAAAAAAAAAAAAAATAAGCAGCAGGACTCACCAGAGAATGTCCCAAGAAAAAAGGTGACTCTAGTTTTGTGTTGATTGTGCAGAATTTTTTCAGTATAGTGATCACAGTCCTACATTTCTTTCATGTACTGAGGAACCACACTCAAATGCTTTTGGTGATTCATTAAGTGAAGGGGATAGAGAATGTGGTTTCTCATGTATTTTCTAGTGTGTACTGTACATAATGTAGTGTAAACATTTATCTGTTCTCATTTTGCAGTGGTTGAAGTAGGTGAGTAGATGGTTTTCTGACCACCTGGTGGGCTGAAGCTGGTGAGCTGGTGGAGGGAGTATCAGATTTCCCAAGAGAGTGTGTGTGTTTGTAGTGGTAGTCACATCAGTACATGCCTAAGTAAGGTATGCTAACATACGGTGTGGGCGGTGATGCCTCACCTGTGTGATGTAGGTGTATGGACCAAAGTTAGTGGTACGGTGTTGATGGTGGAGACATTTTTGGGTCATGAATGGTGATCCTGTGTGTTTTTTGTATTTTCTCCAGGATCCACTCGTTTTATTTTTTTTTGAATCACCAAGTGGGGTGGCTCCAGGCTTCCTTGGAATGATGGTGTAGGTGATAGCCTGAGAGGCCCACATTTTGAGGGGTCAACAGTGATGACTACAGTGTGGTTTCAAGGTCACAGTCCCATTGATGCATTTTATATGTGACTTACTACCAAGTTCTGAAATCTGGTAATTTTCTCTCCTATGTTCTCCAATTTCTCCCAGTGGTGTGCTCTGCATAGCCAGTTTTGCTTATCATATATTGCTGTGAGATGCAGAGTTGATATTGTCTTTTCTCTCTGTATTAATATGCACACTAATTTTTTGCACTGTTTCTGGAGACTGTTTATATATTTTTATAAAGTGCATCTTTTATCTTTGTAAGCAGAGTTGTGTGCTAATGAACACTTAAGTTGTTTAGAAAGACAGGCTGTTTCTCAGTTTATCATAAGTTTACTTGTATATAATTGTGTAAACTTTTAATATGTACAGCTCTTTAATTTTATGTCATGTATTGAAAAATGTTAATATATGTTTCTTGTGTTTTTCTATGTACAAGTCAACTGCATCAAGTCAGTGTTTGATGCAGTTTTCTTACTTTTTGGAGAATTTTGTATTTCGCCAGACCTAAGGTTCATTTCCCATTTTCCTTGACTAATTACAACCACATGGGTTCAAGTTAGCTCAGTGAGACCTTTGGTCTGGGGAGGGGATATTACGCAGTACTGTATTAAAATATTTATATAAAAAATAATGCTTCATAGCTCCAGTATTATTCTGGATCCAGATGCATTTTATTCCTGTCAGTCAAGCAGAGTGGCCAGAAGAGGAGATGAGATGTGTTTAGGAAGTAGGTTGATTATTATTATAATCAAAAAGAAGTGCTAAGCCACAAGGGCTATACAGCGCTGCAGGGTAGGGAAGAAAGCGAGGGTATCGGGCAGCAGAAGGGGGGAGGGATGATTAGTAGGTTACAGAAAACAGCGAGGCAGGGGATAGTGCGGGGGTAGGGTGTAGCAAGAGATTGAGGTAGAAAGGGCTGAAGGTATCATCAGAGTTTGTGGAGCAAGTCAGTTGTTGTCAAAACGTCAATGAGAGAGTCGGGATGAAAGGTGGGTCCATCAGTGAGAAGGGAAAGTAAAGAGAGAGTAGTAGAACAGAGACGACGTTGGAAGTACATACAGTGGTCCCTCGCTTTTCGTAGTTCTCGGCAATCGTAAATTTCGCCAATCATAGGGGTATTTTCGTATAAACATGGACTCGCTTTTCATAGGTTGACTCGTGAATAGTAGTTCATCCGGGACGCGTACGCACGGTGTGAGCCGGGGCGGCCTCCCTACTCAGCCAGTCTGGCATTGTTTACCAGTGAGTGAAGGTCCCCTCAAGTGCTATGAAAAAAAATTTCAAAAAATTTTTCCCAACTCATTTAGTGCTTGCAATTACTAAATAAGTACCATGGCCCAAAAAAATTTTTCCTAGGGGGGCCAAACCCTTGGTAAAGAAGGTGAGAAAAAAAGAAACATTTTGGGATTTCCCGAACACGTGGTTTTAGGAAAAATTTAAATACTCCTTTAGGCTGGAAAAGAAATATTGTAACTGAAGTTTTTGGGGAAGGGCCCCCAAAAGCCAAAACCTGCCTTCTTTTCCCCGGGGGCTGGGAACTGATGAGAAGTCCCCAATGGGCAGGGGGCGCTGAAATCCTGCTAGTAAGCAACAAATATAAATTTCAGCCGGGGATTCACGCAGAACTTTTGGGTGGCCCATCTACTGGTAAAAAGGGTTCCCTGGAAAACTGGTTTTACTACTGAAGCTGGGCGACGCAAAAAGGGGTATGCCGGCCCCCGACTACAACAAAAAACCAAACTAGAGTGGGGGTTAAGGGTTTTGGGCTGTTTTATAAAATTGCAAGGTACAAACAATTGAATTTTTTAAAAAATACATAAAGAAATTGGAAGGGAAGGTTTAAATTTAACAAAAAACTTTTATGCAATAAAAGGGTTTATAATATACCCCAACTCATCGAAGGGAAACTCAAGTTGGGATTACCATAGAATTTAAAAAAAAAAAATTTGTCGACCCGATCTGTATTCATGTGATCTTCGGATTCTGAGGAAGGAATATAAAAAGGAAAAGAGGGGTTTCCCAAAAGGGGGCAGTTTCGGTGAAACTCAAATCTGGGACGTTAAACTTCAGAATTGGGGGAGAGGGGGGGCGTGAAAAACAAAAAAAAAAATTCCTTGAAAAACGGAAAAGTTGATCCTGTATTAATTTTTTTTTATACAGGTTAATTTACCTTTAAACCCCAAAAAACTCTGCAAAGGGTAAAAATTGACATATGCAGAATGGGTGAATCCTGGGGGATAAAACTCTTTTAGCATTGGCAAAACCCATGCTGTATTTGGGGAAATCTAAATTTGGGGAAGTTCCAAATGATACTTAAGGTTTTTTCCCCCAATACCTTTCTTTTTCGGGGGGGGAAACAAACAATTCATTTTGAATCGTTGACGAGTATCGAGGAAAAGTCAGGATCGGAGGATTTCAGAGTCTGTCACATTAGACGGGGTTTGGGAAAATTTTCAATTTAATCATCCCCATACAAACTTAAATTTTGATCAAAATGCGATTCTTTATACTGCCCCAGAACTAATCTCTCTAACCTTATACTTTTTTACCAGTGTTAAGTTAACTCCCTCGAAAAGGCCCAAAAACTTTTGATCAAGCTTTGGCATTGCAGTTTTTTGGTTTAAAGTTAGTCACATAATTTCCAAACCTACTTTGGTTTTGGGATGGCTTTGCTCGGTTTTTGCGACTCTTTTTAAATTCTGCTGTTGATTTATAAAGCGTTTCAGGGATTCTTCTAAAAACACTTTTAAAGTTTGCGGGTTTCGATTTGGCTATAAAATCATCAGGGTTTTTAATTTGGTTTCGGATTAGAATTTTAACAACTCAAAAAGGAAAAACGTTATTACACCGTACAATGCAAAATGGGGAGTGCCCACCTAAAGAAACATTGAAAGCAGAATTTTAGCACACTGCAAACAGTTTAATTTCCCACCCCAAAAGTTTAAACTTTTGGGATTGAAATTTGGCCCCCCAAACATAAAGGGTACTTTTTTTTTGGCTTTCCCGAAAACCCCTTTGCTGGAAAGGATAATAGGAACAATGGGGTTGGATTTAGGGGGATCTTGCGGGGTAAACAAATTTTAAGAATTCTTTACAGAATTCACCCCAAATTATCTTTATGGGGACTTGGGGGGTGGTATGGGCCTGCGGGAAAAAGGCGTTCTTTAAAGCTTTAGTTCTGCCGGGGCAGTTTATCTCCCCAATAGGAACTAACCACAATATCGGTAAAATTGGTTTTTCCATAACACACAATTTTTTGTTTGCCTTGGAGGGAACATTGGAAAAATTTAGTTAACAAATCATCGCAACCCCTTTCCCCCCGGTTTTGCTAGTAGTTGGATACATTTTGGATTGGATTAAGGCCATTAGCATTCCCTTTTAAAAGTTGCATGCGGGCCCCCTACATTTCAACAATACTCGGGAAATATCAGTTCCCAAAAACGGGGCCCAAAAAAAGTATTTCAATTGGCTTGTTTTACTGAACAAACCATACCAGGGTGGGGCAAACCGGGGTAAAAATCGTGAACTAGCTAAAGGCAAACTTTCCCACTAGTGACGGGGGGGGGAAATTACAAGGAAATATCCCCTGTTTAGGAGTACCCAACCCAGCGGGTTCGATAAGTACAAAATTTTCCTTGGGTTCAACAAAGCCCACTAAAGGGGTGTGGGGGGCGGGGGGCCACAGTCTTTTAAGATCTTCCTGGAGCAAAAATGGGAAATAAAAACCAGACCACAGGGGATCGGGTTTGTTGGATTTTTAAACCACTTAGCCTAAATGGAGGGTCTGCGTTACTATACTAACGGTCGCGTTTTAAGGCACTCCCGATTACCTTTTGGGAGGGGGCCATGAAAAGGGCTCAAAGGTGGGTTAAAAACCCCCTTGGGAGGGGGGGCCCAAGGCCCCAGGGGGGCAAACCTTCCATAGGTTTTTGTTCTGGAAAAAAGGGTTTTATCAGTGGAGCATGGTCTGTCAAGAATGAACAGAGTACGGGGAAACCCCCCCGGTTAAACGAAAAATTTTTTTTTTTTTTACTCCTTTAAAGTATGTTAAAGGGTTTTGGGGGGCCTACCGGGAAATTTAAACCCCCAAGGAAAAATTGTGAATTTGATTAGTCCATTTCAGGACCCCCAAACATACACTCCCAAACGCACTTACATAAATACACAAACAAAAGGGTTTCGCTTTTTCGGGGGGAAACGTTATGCGGGGGGTCCACGGGACTATAAATAAGGACTCGAAATTTGTTTTTAAAGACCATACTATTGCAAAGCTTCTTGCTCATTTACTGGTAATTACTTTTGCCTTAAATAAGGACTGGTTGGTTTAGAAAATAAAAGGTTGTACTTCCCTTCGTTTTCCCTGACTAGTACGGCACCTTTTGCCAATTAACTAGCACCCATTTTGGTCAGATAGAAGGGCTTAGAAAAATCTAAAAATTTTTCAAAAATTGGACCCAAAATGTTAGTTTTTTTTTTTGATTTTTGGAAGGCTTTTTCCCTTGGGACAAAGGCCCCAAAAAAAGAGCATCTTTTTTTAACCCAACCATTTAAGGACATTTTGGGGAAAGGAAAAAATTGGGCAAAAAAATTTTTCTTTAAAAACCTGCAAACCCACAAAGGATTTTAAACGGCATCAAAAGTTTTGGGTTTTAAAAAATTTAGTACTGCGGGTACTTTACTTTGGTCAGTCGTAACCCCTCTAGGGAGTGACTATGACAAGAAATTTAAATTTTTTAATCGGGAAAAAATTTTAAATTTTAGCCCAGTTTGATCTTTAAATTGGCTTCTTCAAGCTTCCCAATTTCTCCCTTTTCCCAAAGTTTTTTTCAATTTGGGGAAACCCCGGTTTTAGACATGACGATTACTTCACCCAAAGTAAAAACCAAAAAGTGTTTTAAAAAACCTATGAACCTCAAAAGATATTGCCCAGGGCCCTTGAGAACGGGGATAGGGGAGGATCGTAACCCAAAACGCCATAGGGAGGAAGGGATAATGCCCTGTAGGGGGGAGAAGGGCAGTTAGCTCTTGGCTTTTCCCTCATAAAGAGGGATTTAAAAAAAAACCCTTTGTAACAAATCCAAGGTTGAAAAGACTTTTGTTACTCCGATGTTACGTAAAAGACCACCCAGTAAAAGGGAAGGGGAAAGCGATCTGGAATATTTTTTCCCCGCTTTTAACCCCCTAAAGTAAATTACTGGGCCCCAAGTTCCAAAACTCCTTCATGGGGACTAGGGATCGGGCCCCGCATTCCCAAGGGTGAATTGCTGGGTGCAAAAAACTCCATCTTTTTTCAAAAAGCATTTTGATTGATCAATTTTCTGCGACGGAAAATTGTTGAATAGGCATTCTGAAAACGCAGGTATGTGGGAAGGGGGTTTCCTTTTGGGTTAAAGGGGGAAAAACGATGGGGAAAAATAAGCCCGTTAAAAACCAAAATTTTCCCTCCCCCTGGAAAAGGAAATTTTTTTAAACGACGTTTTTTAAACAGAGTCAAAAAACCGCTTGACTTATCTGGGAAGTCAGTGGGACCCAAAGTCTTTCTCCTTCAACTGGGGGAAAAACCAGATTGATCCATTTAAAGGGTTTGGGTTTCCCCCCGGCCCGAAATAGCCCCGCCCCCACGGTCAGGTGACAAACATCCTCTCCTGAACGGAAAAAGGGAAATAGTGAAAAAAAGGGTCAACAAGTTGGGTTTTTGCCCCGGGGGCAAAACCACTGTGACCGAAGTTTTTGGCCAGGAAGAAAAATGGATCTTCTTTCTTTTTAAACAAAAAAGGGATGGTTCAACAAATAGCCCCTTTTATTTGCAAGATTCCTGTCAACTGGGGGGAAACCTTTTTCCCCCAAACTGGAACAAGGAAAACAACTACAAACACTCTAGGAGGCACTAGCCGCAACGGGGACGTCTTTTTTGCAGAGGGGCATGTGACTCAAAAAAGGATGGCTTTATTGGGTTTTCAAGTAATCTTTTTTCTGACAAGGCACCCCCTGGGGGAGAAATTACTACTCGAACTGCAGTCATTGCAGGGATGGGCTGTGCACTCAAGGCGGGTCTGAGTGTCCTGGGACACTTGAGGCAACACATACCCGGCAAGTCTAAAGGGTTAATAGGTGGAACACGGGACGGGAGTGACAGAATTACCAGTGCCGGGACCGCTTAGGTACGCAAAGGAGAATGCTTTTTTGGCTTGTAAGGATTTAAATTTCCATACATCAAAACTCTGCAGCAGAAATGGACAGATTTCGATCCAAGCGGGTTTCCCCCGGAATGGAACGTTTCAAGTCGAAATTTTGGGGTTTTTGCCATCGTTTAAAGGGGCGACCAATGCGTAAGTCCGCATGGAAGCAAACCCCAGTAAAAGGGTACCGGGGAAAGAAAAATTTCTGGTCGAAAAAAGGGAAGGGAAGCAGTGAATTTCTCAAACCGGGGATAGAAAAAGTTAGGGAAGTGACCTCGGCCCCGGGAAAGGTGAGAACCATACCCCCAAATAAGGGGGGAACACATGAGTCGGTTCTCGAGAAGGACATGCCCGTAACTGCTTACCCTTTAAAAACAAACTAACCTAATAAAATTGATTTACCCACCAAGTCCAGGGAACAAATGAAAGGGGCTTTTTAAATGAACTGCGTTGCACTATAGGGCCTAGGGTTTTGCTTGGGGAAGTTATGTGAAAACAAAAGGGGAAATTGCCCAATAAAGAAAAGACTTGTTCTATTTTCACCCCCAAAAAATCTTTCCACGTCAGAGACATGTGAAGCCAACTCACAGCGGGATTGCCCTTTCCCTTGAACGTTTAAAAGGCTTCAAAGGAATTGGGGAAGGGGGATGGTGTACTCTTATCACCCTGGGGGGGGGTGGGACGGTTTGTTTGGGGGTGCTCAAAATTCCCCAAATTTGGGGAAGAATGCACCTGGTTCTGGTTAGTTTGGGGAAATTGGAAAAAAGAGCCGGGGTTTTTGGGTTTTTTTAAGAACCAAAGACGTCTGTTTCCCAAGGGTTCTGCGGTTTGGAATTGGGCCCCGGAAAACCTAGAGTACTGAAAGGGTTTTTAGAGGGCTTTCACTTTAGAGTGTCATTTCCCCTGTTATTCTAAAGATAAGTTTCCCGTAGGGAAAATTTTGGGACTCATCATTTAGTACGATTCCCCTTTAAAGGGGAACTTTTTAGGAAAAATTAATTGCAATATGGCCCTGGGAAAACCCCAGTTATAAAAAAGTCCGCCCCAAATGGTTTCTGAAAGTACAAAGAAATACTACGGGGGTTTAAAACCGGGGCCCTTTGGGGATCGCGAGTTTGGTTTTTTAAAAAGACCACGGTTTGTCTCGTGGGGCAAACAAGAGGTGGTGCAGACGGGCCCATTTGTGGAAAATTTTCTTTTTTAAACATGGGAAATACCCCGGGGGGAAAAAGGAACGTACTGGGTTTAAGGCTTTTTAAATTTGGGTTTCCCTTCGTTTAAAAAGGTGAAGGGGGTTTTCCTATAAAACGCACATGGAAAACAGGCGGCTTAGTTCTTTAATTTCTCCTAAAAACTGCTATTTTAGCAAGCGATTTTGTAAATGGTTTTGCCTCTTTAGGGGGCAAAAACTGAAGACTGGACAGCAATTTAAAAATGATGATAAAAAAAATTTGGCTAATCTAAAAACAAATGCAAATCAAAAGTTTTAATTTTTCATGGGGTTGCAAATTTATAGGGACCCCCAAAATTACAAATGGTTCAACTGTTTTTTTCTTTGGGGCAAGGAAAAAAACGAATCCGTTCCCATTTTGTGACCACTTAGAAAAGATTCCTAAATCACGATATCAAGGAGTCAAAAACTTTTAACACACAGGGGGTCGATGAAGAGCTTTTTTAGGGAAGTCTGAAAACATTTCCCCTGAAGGAGGACCCCTTTAAAATTTAAACACCAGCACAGAACGAATGGGAGTAAAAACCCGGGTTTAAAAACTATGTTAAAATTTGGGCCCTTTAATAAAGGTTAAAGCATCAAGGGAAAACACGAGAAAACTAGAGTATCCCGGGTCGGGTCGGTTTTGTCATTCGGTAAGGAAAATTTTGAGGGCTGATGACAGGGCGCAGTAGCCCGAGTGGTCCCGAGGGGGTGACAATTTACTAAAGTAACCTTGAAAGGATGTGAGACTAATGGCAAAGAAGTTGCACGAAAACCCAAAATTTTAAGGGCAAAAATAAATGAAAAAAAATAAAAATGATACAAAAAAGCAAAAATGAAAAAAAAAAAAGATGGGAACTAATTCCAGAAAAAAGTAAAAAAAACTGCTAAAAATACACTGCAAGAGGAAGGGAAAAACAATTTTAAAGGGCTATTTGGGCCAAAAAAAAAAAATTTCATTGAAATATACAAGTAAAAAATTTTTTTTTTAAAAATGGAGACTGAATTTTTTAAAACAAAATGGGGCTGTCGCTTTACTTTGCAAAAAAGAAATTAATAAAAAAATTTTAAATCAATGTAAAAAGAAAAAAAAAAAAAATTACTAAATTGTTAAAAATGGGAAATTTAAAAAATTTTCAAGATTGCATAAACAAAATTAAAAAATTAAAAATGAAAACAACACAGGAAAATTTAAAAAAAATAAAAAACCCGGATGCAAAAAATGAACTGGGGAATAATAATGCAGGAAAAAAAGTCAATAAAAGAAAATAATTCACTCGAAAAGGGGCCCCAAAAAAATAATTCACTGCAGAACAAGTGGAACAAAAAAAAATTCCAAGCAGAAAAAAAGTGCAAACCCAAAATTTAAATTTATGCAAAATAAAAACCCAAAAAAAAGTTTTGTGCCCAAACCCGTGGTAAAAGAAGGTTTAAAAAATATGTACATGACAAAGTCTTCCCATTTTTTGGGAAATGTTTTAAAAGATGCCAGAAACGAGCTCCCCTCCCCAGTTTTACTTTGTAGACAGGGGCTAGAGTGATCTAAGGTTTGGGCCCAAGGGGGCCTTTTTCAGAGAAAAGAAAACCCCAAGAAGCAAATTTTTACCTGGGTGTTGTGGAAGGGGATTCCCCCCTTTCCCAAAATGTAAACAATCCCAAACCTCCCCCCTTCCAGCTTCCCCTACACAAAAGAAACCCCCAATAAAAGGGAAGTGTTATTTCTGTTAATTTTCATTTTTTCATTTCCCCCCTTTTATTGTTTTTTGTACTTATGTTTATTTCTTTTAAAAAAATTTTTTGGGTTTTTTTTTAAAAACTTTTTTGGGGGGCAGGAAAAACTAATTTTATTTTTCATTATTTCTTTTTAGGGAAAAATTTATTCGTAAATTTGTAAAATTTGTTTTTAGTAACGGCCCAGGGCGGATTTTAATTTCCCAAAAAACGAGGGCCATGTAAAAATTCCCCGAGTTTCTCGTTGATAAATTGGGGGCCCAACAGAAAAGTGGCCGACCGATAATGGAACCCGCCAAATTCTCACAGAGAGGAGCAGGGCACCTTTCCAGAGATGTCCATGAGTAAAACCCAGTATGGCCAATGGACGGGGGAGAGATTTTTCCCCAAACCCCGGGCACTGGGACAGGAAGTTTGGGCCTTAACCTATACCGGTTTTAAAAAGAACAAAGGGTTTTTTATTTTAGAGAACAACTGACGTTGTTTGGGAAAAGGGGGGGCGAAAGGGGGTACTAATTTAAAGCAAAATTTGTCCCAAAAGGGGAAAACCTCTATATGGGAAAATTTGGAAGGGGGTTTTAAATACTGACCTTGCAGCAGTGTCTTCCCGTTCAATTTCCCCGTATGTCAACATGACCAGGGACCCAAAAAAAAACAAAATTTTTTTTTTTCTTGGGAGGGCATTGGTGTAAACCAAATTTGGATGCGGAGAACTAGGGGGTGAGGTGAAACAAATTTGTATAGAGTAGAGCAATGGGGAGTCTGAAACAACCCCAAAAGTGACCAGGCATTTGATGCGAAAACGAATAAGTTTTGCAAGAATGGAAACAAAATTTAGCATAAAAATTTCTTTGCCCCCCATAGTAAAAAGCCCTCGCACAATGCTGTTCGGAAACACTGCTGCAAAACCCCGCGGCAGAAGATTTAGAGCCAAATTGGGGACACGGCTTTTTGGCATAAATTTTTAGTGGAAATGGGGCAAGGAAAAATGAGAGCAGGAAGCCCACCGAAAGGGAGTTGGGCTTTTCGAGCAAGGGGTGAGAAAGAACGACTCGAAAAGCAGGAACTTCCCCGGGGAGTAGGGAAAAGTGGGGATGCTACATGAACATTTAAAGGCAGTAACTGAAGGGAAGACGACGGAAAGGAGGGAGAGGGGAAGGGACGGAGCAAACGGGGGGGCAAACAAAAAAAGAATGTTACTTATATCATTTTTCCATTTTTTTTAAAGGGGAAAGGGTTGGGGGGGATGTTAGGGGGGCAAAAAATAGGGAAGGGGAATGGGGGCATCACGGCGATTTAGACAAGGATGGAACATTCACTTCTGCATAGAGAACTCAAAAAGGGGAAAAAGTAAAAAGCACTAAGGATAAAAGTAATCCTTGGTGAAAGGATGGGGTTTTTTGGCTAGAGAGAGTAGCAAGCGAGGTGCTGATAGAACTGGTCACCATAATCGAGTTTTTGTAAAAATTAGGGCCCCAATGTGGCGAAGGAGAGTTCGACGATCAGCTCCCCAGGGAAAAATGGGAAAGAAGGGTCTTAAGAAAGTTCAGCAGGCTGTGGGCAAGTTGCTTTTTTGAGAGGGAAAATGTTTGGGGTTTCCATGATAACCTTAAAAGTCAAAGAGAAGCCCCAGAAAAAACCCGAATGTAACATGTTTTAAGGGGTTTGGAGCCCTAGAGGTAAAAAAGGATGATTGAGATTACCAAAAGCGGCCCAGTAATGTAAATTTTTGGGGGATTTTTGGGGACGGAAAAAAAAACCCCTGCATGGGCCCAAATTGGGAAAAAAGGTCGGGCCATGTTGGAGAGAAAATGAAAAGAGGGAAAAGGCAGCCCTCAAAAAGCAAAAGCGAAAATATCTACATATATGTTTACCAAAAATTGGGGGAAGAAAAGGGGGCCAAATCTTTACAGCAAGGAGAAAAAAAGTTGTGCCAGGGAAAACACCCCGAGGGGCCAACCCTTTCAGCTTTGGGCAAAATCCAGGGGAAAAACCCATTAAATTTACTTGAACACAAAATTTCTGTCCGTTTTTAAAAATTTTTAAGGAAAGACGGGGAAATTTCCCCCGGAGGGCCAAAAGGGGTGGGACTTGGGCAAAAAATTTTTATACCTAAAAATTGTGTCTTTGCCTTCTCAAGGTCTAAAAAACATCAATAAAATGAGTGGGTTTTTCACAAAGGGGATTTGAACATACGTATCCAAACTAGTAAGGGGGCTATTGGGGAAAAGGGCCCCTTTCGAAAGGCCCTATTTTCGGGTGGAGAGCTGTTGGGGTTTTTCCCCAAAATACCACATTAAACGTCAAAAAACCAAAACTTCCCTCACTTTGGGGAAAAATGCCCGGAAAGGGGCGAAGGGAAGAAGAGAGAGGCTTCATGTCCCCAAAGAAACCCGGTTTTTCGGAAAAAAGGGGGAACAAAAAGGGAATTTCCCCCCAGCCGGGGGAAAAATCATTTGGGCTTTAAAAAATATTTAAAAGGGATAACAGACTGCAAGGGACTGAAATGTAAATGTTGTAAAAATATGAATGTGAATGTCCCCCCCGGGGCCCCGCGTTGTTTTTCCCTCAAACCAAGATGCTTCCTCCCGTTCCTGAATTTTAAAAGGGCCCTTATACTGTTCTTTTTCTGAGAGAAAAAAGTCCAAGGGTGCTAACTCCCCTGGTTTGACCTTGAGGGAAAAAAATGAGGGGGAGAGATGGAGCCCCAGAGAAATACGGACCAGATGATTGCCCAAATTTTAAAGGCAACATCTAGAGGGTTTGCTAAAAATAACCCCCGGCAACCTGCCCTACAAAGAAACCGGGGAAGAAATTTTTACCCCCTCAGTTTTCCATACTTTTTCCGACGCACTCATTGAGGAAGCAGAGGGTATGGCGGGGAAAAAAACTCGCCAGCAAGTGCATTTAGCATCAAGGTTTACAAAGGCGAGCGATCGCATGCTTTTGCTTAAAAACAAGAAGTCTCTCAAGGGGTTTTATTAAAACCAGTACCTGCCCCAAGCAGTGCATTTCAAAGGAAAAGCAAAGGGCACAAGCAGGAAAAACCCCCCCAACCCCCCCAGAATTCCGCCCGAAAAAGGGTTTTGGGGGATAGAATGAGAAGCTGTTCGGTTTTTAAAAAAAGGATAGAAGAGATGTAAAAGCTCATCAATGGGGACAAAGGGAAAGGAAACCCCACTAAAAAAAGTTTGTTTTGAGTAAAGGTTCCCCTTTTTCCCCCATTTAAATGCCCGTGGGGTTTTTAAAAGGTGGTGGAATATGAAAGGGAAAAGGGAAGGGAAAGATTTGGGAAAAAGATCACTGTCAAGTAAAATCAGGGAGGAAAAACCCGGTGAAAATCTAGTGGGTGGGGGGGGAAGAGCAGACTGGAGATCGATGCAAGGGGGGTGTAAGGGGTTTCGAGGATCAAAAAATTGGAGGAGTACCTGTATTTTAAAAAATGGGGCGGGGTGGGAAGCAAAAAAGCCTCTAGCGAATTTTTAGGGAAACCCCTGGACCCCCCGAGGAAAAGATGGGCATTAAAATCGCCAAGAAAAGAAGCTTGGCCCCTTTTGACGAAACAGGAAAAAAGGGAAAAAACCCCTTAAAAAGAAAAATGCTCGAGAAGGAGAGGGGGTACAAAGAACAGAGTGTATTTCCCCCTAAGCAGGTATACGGGCGCTGTGTAATGCAGGAACGAAATACAAACAAATAGCTGATTGGGACGGAAAAATCAGTGCAAAGAAAAAAGGGGCCTTTCCCTTAAAAGGGCCCATCAAGAAAAAAGGGTTGAAAAAATTTCAAAAAATTATAGCCTGGGGATGGGAAAGATAACAGCAGAGTGTAATTTTGGGTTTTTGTAATAAACTTTAACCGGGGAAAAAATTTGGGGGGGGCAACGTCCCCGAAGCTCAAACCCCCGATTTACCCCGAGGGCCCCCGTAATTCCCTTGTAAAAAAACCCTGTTGGCAACGATAAAGTTACTTTGAAATTGAAGGGAAGGGTAAATTACGGATTAGAGGGGGGTTTGAGAAAACCCCATGCTTTTGGGAGGGAAAATGTTTTTAAACACTAAGGAATGGTGGCTGTGAAGAAAGGAGTTTCACAGTGGAGAAAAGGAAAGAAAGGAAAAAAGGGGTGGAAACAGTGTCCATTTGATGGTTTTGGTCCTGCAAAATTTCAAGATTTCTTCAGGTTTTGGGGGTTCACCCGACTCGTTGGGAGACAATAACGGGGATGGAAGGGGAGAAGTTTTTTGTAAAGAACGGAACTGTAAAAGGACTGTCCAAGGTGGGGGTGGTTTAAAAGGGTGGAAGGGGGAAATAGAAAAAATTTGGGAGGGGGCAGAAGAAAGGGAGAAACCCGGGAGGTTTGGGAGAAAAGGAAAAAAAAAAAATTGGGGGGGGCAGGGAGGGGAAGGGACAGTACGGGAGGAGGAGAACCTCCAACGGAAAAAGAGCCCGGAAAGGGAAAACCCAGGGAAAAAGAGACCGGGAAGGGAAAATTTTGGGGGTGGGGAAAAGGAAAAGGGGGGGTTTTTAAAGGGGATTTTTTTGGGCTTTGAGAAGTAGAGGGGACGATTTGGGAAAGGGGGTTTTACGAGGTTTGGGGGATACCAGGGTTTTGGGGTTTTTGGGGGGAAAAAACGAAGAAATTTGGGAAAAAACTGGGGTTTTAAGAAAGGGAAAATCGAGCCCAAAAGGGCAAACAAAAGGGAAAAAGTTTTCGGAGTGACTTTTTGGGGTGGCAACGCCGAGGAGGGCTTTAGAAATGGGACCCCCGAAGTAGGGGGGCGTAATTTAAACCGAGAGTAAAAAAAAAACCGGGTACCCTACCTTGGGGGCGGAGTGAAAACGCCATTGCATAAGGGGACCTTTTTGCCCCCCTTTTAGGTAATTTAAATTTCCCCCTAAATTTTGTGCCTGGCAACGGCGGAGTACAAAGGGGGAAACCTCATGACAATTTAAGGGAAAAGGGGGTCCAAAATGCCCGAAGTAATTTGAATGGTTCCAAAAAGGGACCACAGATGGGCATTTGGCAAAAAATCCCGGAAAAAAATTTTTTTTTGGGGGGCTAAATTGCCCGCAATTCCCCCATTTTTGCAGTGTAAGGGTCAAAACCCTTTTAAAAATTGGGAACCGATGTCCTGCTACATAAACAGAGGGTTGGGGAAAACACGGCGTCAAAAATTAAAGAGCCACAAATTGGGAAAGGGAAACCTTTTTTGCAGGAAGAAAAAAAAATGTCCCCCCTTGAGAATTGGGGGGATCTTGGAGTTTCCCGGGTGTTTTGAAATGTCATTGCCAATGTCCCGGAAAAACTGTTGGACTTTGGTTTTGGGGCTGAATAACCCGTACCAATACAAGAATTGGGGAATGATGTTTTCGATAGGATGGAATAGTTCGATATTTTGGGAAAGGGAAAAGAAAAAATCTGAGTTGGGGGAATTTTTGGACTGTGATGATGCGCTTACCACTCTTAAAAGGCATAAAAGAAATATCTTCCCAAATGGGCATAGGAGCGTTTTCCCAATATTGGTCAGAAGATAGGCAGTAGAAGAAATCAGTCTTAAAGTAAAGAATTTATTTCCCTGTGTGGTCGAAAACTGAGTGTGGGGGGGGAGTGCATGATGTGTGTTTTTTCCGAGTAGAAAGGGGAAGGAAATGAAGTCCCATCTCAGGAGATTTGTCTTTGGCATTTAGAAGGGGATCAGAGTCGGTCCAACCCTGGGGGGGCTGGCGTTCAAAAATGCCGCACCAAGGGGGAGAGGCCGGAAATAGACAAAGGAGAGCGGAGGAGACAATAAAAGTGTCAGTCAAAACCCGGAAACCTTTGAACAGGTGACAAAACAGTCCAAAAAGAGGAAAGGGGCTTAGGAGTGTCTGAAGAGTGGCCAAAAAGACGAGGCGGGGTTAGAACGGGATGCGGAAAACAAAAGGGGCCGGAGGTAGTAGGGTCATGGTTTGGGGCACCCCATGGTTAGGTTATTGTTTCCCTTTATTTTTTTAAGAAGAATAAGAAAGAAAATAAAAAAAAAGTAAAAAAAAGGGGGGGGGGGGGAGGGATGTTCTAGGGGAATGAAAGGGCCAGAAATTCCCCCTCCCCAAAAAGGACCTCGCACCGCAAGTAGCAAGATGCAGCATGGAACCATGCCAACCCTACCTTATGCAGTAACCATCAATCCAGGTAGCAGCCTTATCTCCCGAGCTACCTTGGTGGACAAAGAGGGGGTAGCCGGTATTGCCCAAAGCATCCTCCGGGCCCCCACCCCAGAATCTGAAAGGGTGGCTTCCAGAGATACACCTCCCCCAAAAGATCCCAAAACCCACCTCTGGGTATGGAGAGGGATCGGGACATCCCAGGCGACCCAGATTCCACGGCAAACTACGCCACCTCAAGAATAAATTGGAATGGGATGGACCCGGTCCTTTTCCCAAATGGAACTGGGCCGCTGTGGGAAAAACCCCAAAGGTAAAAAAAAGAAGGGCAAATGGAGGGGTGGGGAGGGGAGGAGGAAAAAAAAAAGGGGAGGATGGAGGGGAGGGGAAGGGGAAAGGGGGGGGTTGGGGGTAATTAGGTTCGGTCGGGGAAAAGGAGGCAACAAGTCTTTTCCTCACCCAAGGCCTCTTCCCATGCCAAGGACCCCCCCTTGGAGGGGCTTTTGGTTTAAAGCAGAGCAGAGGAAGAAAAGAGGTAGCTGTATGAGATTTGGTGAGGGGACTTTTTTTTAGGATAAATAGGTGTTTGTATTTTATTGCTTGCAGAGTTTTTTGTAAGGCCCTAGTTGAGGGGCCCTGTTTTATGCGGGGTATAAAGGGGTGTTTTTGCCTGCGGTTTAAAGTCTACCGGCATGGTTTAAAAAGGGGGGTGTGCATGATATGGAGCCCCCCCTGTTCTTATTTTGTTTAATCATAGTAGCAGTGGGGTAGTGAGAATGTGAATTGGAGCTTGATTTTTTTTGTAGAGTTTATAGTTGTTACAAGTTATTATACAGTGAAACCCCATTTTTTCGGCGTAAATCCTTCCCGGTCAGCCTAAATTGGAAAAGGCCCGAGAACACAGCAATTTTCTATGAAAAAAATAATATAAAACAGCAATCAGTTCCGACACCAAAACTTTCAAAAATACATTTTTTGAGTTAAAATTATTTTTTACATTCACAAAAAAATGTTAAAAATTAAAAACATTACTAAATTATTGAAGACTCTTGTTGGATAGGAAGACAGGGGGATGATAGAGGGGGGCCCTTTTGATTTTAGTTGGGGAAGAGGAATCCCCCCCATAAGGCCCTTTGGGGGTTACTTCCCTTTTTTTCTTTTTCCCACTAGGAAAATTTGAGAGCATGGCCCCTTTTCCAAAAATAAATTCCTGAGGTTTTGTTTTGGGTTTCTCTTTAAATTCGCCTAAAGTGGGAAAAGGTTTTGTAATGACATGTTGCAAATATGGTTGTTTCAGCTTGGTCAGGGTGATATTTTTGACAAACTTTGAACCCCCCTCCACTTTGCAAAAATGTTTTAATCACGGGCCCATCACCTCCCCCAAAAGGACTTCCCCAAAATGCCATGATAGATTCCACAACACGCAGGGGTGGGCAGGGTCGCCTAAACCCCTTAAAAAATCCTTGTCGAGGACACTTTCTGGAAAAATTTTCCCCAAGCACAGATCAAGGCCCGGGAAGTACTCCCGCCAAGTCTTCCATAGGCTTATGCAATTGGTTACTGAAGTGATTCCCCCAGAACTTTTTTGGGTCAATTCAGTGTCAGAAGTCCTTAAAAGCCCTTGAAACATTGTTTTGATGTTAGTTTTTTGAAGTTAGAAAGACTTGTGATCCAGGGCTAGAGAGAGGAGGGGTTTTGGAGGCAAAAACTTCATGTAAAAAAACTTAACTTAAGTAATAGGTCTCCAAAGTTTGGAGGATGGCAGGAGCATTGTCCAAACGGGGGACTTGGTGGAAATTTTTTTTTCCCTGGAGATCTTTTTACATGGTGCCAAAAAACCATGGACCAAGTAAAAAAATTTTTGTTTTGTGACCATCCCTTATTATTAGCTTTTCAAACACACAATTTACTCTTGACATTTGTTTTTTTTAAACACTCTGGGATTTTCAGGTGGTACCCCAGTAAAGGCTTCACTTTGAATCTCCACTGCATTCCAAAGAACAAAGGAGTTGTCTGTCTTTCATGGGCTTGTGTCCTGGTGTGCCTTACCCTCCTGCGATTTAGGTCACTTGGCTTTTTTTCCCAAAAGAGGCCTTTTTTCCCAAATGAAATTGTTGGGGGGGGGAATTTTCACCCTTACTAACCCCTTGAATTCATGCACAAATTTCTGCCAATTTTGCAGAATTGCAGTGTCCCATCCCAAAAAACTCTGTGTATCCCACTATGTTCTGGAATTGTCAAACCAGCCTCGGGCCTTAAATTTCTAACCAGCCTCATTCCAGCATTTCCCTTTACAAGATCCCCATGAAACTGCCTTTTTTACAAATGATCGATCCAAAACCTATCTCCGCTAACTATTTTTTTGATCCAACCAAAAATTTCCCCACTTAAATTATTGGTGATCTTTGTTTTCTTGTATATTTCCCCCTTTTTGAACTTAGTTTCCCTTGATTTTATTTTTGAAGGATGGAAGTGAGGGTTTTGTTTGTTTTCCATACAACCTGAAAAGCTCAAGCCCCGCATCCCCTTTTCATGTTTTTTTGCAATTTTTTTCTTAATTTCTTGTTTCTCACTTTCTTTACCGAAGGGGGGGCACTAGGAATTTTTTGGGCCCATGGGGGCTTTTTTCGCAGTCCAATCAATCAACAACAACAAAAGAAAGATTATAATTTAAAGTTTGGATGAATGCACGAGCCCTTTCTACTCAACGACAGACACAGCCAGGCTGCTCCAGTCTGCGGGGGGGAGGCGGGCAGATGCATCCCTTGGCCAATTTTTGACTCACTGGCCAAAATCCCGGGCAAAAATTTTAGCCAAAAACGGCAATTTCCAATTTTGGCAAAAATTGCAGCAAAAAAAAAAAAGGTTCCATGTTATAGATATTTTTTGCATAGGTGAGTTTTTGTTTGTTTCTTATTTATATTAATTTTTTACATCTGCTTCATAATTTTTTAAAGAAGATACTGCTGTCCCAAAAAGCTGCTTTTTTTTTTCGTGTAATTTAGTGCCCCCAGCAGCAGATTGACAGCCATTTAGGGGCCCGGGGTTTTTTGAATTACGAGTTGAAGTCGTAAATGAAATTGTTGTAAAGCATTCCCGCGGGAACCCGGCTTTGTTTTCACTATTTCATACAAAAAGCTGTCTATCTGTCTTTCTGTCTATTCCTGTGCTATCTAGCTTGCTTTTTGTTTGCCTGTGTGTTGTCTTTCTGTTGATGTGTGTTCTGCCATGTGTGTGTCTTTCCATCTCTTTTCTCTCTTCCCAGGGAGCTCCTATAACCTGTTTTGGGTTTTCGAGCCCTTCCCTGTTCCTGAGCAAGTGAAAAAGCATATTTTCTTGCGTTGTGCTATAAGTCTTATATCTATTTTGGTAGTGGTTGGGAGAGAGCAACCCCAGGGAAAATACTACCCTCCCGAGATGATGTTAAACGAAACCTGTAAATGTTTTGATGATGGGGGTTGTGTGGGTTTTCTTTTCATAAACCCGTAGAAACGGGATATTTGCTACTCCTACTTTCACTTTGGTCACACTTCACAGACAGCAATGCAAAAATAAATTATAAATTTTTAAAATATAATTTATTTTATATATATATTATATTTATATATTTTTATATATATATAATATTTATATATTTTACATCTCTAAGTTTTTTCCCTTTTTTTAAATAGCTCTTGTTCTTCTTTTATTTTTCTATTTTCCTGGGGAAGTGGAAAAAAATCTTTTCTCCCTAAGCCCTGCGTGTCGTTTTGAGGCGACTAAATGCCGGGAGCAAAGGGGTAGTAACCCTTTCCCGGAGACATTTACTAAAAAAGAGAAGAAAACTTTATAAACTGGGTGCTTGAATGTGCGTGGTGTTGTGCAGTGACAAGAAACAGTGATCGTGATGTTATGAATGAAAAGAAGTTGGATTCCTGGCCTAAAACGAAACAAAGTGAAGGGGGGGGGGAATTCAGTGGGGGGAATAATGGGGTAAAATTGGAGTATCTGAGAGAGTTGAGCAAGGGGGGTGCTATATGTTGAAGGATCAGTTAGGAAGGAGAAAAAAAGAAATAATGTGTAAATTTAAAAAATTAGTGGTTAAAGTAAAGGTTGGATGCGAAAAAAGGGGGCATAATAAGCTTTGTATGCACTGGAGAAGAGAGGAATGCAGAGGGGGAGAGAGAGTTTTGGGAGATGTTAAAATGAATGTAAGGAGCCTTTGAAAAAGTAAAAAGAGTAATTGTGGTAGGGGACCTGAATGAAAAATAGGAGAAAATTTTTTTGGGGGGTTTTTGGTAGGGGAAATTTGGGGGGGCCAGGGGTAAAAAATAATGGGAAACCCCTTGGTTGAACTTTGTATAGAAAAAAGGGTTTGTTTGGTTTTAAAATTTTAAAAAAAAGAGGATAAATTCAAGATACGTGTTTTGGGGAAAAGACGGTTTGTTGGATATGATTGGTGATAAAAGATGTTGAGTGACTTCAGGAGTACATGTTTAAGGGGGCCCCAAAATAAATTTTAGATCACTTTTAGTTGTGTCATGAGAGTAAAAGGTATGGGGATAAAGGGGGGAATGGAAGCATAGGGAAGAGAGAGGTGAATGTTTTTAAATAAAAAAGGGAAAGGGAGTTAGGGTAAGATTTTAAAAAAAAGCTATTGGAGGAAGATGGGCTAAAAAGGAAGGCAATGGGGCAAGAGGGATGGGGTAGGTTTAAAATTTTAGGTTGGAGGCTAGAGAGTTTTTGGGTTCAGGAAGGTGGGTGCGGGAGGGGGGAGAGCGATTGGTGGGAAAGTGATGTAAGAGAGTGTAAGGGAGAAAAGTTGCATATGAGAAGTTTTTCAAAATGAAGGATCAAGGGGGAAAGTAAATGGAGAAAAAAGAGGGTTTAAAAGGGGTGGTGAAGCAATGTAAAAAGGAGCAAATGAGGAGTGGGTGAGTTTTTATCAACAATTTTGTTTGAAAATAAGAAAAAGCTTTGGAGTGAATTTACAAGTTAAGGAAGTAGAGAAAAATGGATTTGTCAGTTAAAAAAAAAAGGGGAGGGGAGTTTTTAAAGGAGATGAGGATTGGGAAGTGGAGGGAATTTTTGGGAATTGTAATGTTGTGAAGATAGGGAAGCGTGATTTGTGTATAGGGCAAGGGGGAATAAAACATCTTGAAGGAGTGAGGAAGAGCCAGTTGTGAGTGTGGGGAAAATTGTGAGGCAGTAGGGAAAAATGAAAGGGGGTAAGGCGGGGATTTATGGGGAAGATAGAAATGTTAAAAGCAGGGGGGATTAGTTTTGGAGGGTTGGTGCAATTATTTAAAAAATGTATGGGAAGAGGGTAAGGTTTTCCCAGGGATTGGAAGAGAGCATCTAGTTCTTTGTTTTAAAAGGAAAGGGGACAAAGGGTGCAAAAAAAAATAGGGGGATAAATTTGTTGAGTTACCTGGTAAAGGTATGTAGGTTATTATTGAAAGAATTAAGAGTAAGACGGAGATTGGATAGCAGATAAAAAGGGGGCTTTAGGAAAGGTAGGGGGGTGTGGGCCCCGGTGTTTACAGTGAAACACATAAGTGAACGTATTTAGATAAAGGGTTAAAAAAGGGGTTTTTGTGGGGATTTTTGGATTTGGAAAAGGGAAAAGACGGGTGTGGGGGCATTGGGAGATGTTGCAGTTTATGGGGTAGGAGGTAGGTTACTGAAAACAGTGAAGAGGTTTTACGAGGATAGTGAGGCTCAAGTTAGAGTATGTAGGAAAGAGGGAAATTATTTCCCAGTAAAAGTAGACCTTAGACAAGGATGTGTGATGTCACCGTGGTTGTTTAATATATTTATAGATGGGGTAGTAAGAGAAGTAAATGCGAGGGTCTTGGCAAGAGGCGTGGAGTTAAAAGATAAAGAATCACACATAAAGTGGGAGTTGTCACAGTTGCTCTTTGCTGATGACACTGTGCTCTTGGGAGATTCTGAAGAGAAGTTGCAGAGATTGGTGGATGAATTTGTTAGGGTATGCAAAAGAAGAAAATTAAAAGTGAATACAGGAAAGAGTAAGGTTATGAGGATAACAAAAAGATTAGGTGATGAAAGATTGGTATCAGATTGGAGGGAGAGAGTATGGAGGAGGTGAATGTATTCAGATATTTGGGAGTGGATGTGTCAGCGGATGAGTCTATGAAAGATGAGGTGAATCATAGAATTGATGAGGGGAAAAGGGTGAGTGGTGCACTTAGGAGTCTGTGGAGACAAAGAACTTTGTCCTTGGAGGCAAAGAGGGGAATGTATGAGAGTATAGTTTTACCAACGCTCTTATATGGGTGTGAAGAATGGGTGATGAATGTTGCAGCAAGGAGAAGGCTGGAGGCAGTGGAGATGTCATGTCTGAGGGCAATGTGTGGTGTGAATATAATGCAGAGAATTCGTAGTTTGAAAGTTAGGAGGAGGTGTGGGATTACCAAAACTGTTGCCCAGAGGGCTGAGGAAGGGTTGTTGAGGTGGTCTGGACATGTAGAGAGAATGGAGCGAAACAGAATGACTTCAAGAGTGTATCAGTCTGTAGTGGAAGGAAGGCGGGGTAGGGGTCGGCCTAGGAACGGTTGGAGGGAGGGGGTAAAGGAGGTTTTGTGAGCGAGGGGCTTGGACTTCCAGCAGGCATGCATGAGGGTGTTTGGAGTGAATGGAGACAAATGGTTTTTAATACTTGACGTGCTGTTGCAGTGTGAGCAAAGTAACATTTATGAAGGGATTCAGGGAAACCGGCAGGCCGGACTTGAGTCCTGGAGATGGGAAGTACAGTGCCTGCACCTGCAGAGAGGTGTTAATGTTGCAGTTTTTAAATAAAACTTAGTGTTCAAAGCACCCTTCTGGGGCAACAATGACAGTGATTGATTGTGAATGATGGTGTGATGAAAGTTTATCTCTTTTGGGCCACCCTGCCTGGTGGGGAATAGGCCACTGTGGATAACAATATTAAAAATAAAAAATTATCTACAAAGCACTGTTTATACACTTTTGCCTGGGAATTTTTGGGTTATCCTAGGTTAATTTTACACTATGTATAATAACTGTACTTATGTGTTCATGTGAGAGAGAGAGAGAGAGAGAGAGAGAGAGGACGGAGGAGAGATAGAGAGATAGACAGAGATAGACAATTGAGCCCCGAGTTTCGGCCGCCCTGAGTATCAGCCACTTCGAGTTTCGACCACTTTTTTCAGCTAAATTTTGTCCCGAGTTTCTGCCTGTGTCCTGTGTTTTGGCCATAGTACAAGACCTGTCATGAAAGGATGTTGCACAGATGCTGCATATGGGTTATCCAGGTTTTTTGATATTTCCTCGATCACTTGTGGCCACATTCATCTCATCAACATCACTTTCATCTTAAAAGTGAAGTGTTAATATGACATGACAACAGTGAATCCCTAGTGTCTGCCTCGCTATTTGCTCTAGCTGGTGCTCAGTTGAACTGGTGCTCCCTAGTGTCTGCCTCGCTATTTGCTCTAGCTGGTGATCAGAGTTGAAACTGGTGTGCTCCCTTAGTGTCTGCCCTTTCGCTATTTTTGCCTCTAGCTGGTGCTCTGTTGAACTGGTGCTCCCTATAGTGTTCTTGCTCGCTTGACTTGCTCTAGCTGTTGCACTGTTGAAACTGAGTGCTCCCACAAGGTAACTTAGGGGGTTCCAGATTTTTAATATTGAGCCACTGAGTGCATCAGACCATTCTCCTCTTTAGTTTATGCAACTAGGGCCTATGGAGTCAAATTTTATTTGAAAGGCATGAAAAATAAAAATGGTAGTATATACATTCGGGAGGTGCCTATGCATATAAACATGAGATCCTACATTTGGAGACAGTTAGGGGTGGAGTGGTAAGTTAAGTGACCTGCTTATGAAAAGGTTCACTATTGATGGAAAAAAAAACTAGGAGATACTGTTAAAAATTTCAGGGGTTTATGGTATTATGTCTTTATGGCCAGACAAAGTAATGCTTTCCTATGAGTGGATTTGCAGGAGGCAGAATGGGTGTTGTACATTTTTCTTGTGGCCTGAAAAAATCCTAGTGACCCACTTTTAGCCCTCCAAAAACTTTTGCTTTAGGTAGTATATTATTATTGGTGCTACATCCTGTCTGTTCTACTTCAAGTGATGATAAATGGACACCCTAAAACATACAGGTGGTCCATTAAGTGAATGTTGTTAATGTGTTATACAATTTTATTTGTGGACATTTCCTGGGTTGTTGACGGTCAACTGAAAGTGGAAACTGATGAGTACATATGAAGGGGGTGTTAATAAGATAGTGCCAAAGTGGAAAATATGCCCCCTTCTGAGGGTATGGAACAGCAATTCGTCAAATTAAAAGACAAAATAAAAAAAAGTTACTCTGGAGTTTGAAGTACCTTAATGTTGTTAATGAATTGGGATTAACTTGGGATTTTTACTGGAGAAGATTTATTATTGTTTTTTTTAAAGCCTTTAAATTTTACCTATGCCCATAAATCAACCAGAGAGTCTTGCTTGTCTGAAATTTCCAATGCTTCAACCACTTAGGTTTAGTTGTCACCACTTTACAAATAAAGAGGGGAAAATTGTAATAGAAAGAAGCAGGGAAATTAATTAAGACGTGTGCATTGCGATTGAATGAAAACCCCTACCTGGAGGGGGAATTTGGTTAAATAAAGTGGAAAAGAATTAATAAGTGATTTATCGAGGAAAAATACAATGTTGGAGTTCCCCACATAAAGTAGCAAGTCAAGTTGGTAAAAAATATATTAGAAATTTTTCTGCGGATTGCTTCAAAAAATTGGCACTGTGGAGCATCACTTTATGCAATGTGTAATTAATGCGATATCTCTTGTTTATGGTCTAATGGCTTAAAGTGGCTCCAATTAAATCAAATTCTTTGCTCAGTTGGAAACTTAACAGCTATTTATGTAGGTGTCAAATTAGTTATACAGTGGTCCCTCGCTTTTCGTAGTTCTCGGCAATCGTAAATTTCGCCAATCATAGGGAGTATTTTTTCGTATATTTCATGGGACTCGCTTTTCATAGGTTTGAATCGCGTAATTAGTAGTTTTTGGTCCAGGACGCGGAGCGGTAATAGCACGGTTCTGTGAGTGAGCCAGGGAGGCCTCCCTTACCCAGCAGTCTGGCATTATTTATCAGTTGAGTGAGGTTCCCCTCAAGTGCTCCTACGAAATATTTCATAACAATTTCCACTCATTTTAGTGCTTGCAAGTCTAAATAAGCTACCATGGGCTCGAAGTGCTCCTCGTTGCCAACGCCTGTGGTTGGGGTTTAAAGGGAGGTGAGAAGGGAGGAAATATGTTACAGTGGACAAAGTCTTGGGCCAATTTTAGGGAAAGTTGTTAAAGAGGGAACGCCAGAAAAAGGAAAACAGAGCTCTCTCACAGTTATTTTGCAAGACAGGCTGTCCAGTGACTCTCTGGTGGTCCTAGTGTGGCATTAAGAAACAGAGGAAGAGAAGTAACCCAGAAAAGATATTGGTACCTGAGGTGTTTGCTTGGAAGGGGATGGGGAGATTAACCCTTCCAAACTGGTAAAACAATTCATTCTCCTTCCTCCTCCAGTCTCCATACACTAAAGATGAATCTCAATAAAGGTAAGCGTTTATGCTGTTAATGTTTCATTCATCATTTCCCATTGGTATTGTTTTATGTACTACACGTATATTTCGGTAAAAAATTTTTTTGTTTTTAATTATTTCTGGGTTGTCGGAACGGATACTTAATTGTATTTACATTTTATTTTTATGGGGGAAAATTGATTCGCCAAATCGTTAAATTTCGTTTATAGTAGCTCCTTTCCAGGAAGGAATATATTAATTACGGAAAAAACTAGGGGGACAACGTGCAGTGATAAATGTCAGCAACACTGTTATTTGGCCTGAACAATGTGGTATTCTTTACAATGGATTTCATAATGGTAACATTAAGATTGAGGTTAGTGCAAAATCAGTCGTTGCAAATTAAACAGATGCTAGATGGGTCAACATATGTTTGCATTTAATTCATTATACCTGATGACATGAATCCAGCATGATTTCTTGTCACGAGGTTTGTGGCCATTATGCTAAATTTCACTCTTTCAGGGTTGGTGCCATTACTAGTACTGCTTGGCGCACAGGGGGTTTTAATGCCCCATACTAGTGTATGCATAAATTCTAGCGGCTTCAAATTAAGCGGGGAAACAGGCTGGTAGGCCTTGAGTGTGAAGATGGAGAAAGGTTGGTGTGAGGTTGGTGTGCATGGTAGAAAAAAAATTCTGGGGCCAGTGCGCATTGTGGGAATTGCATTTAGTACAACCTTGTTCACCATGCTCGTGGTTAAGAAGTCCTCACACCTCGGCGAAATTGGGACACTTTTGTTCCCCAGTGACAGTTCTAAACAGATGGAAGTGTCAACTGTGAAGATGAGGGGTTTCAAGGATTTGGTGAGGTTAAGTTTGTGACTGACTAATGACCATATAACTGGTAAATGGTGAGGAAAATCTAGATGACCCTACTGCCTTCACCTCTGCTGCTGGGCCATCTTGTTCGTGTTCAGTTTTTGTACAGAACCTAAGAGGGGGGGAAACTCACCTATTTTCACTAATCCCGGAATTCAGATGTAAGCATTGGTAGATGTGATAGTGTTAGTGAATATGAACACAAGTCTTGAAAACAGTTCAGTAGTGATAGTTGAAGTGAAGTGAATATTCGCATTGAAGCGGTCAGTAGTGTATTACAACGATATATGCGCTCTGGTTAAGAGTCTATATGCTTATTCCTAAGGGGAAGGAAGTAATCATCGGAGGTACATCTGTGGCTGTACAACAGGAACAGACAGTGAAAATGAAGATTGATGTGTTGCAATTGGGATGGAAAATGTGCTGCATGGTGGTGGTAGTGATGGTGCGCCCAGCCATGAGGCACCAGGCAGTGGGCCATGCTAGCTCACCACACGCTGCCTCAAGCTGATCTACAACAAAGGCCACCATCCCCACCTAACCCACCACACAACCTCCACAACACAAACTTCACACAACATAAAACCACCTGTCCTAGATTCAGTACCACATCCAGACTGCATTGGGATTGCAGGAAGCTGCCTATTTTGTTCACAATCCCCATCATTTGATGAAATTCAAAGTGGAATTACAGGTCATCTTGTACCTTGGGAACAAATGCCACTGAACTGGAATGTTTCGAGTTATTCTTTTTAACGAACCCCTGATGGAAATTTTTGTAGGAATGCAAGAGGATACTTGGGGACACCTTGGCAATCACAATACAGTGGTACCCCGGTTCACGATGCTTATCGGCTTTATCCGATAAATTAGGTGTAACCCGAATGCATTATATCGTAGAGGAATTGCCTTGGTTCCGCCGTGTACAAATAAACCCCGGTATTGTGGATGGCAGTTCGTTTGAGATGTTTGTTCCATTGCGTGGGAAATGAACTGCCCGTGTATGCCAGTGTTTACAAGCCAGCCAGGTGTTGCGCGCATCTAAAGGAAACATTTGGTATATATTCATATTATCCATATTTTCACTGTTTTGGTGCTTGTTTCTGCAAAATAAGTCAGCCATGAGCCCCAAGAAAGCTCCCCCTAGTGCCAACCTTCGGACCAAGGGTTGCTAAATGACTGTTGAAAATGAAGAAAGAGATATTTGCAAAGTGAACGAAAAGTGGAGTGTCGGGGTTTTGTCAGAGCTGGTCAGGTTGATAGTAAACCCAATCAACCATCTCAAACTATAGTGAGCAGGAAAAACGGCCAATCAAGGAAGCTGTTTCTTGCAAAGGTGCAACTGTGATTACGAAAAAAACAGGCGACTGCAGTGTTAGAAAATGCTTGAGGAGACTGTTATTGGTGTGGATAAATGAAAAACCGGGGGGGGGGGGGGGGGGGGGGGGGGGGGGGGGGGGGGGGGGGGGGGGGGGGGGGGGCGGAAAGGGGGGGGGGGGGGTTCACCAAGGGGGGGGGGGGAAAGCAGGAGATGTAGCATCTATCAAGCGTGATCATTTGCGGGGAAAGGTAGGGAGTTGCATGTCGATTTGTTAAAAAAATTGCCTGCAATAGTGGCGATTGTGAGTGAATTTAAGGCAGCAAAGGTTGGTTTTTGAAGATTTAAGATCGTTGTGGTATACATTGTGTGATTAGGCATGGTGAGGCTGCCAGTTCAGACCACAAAGCGGCCTCCCTGAAAAGAAATGCCAATGAAAATTCAAGGAGTACATAGAGGGCTCTGAAGGATTTGAAACCTGATACAAGTGTTTATTGTGACGAAATACTGGCCTGTTCTGGAAAGAGAGATATTGGCCAAGCAGGACTACACTTCACTCAGGTGGGGATAGGCACACTCCCAGGACATCATAATAACTATGAATGACTGGGCTTAATCTTCTCATGTGTGCCATAATTGCTAGTGGTGGATTGCAAAAGTGAAAGCCTTTATTGGTGTATCACTCAGAAACTCCCCAGAGCGTTCAGGCAAAACGAATATCCTCAAGGCTATTTGTTTTGTGTTGCTGGTGGGGGGCAAAAACAAGTAATGCATGGGTCACTAGGGACTTTTTCTATGATGGTTACACAAGCATTTGCACCCAATGTGATAAAAAATTAACCTAATGAAAAGCAAATTAGACACTTAGTGCCTCCTGGTATTAGAGTTCTAATGCCCCTGGTATCCTACAGGACTTGGCAGATTGACTTTCTGGGGACAAGGAGTTTCATTAAGGTCAAGTTTTTGCCTTCCTATTACCACTCATCTCCTGCAGCATACTGGACCAGCAGATCATTTCCAACTTCTAGAATAAACTGTCACCAAAAGCTATTGTTTGAAAAGTGAAAAGTGCTTTGTAGTGACCACAGAAAACTCTATTGCTCCTAAAAGGAGAGTTTAGTTTTGGAAGGGATCACTTTAATATCTAATATGTGGGTAAAACCTTTATAGGGTAAGGCTTGGAAGGGAAGTGTCTAAGAGAACCTTGAACTCTTCCTGGAAAAAACTGTGGCCAGAATGTGTAGACAAAAGGGGGGGATTTCGGAAAGGAGGGTTTTTTTTGAGGCTAACCTTGGGAATCCCCCTATGCCCAGTTGAGGAACCCATTGTGGCATTGGGGAAGGAAGTCTTTGGGGTTTGGAGGTTAGTGGGGGAGGTTGTGGGGAAAGAGTTCGTGGAGGAGGTCCAATGAAGAACTAACCACTGATGAGCTGCTAGATCATCTTCAACAGCAAGAGGCCACACCTGAGAAAACTGCTTTGGAGGAGGGGATAGAGAAATTGAAGAAGTTGCCTACTTCAAAGATTAAGGAAATCTGTGCAAAATGGCTTGAAGTGCAAACCTTTATCGATGAAAATCACCCTCACACAGCTATTGCAAGCCGTGTTGGTGACTATTACACTGACAATGTTGTGAAACACTTTGGGAAAGTCATAAAGGAACGAGAGGTACAGGCCTCTATGGGCGATATGATGTTGTGCGACACAAGTCCAGTGACTCTCAAACCTGGTCCTAGTGGCATTAAAAGAAGAAGGGAAGTAACCCCGGAAAAGGACTTGCTACCTCAAGTCCTAATGGAGGGGGATTCCCCTTCTAAATGCTAACACCAACCACACTCTCCCCTCCTCCCATCCCATCAATCATCACCAGATCTTCATTAAAGCTAAGTGTCAATTATTCTTTGGTTACATATTATTCTACTGTTATTGTTGTTATTGTAATTATTCTATTGCATTAAACTTTAATATTTCATGTGGTAAAAGTTTTTTTTCGTACTTTTGGGCATCTTGCACGGTATTAAATTTGATTTCCATTATTTCTTATGGGGAAAATTGATTCGCTTTCTGATAATTTTGGTTTACAATGAGCTCTCAGGAACGGATTAATATCGTGAACCAGGGCTCCACTGTATTTTCACCAAACTCACGCCTACACCAGTGGAAGGAGACAACTGTGGCTGAGATGCATCTTTTCTTTGCCACAATAATGCTTATGCCACATGTGTATAAGCACAGTGTCAAATCATACTGAACATAAGAACATAAGAAAGGAGGAACAATGCAGCAGGCCTGTTGGCCCATACTTCACAGGTCCTTTACAATCCATCCCACTAACATTTGTCCAACCCAATTTTCAATGCCAACCCAATTTTCAATGCCACCCAAGAAATAAGCTCTGATAACTATCCACTCTCATATGCAAGTCACACTCAAATCCAACCCCTCTCACTCATGTATTTATCCAGCCTATATCTGAAACTATCCAAGGTTTTAGCTTCAATAACCCAACTAGGTAAACTGTTCCACTCATCATCTACCCTATTTCCAAACCAATACTTTCCTACATCCTTTCTAAATCTAAACTTGTCTAATTTGAATCCATTACTGTGGGTTCTCTCCTGGAGAGATATCCTCAAGACCTTACTAATATCCCCTTTATTAATACTCATCTTCCACTTATACACCTCGATCATGTCTCCCCTCATTCTTCGTCTAACAAGTGAATGTAATTTAAGGGTCTTCAATCTTTCTTGATAAGGATGATTTCTAATGCTAAGTATTAATTTAGTCATTCTACGCTGAATGTTTTCTAATGAATTTATGTCCATTCTGTAATATGGAGACCAGAACTGAGCTGCATAATCTAGGTGAGGCCTTACTAATGATGTATAAAGCTGAAGTATAACCCCTGTTGCTTACACTTCTTGATATAAATCCCAGCAATCTGTTTGCCTTATTATGCATACTTAGGCACTGCTGTCTTGATTTAAGGTTGCTGCTTACCATACCATAAGCGACCCACTGATCAGATCAGATCGACTGGTCCGAACCCTTGACTGGTCTGAACCCTTGACTGGTCCGAACCCTTGACTGGTCCGAACCCTTGACTGGTCCGAACCCTTGACTGGTTTCAAACGGTTTCGTTGGACAATAAAGCAGACTGTAAACGGATAAAGTTGTAGGCACCCTTATAAACACAAACATTAAATATATATCAGGAATGTGCACGGTAAGCTGTCCAATATACAAAAACAGTTAGAAACAGAAATACAAATAGCTAGAGCTTCATTTAAGGAGGTTATTAATAGAATATTCAAGAGGTTGCTAGTAGAATTGCAGTAAATCAACCATTCAAATCATTATGAAGCTGTGTGTAGTCTGTGGTCAGTCAAACAAACGGGCTTCCACATGGATAAATTGTCATTTGTGTGGAAATGGGTGTCATGCCCCTTGTGCAGATATCCAAGAACTAGCTACAAGCAGTGTTAAAACAGGGAAATGTTTTTGGGTATGCCCAAATGAGATAAATCTGTGGACTAAAATCACCAAGGGTATTAAAAGAGGACAACATCAAAGTGCTTTCATAGACAACGTGGAAGCTTTCTTACAACAAATGGGAACATAAAATGTCTGTGCTGAATGGTTTCTGCCCTTGATAAATGGCCATGTAGTCAGAAACTGTAAGGCTGGAGATGAAGTCCTGGTAGTCAGTAAATGTGGGCTGATTGTGCGTCCTGGGAGACAGTAATGGTGAAGCTGGGGTACTGTCCTGGGAGACAGTAATGGTGGGAAGCTGGAGGTGCTTTTCCCGGGAGGGCCGAAATGGTGAAGCTGGAGATTTGTCCAGGTAGTCGGGAAAATATACGCAGGAAGGAAAAATATAAATGACCTCATAGGGACAGGAGCCATAGTAGGGAAACAATGTGTAGTCAAAAAATAAGATAAAACCAATATTGCAAAAATAGAAATACCGCAGGAAAAACAAAACAAGAGGACTCCACTAGCAATAGTGGGGGTATATTACCAAAAACAAACTGGTGTTAGCTCCATTGTTGGTGCTAGGGAGGATAGAAGTAAGACAGGGAAACATGCCCCAACAGGGAATTTCCCGTCACAGAAAACCCCAAGGCTAACGGAAACCAAGCCTGTGCACATACTATGCACTTGGTTTCTGCTGGCATGGGAAATCTGGAAAAACAGATGGACGTGCAACTAATGACCCCTAGAAAATGCCATGCCCATATGACAACAGGAAAATGCAACTCCCTTCCCGTAAGCTTTTCACCCTGAACTGTGTTTCCTCTTCAGTACAGGAAAGACTGTGCTATAACTTAAATTGCCAGGCATACCATCTAAAAGGGACAAAAAGATACAAAACATCCGGCCATGGGAAAACCTGGGTAGCCACAGCCACTCAAGAGGGAGAGGTTTTTTAGTGCCAGGAAGGAAAAAAAACTGGCAGGAAATGGCAGAAATCGTACACCAAAACCAGTCATTCCTGGAGTGGAACCACGTCGATGGCCTCCACTCCAAACCAACGATACAGATACTAATGCCGAAAAAAAAATCCCCCCCCAGTACCCAACAATACCACCAGTCCAATAACATTCTTCTTTGCCCAAAATTTTACAGGGTCTAAAAGCCAGCAACAAACAACAAAATACCTTTCATTTCCGTGGACTGCTTGCAGAGGCAAAGGCAATGTTCGCGGCTTTCACTGGACCCACATAAAGGATCCACTTGGAAACGAAAAATGGATTCCAGGTTACAACCTATACAGACGTGACAGAGTGAACAGGCAAAAGGGGGGGAGGGGGGTTGGGCCAGTACATTGCAGAGTCACTTGTTTGCACAGAACTGCTTAATGCCTCAAATGATGAGTGGAAGTTTTAGCAGTAAAGGTCGAGAACCAAAACCTAGTCAAATTTTGGTAGTCTACAAGCCTCCGGATGCAATATCCCAGCAATTCCAGGAACAGCTGTTAAAAATTGACCACTGTCTGGAAAATCTTCCAGCTCCTGCACCCAACATCTTCGCCCTCCTGGGGGATTTCACTTAAGGACCTAAAAATGGACGGAATTAGCAATAATTAATATTGTTGCAGGTAATACACCAGATAGCAGCTCTGATGAAACTCACACTTCACACGAGCTTTTAAATCTCTGCAGCAAAATTCTAATTTAAACCAGCAAATTACAGAAGCACCACCACCTCTAGACTGGGAATACCACTAGACATCATCTTCACTAACAATGATGACACTAGATAAGAAATGTCACCATATAAAAAACAATATACTCGATCACAACATATTTGTGGTTCAGACATGTATGCGGGGGGTGGGGCCCCAGGACCGACATAATGAGACTAGTCACGATGGGAGCCATTCACCAAAATTCAACTTTCAATAACAAAAACATAAAGTGGGACCAGTAACCAATTCACTAACTGATATAAGGCTGGTAGATATTACTAGCAACACAGCCCCAACTCTTATGCCTAGAACAGAATTACTCGGTGGCAACTCGATGTATGCACAAGGCTTTATTCCTACTAGAATAAGGAGGAGTAGATGTAAAATAGAAAGAGGACGCGCGCTCCCTTTTACAGGCAACGGAAAAGAATACATGAGCGGCTAAAAGAAGGTCAATATATCTGAAAAATGCGTAGGGAGGAGACACTGTCATGAGAAATAGCAATGCATCGAACTTAAGCTAAAAGATCCTTAGGAGTCAGAATTGCGGGAAGAACTAAAAGCCATAATGAAATCGAAGAAACCCAAAGTATTCTTCTCCTATGCCAAATCAAAATCGAGAGAACACGTCCAGTATTGGGCCCCTACTTTAAAAAAGAGGGTCCTTACACAGATGACAGCAAGGAAATGAGTGGATGGTACTCAAAGTCCACAGTTTGACTCAGTTTTTAGCAAGCCGCCATAACCAGACTCAGGTCGAGATCAAAATTAATTTTTTATGAGCCAACAAAATTTGATTAAACAAGCCTATCCGATGTTATCCCTGACGCCAATGACTTCGCAAAGGCGATAAATGACATGCCCATGCACTCTGCCCCAGGGCCAGACTATGGAACTCTGTGTTCATCAAGAATGAAGAAGCCCATATCACGAGCCTTTTTCCATCCTATGGAGAGGGTGCCATGGTAAACGGGGGTCGTCCCACAGGTTACTAAAAACAACAGACATTACTGCCCCACTCACAAAGGGGGCAGTAAAGCAACAGCAAAGAACTTACAGACCAAATCACTAACATCCCATATCATAATAATCTTTGAAAAGGGGTCTCTTAAGAGAAAGGATCACCACCCATCTAGAAACCCGTCAGTACACAACCCAGGGCCATCATGGGTTTAGATCAGGTCGCTCCTGTTCTGTCTCAACTATTGGATCACTACGACAAGGTCCTAAATTGCACTAGAAGACAAAAAGAATGCAGATGTAATATATACAGACTTTGCAAAAGCCTTCGACAAAGTGTGATCCATGGCGTAATTATGCACAAAATGCGTGCTAAAAGGAATATCAGGAAAAGTCGGTCGTTGGATCTATAATTCCTCACTAACTGACACAGAGAGTAGTCGTTCAACCGGAGTAAAGGTCAGAGGCAGCTATGGTGGAAAAGCTCTGTTCCACAAGGGCACAGTACTCGCTCCATCGTGTTCCTCATCCTCATATCCGACATAGTAAGGTTGTCAGCCACAGCACCGGTGTCTTCCTTTGCAGATGACACCCGAATCTGCCATGGGGGGGGGGGGGGGGGGGACAGTGTCCTTCATTGCAGTAACTGCAAGGCTCAGGCGGACATCAACAAAATAACTTCAGTGGGCTGCAGGGAGTGGAAAACAATATGAAGTTCAACGATGAGAAATTTCAAATACGCTGGATATGGTTAACATTGACGAAATTAAATTTTCTAGAGTACAAACAAATTCTGGCACAAAATAGAGCAAAAACACCAACGTCAAAGACTGGGAGTGATTCATGTCGGAGGTGATTCTCACCTGCAAGGACCATAAACATCGTATCAATAGCATCTGCTAGAAAAATGACAGGATGGATAATGAGAACCTTCAAAAACATAGGGAGGCAAGCCCCATGATGACACTCTTCAGGTCACTTGTTCTATCTAGGCTGGAATATTGATGCACAACTAAACAGCACCTTTCAAGGCAGGTGTGAAATTGCCGACCTACAAAAAGTGACATAGAACTTTCACGGTCGCATAACGGAGATATAACACCTCAATTATTGGGAGCGCTTGAGGTTCCTAACCTGTATTCCCTGGAATGCAGGATGGGAGAAGATACATGATTATATTACACCTGGAAAATCCCTAGAGAGATGGTACCGAACTTGCACACGAAAATCAATTCACTACGAAAGCCAAAAGATTGGCAGCACGATGCACCAATCCCACAATGAAAAGAAGCAAAGAGGGTGTCCACTAGACGTTAAGAGACCATACAATACAGTGTCAGGGGCCCGAGACTGCTTCAACTGCCTCCCAGCACACATAAGGGGGATTACCAACAGACCCCTGGCAGTCTTCAAGCTGGCACTGGACAAGCACCTAAAGTCAGTTCCTGATAGCGGGCTGCTGGCTGTATGTTGGTTTGCGTGTCAGCCAGGCAACAGCCTGGATGGTTCATGGCTTCCTGATCCACCAGGAGGCCTGGTCACAGACCGGGCTGCGAGGGCGTTGATCCCCGGAACTCTCTCCAGGTAAACTCCAGGTAAACCCACCAAATCATTTTTACATTCCATATGGCTAAGTTCAACATTATTAAGCTGGTAGGTGCTAGGGTTATGGACATTTCGAGCTTTAGAACTTTTACATTTATATACATTGAACTGCATCTGCACTTTGCTGACCAGCGAATTCGTGTTTGTCTAAATCCTCCTAAAGTTGTGGAGACATCAACGCCTTAGATTGATTTGTCCTCCCTATCTTCGTCCATCAGCAACAAATTTGAATAAATTCAAGAGTGTATCAGTCTGTGTGGGAAGGAAGGCGGGGTAGGGGTCGGGCTAGGAAGGGTTGGGGGGGGGGGTAATATAAAGGAGGTTTTGTGTGCGAGGGGCTGACTTCCAGCAGGCATGATTCCGTGGAGCCGTGTTGATAGGAGTGAATGGAGACAAATGCGTTTTAAATACTTGACGTGACTGTTGGAGTAGTGAGAGCCAAAAGTAACATTTATGAAGGGGTTTCAGGGGAAACCGGCAGGCCGGGACGTGAGTCTGGAGAAGGGAAGTACAGTGCCCTGCCACTCCTGAAGGAGGGGTGTCCGGGGGTGTTAATGTTGCAGTTTAAAATGTAGTGTAATAATGCACCCTTCTCGGCAAGGACAGTGATGGACCTGTGAATGATGGTGAAAGTTTTTCTTTTTCGGGCCACCCTGCCTTGGTGGGAATCGGCCAGTGTGATAATAAAAAAAAAAAAAAAAAAAAAAATAAATAAAAAAAAAAAAAAAAAAATAAAAAATAAACTAGTAATTCCCTCGGTCCACGGTCGTTTATATATATTATAACAAACAATGGGCCTAAAAACTGATCCCTGCGGAAATGCCACTTGTTACAGATCCCCACTCAGATTTTTTTTAACCCATTTATGCCCACACTCTCTGTTCTATTAGTGAGCCATGACTCGATCCATGACAGCATTTTTCCCCAATGCCATGAGACAGCCACTTTCTTCACAGTTCTCTGATGAGGTACCTATCAAAAGCCTACTAAAAAATCTAAATAAACAATACCATAAGTAAAGGATACAAGTGGCAACTAATGTGACATTATATTGTGGCACATTTTGCTCTCAGTAGCTTTGTCAAGCCATTACCTGCGAGTTTTACCTGGAGCGAGAGTTCCGGAGGTCAATGTCCCACGGGCCCGGTCTGTCGTGATCAGGCCTTCTGGTGGATCAGACCCTGATCAACCAGGCTGTTTACTGTTCGGCATCACAAGCAATCCAATTTACAAGTCACAACCTGGCTGGTCAGGTACGACTTTATGGTGCTTGGTCCAGTGACAGCTTGAAGACTGCCATTGGTAATCCCCCTTATGTATGCTGTACATGGAGACACAGAGAGTATAATAGGCTCAGAGTGAGTTGCAATTACTAGTGGTAGTAGTATTAGTAGTAGTGAATTAAGCTGTAGTATAAGTAATACAATATGGTAGATGCCAATTAACAGGAGAGACTATGTTGATGCAGGGTCTTACTGTTTTCAGGAGGATTCTTGCTAGACTCATGGAGATGGTTGAGCTTGCCTTTGTTTTGTTTAATTGTATTCGAAAACAGGCCGATCAGTGGCTTGATTCGAGGCACTTGTGTCTGTGGAATAGTTCCTTTGATCTTAATTGGGCAGTCCATGAATTTAATGGAGATGGATTGGTGGAATTTTTAGTGTTGTACACAGGCGATGTTCAAGTTATCATTCCTACATGTGTAAATGTGTTCACCAAGGCGGGTGTTGAGGTTTCTTGCTGTTTACCTACATAAATCTTGTCGCAGCTCCACAGGGTTGTGAAACCCCTGCATGAGTGGATCGTGGTGCTCTGATTTTGTCTGGTTAGATCCTTTATTTGAAGCGCTTGGAAGTGATGGCGGACTTTGGTCTTAGCTTGTGAAAGTACTTTAGAAACGCCTCAGTGCAACCTGGCTTGTTGGCAAGAATTATAACTTTGTTGGGAGTGTGTGTTGGGTGAAGGAGTATTTAATGATCTGAAGAGTTCTGTTTCTTGCAGTCTTTTGAGAAAAAGGAAGCGAAAATGTAAACTCAGTGAAGTTTGGAGCATGTAAGAATTCTAGCAAGAAAACTCTAGGCTACAAATTTCGGTATGCTCTTAGGGAAAACCCGATGATGATGCCTCTTTTGGTCTTGGTTTCTTGACTGGATAGATGTGTGATTGTGAGATCATTATTTATTGGTACGTTTCTGATAACTTGAAATCTTAGCGTTGTTGTCTACTTTCGTGAACGAGGATGCGAGGAAAGGTAGTGTGCATTGGACTATTCTTCTAGTTATAAACTGGATCACTAGTTCAAACTCATTGAGCCTTATAATGACCTTTTTGAAGATTCTGTACACCAAAACAATTTGGGAGATATTACGAGGGACGTTGTCACGTTAATGTAACCAAGTGATGCTTGAAGGGATGATGTTGGCTCAAAGTTGTTCAGACTCTAGTTGTTCTATGTATAAGTTGGCTGGGACAGCACTGATGGGGGACCCATTCCCATGCCATAGGTTTGTTGTTAGAAGCCATGTGTTATTTGAGAGAAAAACAGTTGTATTATCCCTTTGACTGTCGCCGGAGGATCATGTACGTCATGGGAGATACAATGTTTGACGTATCTATACGCATAAATTTCTAGCGGCTTCAAATCGAGCGGTGGCGAGGGCACTGGTAGGCTACACAGAGGAGAAAGCGGTTCTCAGTGGTCGGTGTGCACCCCTGTGAAAAAAATCTGGGATTCCAGCGGTGCATTGTGTTGTGGAAGCCTCTGGTAGTCCATTTTCACCATGCTTCTCTCACCCGGTAAGAAGTTCCTCACTCTCGGCGGATTGGAGGTCACTTTGTTCCCAAGTGATAGCTCAAACAGTGCATGATGTGTCAGTGAATAGTGAATTCCCTGGTTTTGAGCGGCGTGTGACCGAGAAAATTACCCAGGATAACATAATTAGTGATGAAAACCCAGATGACCCACACCATCCACCTCTGTGCTGGCCGGCTCGTTCATGTTCACCTGTACCAGGACGAAAGAGGAAACTATTTGCCCGTGTACAAGGACTCAGATGGAGCAGTGCAATGTGATAGTTGATAGTGATTTTCAAGGTTATTGAAGCACTTCTTAGTTGTGACAGTGAGGGTGAATATTCCCCAGTGAAACGGCAGTATATTCGACGTCGCATCGGTCTGGTAGCTGTGCCATATGCTCTTCCAAGAGGAAGGAGTACATCTCGGAGACTCCGTGGCCCTACACCACGTCCTGATAGTGAAGATTGACGATATTGTTATGATGGGTTTAAAATGATGTGAGTGAGGCAGCAGGCGGTGGTGGTGATAGTGACTGGTGCCATGAGTCATGTTTTTCCCCATGACACCAGCAGCGGGCCACGCTAGTGCCCGCGCTGCTTGACTCTGCACAACTACAACTGCTTCCGCCGACCCCACACTCTCACAAACCACAACCAAAGACTGCCACCACAACGACATTACAATATCCAGAACGCACCCAGCTGACCGCACCTGGGGATTGGCATCAAAAGATGGACGAGTTTTGTTCCCAATCCCCATGACTTTGATGGAGGACAAAGTGGAATACGGGCCATCATGTACACTTGGGAAACAATCCACTGATTGGAATGCTTTCAGTTGTTCTTCGATGAAACCCTGATTGGACATTTATTGTCTGGGAAAGCAATACATACTATGAGTACACCATGGCAAACACTATGCTTTCACCAAGATCACACCTACACAGTGGAAGGACACAAACTGTGGCAGAGATGTATCTGTTCTTTGCCAACATAATGCTTATTGCCACATTGTTAAGCATAGTGTCAGCACATACTGGGCGACAGACCGCCTGATTTCAAACCATGCTTTCAGTGACATTATACCAGTGAATGATTTGTGTTACTGTTAGTATGTTACAACTTTCAGACAACCATGCCTGCAGACAGCGACAGGTTATATAAGATCAGACGTGTGTTTATGTACTGAAACAAAAGTGCTGTATGTAATTTTATACCTTCAGGAAGCTTGTTATTGACGGTCTTTGAGTTTTGTTAAAGGAAACTCTCGCATTTCAAGCAGTATATAACCAAGAACGAGGAAAAACGCCTTTGGTTAATAAAGTTATATGTTCTTGTATGTGATTGCAAAAGCTGTATTGTTTTGGGATATAATTGTGTACACTGGCGGTTTTAAAATAAAACAATGGAAGAGTACAGGAAGTTACTGGGTATCTCTAGGTGATGTGGTTAGAACAATGTTGGAGCCATATCTTGGTAGGGGCATATTTTATATACTGACAAAACTGTACACATAGCCCTATTCTCAGTGATTTCTTGCGACACGTTGAACATGACAGATGTGTGTGGCACAGAGCGTAGAAAGTCGTAACATATGCCTTGGTTCGAAGCTGGCAAGTGTAGAGGTGAAGTCGCAGGTGTTTGCTGGCCAATGACATCATGGCAATTTCGGTGGCATGACAAACGTGATGTCACACTTACTGACATCAGCTTCACCGAACACGAAATGGTAGAGACTGGCAAGCAGAATAGAGGAGACCATTGAACCTATGTTAAACCTGCAAGCTGTGATTTTATTACAACCTCTATATGCGGCTTAGTGGACAAATGTGACATGCAGATTGGGTTTGCTGACTGTGTTCGCCAAGAGTTTATAGTGGTACATAAAACTGTTTTCCATCTTCTGACATTTCATGCTGAATGCTTATAATATGTATAAGTTGAAGAACAGAACAACCCCAAATATGGTGAATTTTGTTTGTCAGTCATTCAGGACAAATAATATTCAAGTACCCAAGAAACAACACCTGCAATAGGAACACAGCGCCCACACGAAATTATCAACCTGTCCATCTCGTCTGAGGCCTGGTGATCACTACACCCATACCACTGCACTGCCTACTACTGCCAAGAATAATGCTCATGAAGAGGTGTTTTGTCTGTGGACATACCACCAAACGCCAACAAAAATGCATGGACCTGTTTTATGTGTGAGGAAGTGTAAGGACACCATTGTGCTTGATACCCATGTTTCAAAGAATTCCAACATGCTGCAAGCACTTCTAATAAATGTGTCCAGTGATTGTACATACTGTATATATATTATAAAGCAATCGTATTAAACATTTGTTTACATTGTTTGTTTGTGTAAACAAGTTTTAGCAAACCTTTATAAGATACGAGTGTTTTGCTATAATTGTGTTACATTCTGAGTGTATATTTGAACCATTGCACAATAAAGTGTCTCAAGGCCAACAAAAGTTATGTGGAAATAAAATAAAATAGATGAAAAGAAACAAGAAACATCGAATACAAGTAAATAAAGTTTTCCGGTTGTGGCGGCGGTCGCCGCTGTTGCGCCAGGCAGATCCAATTTCAGCAAACTTCAGGACCTTATATTCTCGGTTAAGTACTGATGGGAAATTTTTTTTTTGGGGACTAAAACAATCAGAAAAATAATCTTAACATTTTCATAAGAAAAAATAATTTTTTTTTTTTCGAATATTTTGCGACACCAGAAGCAACTTCAGGATTTGGCCCTTCGACAGTCAAAGGGTTAACACAGCACTGATGGGGGACCCCATTCCCATGCCATAGGTTTGTTTGTAGAGCATGTTATTGAGAGAAAAACAGTTGAAAATTAACACTCAGAGGTCTCAATCAAGTCAACAAAATCTCTGGGAGGTAGAGGAAGATTAAGGTCCTGATTGACTATATGTCGTACAACCTCAATGGCTTTTGTGGTAGGTACTTTTGTGAAGAGGGAAGTTATGTCCAAACTGCTTAGTTTCTTGTTACGAATGGAGAGGTTTCGGATGCGGTTGAGAAGGTCGTCGAGTGTTTAAGGTGAGTGGGGCTGATGGTCCCCAGAAGGCAGGAAAGATGTTTGGCAAGAACTCCAACTAGTTTGTGTGGAGAACTGCCTATACCTGACGTGATTTGTCTGAGAGGAATACCATGGTCCCTCGTTTATCATACTTAATCCGTTCCTGGAAGTGGGACTATTAGACAATTCTCGAATCAATTTTCTCCATAAGAAATAATGTAAATGCAATTAATTCGTTCCTGACACCCAGAAGTATTAAAACAAAAAAAAATTTTACATGAAATATAGATGTAGTACATTAAACAATTACAAATGGACAATGATGAATGAGCACATTAACTGGCATAACATTTACCTTCATTGGCGATTCTTCTTAGTGTATGGAAGACTAGAGGAGGGGAGAGATTGAATTACTGTTTGGAAGGGGAATCCCCTTCCATCAACACCTCAGGTAGCAAGTGCTTTTCTGGGGTTACTTCTCTTCTCTGTTCATACTTATGCCCTAGGACCAGCTTGAGAGTCACTGGAAGTCCTGTCTCACATAAAAAATTGATCTGAGGCTTTATTTCTGGCATCTCTTTAACTAAAACTTCCTTAAAAAAAAAAATTTGGCTGGAGGGGGGCAAAGACTCTGTCACTGTACAAGTTGCCGATATGGCTTGCAATGTCCTTCTCAGGGTGACGTTTCCCATAAGGTCTTTCCAGCCTAACCCACATTTAAAAATCTCCTTGATTTCTGAATAAGGCACCTTCTTCCATCTCTCTTCCTCCTCCTCCTGCAGCAAGGTTTCTGAGCTGCAATTGTTGCTCCTCTGCTGAAGCTCTTGCAGCTCCCTGTGGTTAGTTTTCGTTTGTGGTCCTCACCAACTCTTCACATACTCCAAACTCAACCATCCTAACCCCATGGAACTCCCCAATGCTACAACAGAGTTCATAAAACTGACCATAGGCTATCAGGGGACACTTCAAACCCTTCAAATCCCTCTTGTGGACACAATCTGGCCACGGTTTCTCCAAGCAGGAGTTCAAAGTCCTGGTTAGTCACTCCCTCCCAAGCCTTACCTATAACGGGCTTATGCAATGGAGATAGTGAAGTGTTCTTTCCAAATATCTCTTGGGTCAAGTGAGTGTATGAGGTACATTAAAGCATCTTTCAAACATTGCTTCGGTGTAGAGTTTTTTTTAAGTTTGAAATGGACCTGTGGTCCATGGGCTGGAGGAGAGCAGTGTTTTCTACAGGGGCAGAACTTTACTGTGATGATACCAAACTCCTTCAGAATTAGTCATCCAAGTTTGGAGGGAATGAGCAGGTGCACTGTCCATTATAGGTGGAACTTGAGATCCTATTTCTTTTCCGGGAGGTAATTCTTCACATAGGGCCAAACACTTCAGTGAACCACTTGACGATAATTTCCCTCGTGGCCATGCCTTATTAATTAGATCTCCAAAACACGCAATTTATCTTTCAAAACATTGTTTTTCTTGAACACTCTGGGATTTTCAGTATTGTACACTGTAACAGCTTCACTTTGAAAATCACCACAATAGCATATAGCAACAAAACATGGGCTTAAGCTCTGTCTTTCATAGGCTTGTGTTTGGCAGTGCCTTTTCTCACTGTGTAATGTAGGTCCTCTTTGGCATTTCCTTCCTAAAAAGAGGCCGTTTCATCACAGTTTGAACACTTGTTCAGGTTTCTGTCCTTCAGCCTCTATGTACTCTTTGTATTCCTGCACATATTTTCCAGCAGCTTTTCCGTTCTGAACTGGCAGCCTCCACCATGCCTTATCACACTAGGTATGCAGTACGCATCTTAAATCTTCAAACCAGCCTTTGGTGGCCTTAAATTCACTCTCTTCACCACTAGTTGAAGGCAATGTCTTTACCTATATCGTATCAACTGCCTAGCCGTTTCTCCAAATAATACGACGTCATACAGACTATCTCATGGCTAATTGTTTGTTGGTTCCCAAAACCTTTAAGATCTTCTCAACATGTGGTGTACTGGTGATCTCATTTTTGTCGCCAATATTTTTCCACATTTGCTTCACAATGCTTCTGTGTGTGCATTTTTTTGGGATGTGAGTGTTTGATAGGTTTGGATGGGGTTTTGTTTACTGTGGGTGTTCAACGCGGTGTATTCGGGGTTAATTTGTTGTTAGCCATATGTGAGCTCATTGAATATCGGATACATATAAAAAACCGAATCAATTTCCCTCATACAGAAATAATGGAATCAAATTTAATCCGTTGCAAGACACCCATAAGTATGAAAAAAAAAAATTTTACTACATGAATATTAAGTTTAATGCAATAGAATAATTACAAAATAACAATAAAATAATGACACTTACCTTTAATGATGGAATCTGGTGTGATGAGGGATGGGGAGAGAGGGGAGATGTGTTAGTGTTTAGATGGGGTATCCACTTCAATTAGGACTTTGGGTAGCAAGTCCTTTTCTCCTGGGTTACTTCCCCTTCCTTCTTTTAAGCAACTAGGCCAGTTGAGGAGTCACTGGACCTCTGTTGCACAACAAATCTGTCCATCAAGGCTCTGTACCTCCATTCCTTTGATTTGTATAAAATGGGCCCACAACATTGTCCATTGTTTAGTCACACAGGATGGCTTGCTATAGCTGTGTTAGGGTGTTTTTCATCCATAAAGGTTTCGCACTTCAACCCACTGTGCACACATTTCCTTAATTTTTGATAGGTAGGCCTAAATGGATTCCACAATCTGGCATAAAGCTTTCAGGGATAGCCCAAACCCTCCCAAATCTTGCTAATTTCCATACTAATTCTCACCTTTTTTACCAAGGGCGTTGGCACTAGAAGCTTTTTGGGGCCCATGGTGACTTTATTTTTGCAGAAACAAGCACCCCAAACACCGTGATAATATGGATAATATGGAATGTATCGAATGTTCCTCTAGATGACTTGCGCACACTGGATGGCTTTGTAAACAACTGACCTCACGGGGCAAGTTCAGGCCACACGTGGACAGGTCTGGTAACGAATCGTATTCAAATTTACCCGGGTTTTCAATTGTATTACCGTGGAAAATTTTTTGTCGCGTGATAGAATGCATCGATACCAGATTTATCGAATACACGAGCATAGAATACCGGGCGGGTCAATTTTTCATCTTGGCCAGTCGCACACACTTACACCACTTTCTAATTGTTCTAATGATGTTTTTCTTAAAATTCAATGTACTTTTTCACCTTCTTTACCAAAGGCTTGGCACTAGGAGATTCTTTGGAGCCATGGTATGCTTATTAAACACTTGCAAGCACTAAAATGAATGCACTTCATTATGAAATACTTTAGTTCTCTTTACACCATGAACAAGTGAGGGGACCATCTCGCTCACTGGTAAACAATGGCACACTGGCTGGAACGGAAGGACAATACGTGCTCAGAGCTGTGAGTAATGCATCCAGGACAAAAGACTCGATTAACGAGTTAAACGGGACCATTGCGAGCCAATGTTTGGACGAAATAACGCAATGATTTCCGGAAAAGGATGACTATCGAGCAGGGACTATTATCGGGGAACCACTGTATTGTGTTTATGGATCTTAGGTAAAACCATACGTGTGGGTGATGGTTTAGGGTTTTGCTGGGTACAAGTACAGAAGTTTCTTTTCCTTCTCTAGTGCATTGAGCAGTTGTCTGGCTTTTGTATAGAAAAACTTTGTGTCTCCAATGTTGAGTCTGTTGGGATCGTATGTAGACTGATCACTCAAAAAGGTTTCATCATTTTTAGTGTTCGTAGGCACTGGTGTTGAGTTTGACGACTTCACCTCCTTTGTTGGTGGTGGTGACGATAATGTTGGGGTCATTTTGGTGAAGTCCTTAACGGCAGTGATGTATCATCTACAAAGATTAGGTAGAAGAGGTTCAATAAGCTACGTGAGATGCCCTGAATATAACACCTCTGGAAGTTGCTGTCACTGTTTGTCTATCGGTTCCTGGTAAGTAGGTTGACGTTGATAGTTAAGTATGATTATGTTGGTGGTAAATTTGTGTTCCAGAATCAGTGCTTGTTTCTCGTAGTCCAGTTAAGGTTGCATTGACGATAGGTCTATTTATCAGGGATTTGCATCCCCTTTTTCTTTCATCGTCTGTTAGTGAGAGGTACTGAAGTTTGCGATTGAGTTTTGATTGTTGGAGGTGGGCTGTTGTGACTGTGCTGAGAATATGCGAAGAATAGTTGAGTCAATTGAGATTGGACCTCCTCATATTCTTGCAGTTTCAAAAGGTTTCCTGGTGATGTTAGAAAGTTCTCGGCCACAGTTAGTTAAGTAAGCTTGGTGTAGCCAGAGAGAAAGGGTGTTTGAGAGTTGGAGAGGGTTGTGCGGAGTATAGACTTAGGTCACCTTCTCGGCATGCATTTCTGTTAGGAAGTTGTGTCTGTTGCGATAACTGTGAGCATGAAGAAGGGTGTCCAAATAATGTCTGCATGAAATGTCCATTATGTTTCGGTGTCCGACAGATTGTAATAATGTTGGTAGAATTGCCACAAAATGTAAAGCAAAAGGAGACAACAGTTCAATATATGTGACATTTTTGTGGGCAATGCTTCACTCTACAGGAGCTTTGTCAAGTGTTACAAACAGCTACAATGGACAACAGAGGGTATATATAGGATCACAAGTGAGGCTGCATACTAGTGGTAGTAGTAGTAGTAGTAGTAGTAGTAGTAGTAGTAGTAGTAGTAGTAGTAGTAGTAGTAGTAGTAGTGACATAAGTTGTAGTAGTAGTAGTAATACAATATGGTAGAGCAATTAACTTGTACATGAGTAAAAAGATATAAAAGCTATTACTTGGTAACATAAAAAATAGGTTGGACAAATATAGACTGGATAGAGAAGGCCTGTTTCAGTGTTCACTTTCTGTAATGTGCTTTGTGTATATTTACAGGAGAGACTATTGTGATGGCAGGGGTTTACTGTTTTCAGAAGGATTCGTGCTAAGACTTTCAGAGATGGTGAAGTGCCTTTGTCTTGGTTATTGTATTCGGATACCAGCAATTTGTGCTGATTCAAGGCACTAGCATCTGCAGGACATTAATTTCTTGATCACTAATTGGGCGTCCCTGATTTACATGAGATGATTGGTGTTGTTACACACAGGCGCTGTTCAAGGCTACATCCTACATGCGTAAATGTGTTCATTGAGGCGTTTGTTGAGGTTTCGCTTGCTGGTTCACCTACATAAATCTTGTCGCTGCCTCACTGGTATTTGTAATCCCCTGCATTGACTGGTTCATGGTGCTTTGATTTTGTCTAGTTAGGATCTTTATGATGTGCTGGAAGCGATGGGCAACTTTGGTGTTAACTTGTGATATAATACAGTGGCCCTCATAATCGTCCGGCCTGAAGTCGTCCCATTTCGGAAATAGTCCCATTATTGTGTAAACACTGGCTCGCACAATTGGTCTGTTAACTCGCTAATAGTCTTTCATCTTGGACAAGTACTCACGCTCATGAGCCAGCCTCCGGCCTCCCTTCCCAGGCCAGTGTGCCATTGTTTAACAGTGAGCGACGGCCCCCACATATGTTCATACGAAATATTTACATATTCCATTCTTTTAGTGTTGCAAGTGCTAAAATAAGGCTACCATGGTTCCAAAAAAGCTCCTAGTGACCAAGCCCTTTGAAAAAAGGTGAGATATAAGATTGAATTAAAAAAACTATCACTGACAATGTAGTGAGTGGCCACACGTGTGGGGCAAAACTGGCAGGATGTATACAAAATCCCATACAACCATCTTCTATCATTGCAAGAAAAAAGGAATCAAAGAAGCTGTTGTTGCAAATGGGGGTTTAAATATGCTGACAAAAATGAGATTAACAGTACTCAAAGATGTTGATTAGTTATTATTGGTGTGGATATAAAACAGAAAACAATTAGCAGGAAGATAGTCTTATTTGTGAAAATTACTAGGCAGTTGCATGACGATTTGGTAAAGAAATTGCCTGCAACTAGTGGTGATTGTGAGTGAATTTAAGGCCAGCAGGAGGCTGAGTTGAGAGATTTAAGAAGTGTACTGGGCATACACCAAGTGTGATAAGGCGTGGTGAGGCTGTGACAGTTTGGACAAGAGCGTATGAAAAATATGTGCAAGGAATTCAAGGGTACATAGAGCTGTAGGATAGGATGAACCCCCTAACAAAGTGTTCAATTGTGACAAAACAGTCATCTTTTCGAAGGGAAATGACAAAGAGGGCCTACATTATCAGGAGGAAAGGCACTGCCAAGACAAAAAGCCTATGAAGACAGGATAACACTCATGTACTGTGCTAATGCTAGTGGGGATTTCAAACGTGCAGCCGGTTATATTGTACCTTTCTGAAAATTCCAGAGTGTTCAAGAAAAAACAATGTTATGAAGAGTAACTTGTTTTGTGTTTTGGGGACTTCTAATAATAAGGCATGGGTCACCTAGAACATTTTTGTCGAGTGGTTCAATGAAGTGTTTGGCCTAATGTGGAGGAATTACACTCCTGGAAAAGAAATTGGATCTCATAGTGCCTACCTGTAATTGGAGAATGCACCCGCTCATCCTCCAAATTGGTTGACTAATTCTGAAGGAGTTTGGGTTCATCACAGTAAAGTTCTTGCCCCCGAATACCACTGCTTCCTCCAGCCAGGACCTGCAGAGTCATTTCAAACTTTAAAAAAATTCTACACAAGCATGTTTCAAAGGTGTTTAATGTGGCCTCAGACACATCACTTGACCCTTAAGAGATTTTTGGTAAAGAAAACACTTCAGATTTTCCATTGCATAAGCCGTATACGGTAAGTTGTGGCATTGCAAAGAGTACGTAACCTTTATTCGGCGCATGTACAACATCATTTACAGTCTATCATCCCCCATCACCAGCATAACCAGGTTGCTGAGAGTTGATGATGGGGCCACGCTTGTTCAACTAGCTAACCGGTTCCCAGCCAATAAGAAGATTGGTTTTGCGCAATTGCAGAGGTTATGTGGGTACCACTTCTCCTGTATGCCCTTTTCATTCCCATTCTAGAGCTGGTTTGTGATGGCATGGTTGCTCTTCATTGTTGGTTCTATTCTGCCCTTGCTTTACCATGAGTGCACCTATTATTATCACTGTACATTAGTGTACATAATTGCTGATATAAATTGCGGTGAAAGATAATAGAAGTCTAAACTTTTTCTTCTGTATTGGAAATGGCAGAAATCGTCATCACCAATCAAGTCATTCCTGGAGTGGAACCACAGTCGATGGCCTCCACTCCAAACCAACAGATACAGATCACTAATGCCTGACAAAAAATTCTCCCCCACCCAGTACCAACAATACCACCAGTCAATAACATTCTTCATTTGCCAAATTTACAGGGTCTATAAGCCAGCATCAAACAAACAAAATACCTTTCATCCTGTGGTCTGCTTGCAGAGGCAAAGCAATGTTCGCGCTTTCACTGTGACCCACATTAAAGGATCACTTGGAAACGAAATATGGGATCACAGGTTACAACCTATAACAGCGTGACCAGAGTGAACAGGCAAAAAGTGGGGGGAGGTGGGGTGTGGGCCAGTACATTGCAGAGTCACTTGTTTGCACAGAAACTGCTTAATGACCTCAAATGATGATGTGGAGTTTTAGCAGTAACGGTCGTAGGAACCAAAAACCTAGTCAATTGTGGTAGCTCTACAAGCATCCGGATGAATATCCCAGCAATTCCAGGAACAGCTGTTAAAAATTGACCACTGTCTGGAAAATCTTCCTGCTCCTGCACCCAACATCTTCGCCCTCCTGGGGGATTTCACTTAAGGACCTAAAAATGGACGGAATTAGCAATAATTAATATTGTTGCAGGTAATACACCAGATAGCAGCTCTGATGAAACTCACACTTCACACGAGCTTTTAAATCTCTGCAGCAAAATTCTAATTTAAACCAGCAAATTACAGAAGCACCACCACCTCTAGACTGGGAATACCACTAGACATCATCTTCACTAACAATGATGACACTAGATAAGAAATGTCACCATATAAAAAACAATATACTCGATCACAACATATTTGTGGTTCAGACATGTATGCGGGGGGTGGGGCCCCAGGACCGACATAATGAGACTAGTCACGATGGGAGCCATTCACCAAAATTCAACTTTCAATAACAAAAACATAAAGTGGGACCAGTAACCAATTCACTAACTGATATAAGGCTGGTAGATATTACTAGCAACACAGCCCCAACTCTTATGCCTAGAACAGAATTACTCGGTGGCAACTCGATGTATGCACAAGGCTTTATTCCTACTAGAATAAGGAGGAGTAGATGTAAAATAGAAAGAGGACGCGCGCTCCCTTTTACAGGCAACGGAAAAGAATACATGAGCGGCTAAAAGAAGGTCAATATATCTGAAAAATGCGTAGGGAGGAGACACTGTCATGAGAAATAGCAATGCATCGAACTTAAGCTAAAAGATCCTTAGGAGTCAGAATTGCGGGAAGAACTAAAAGCCATAATGAAATCGAAGAAACCCAAAGTATTCTTCTCCTATGCCAAATCAAAATCGAGAGAACACGTCCAGTATTGGGCCCCTACTTTAAAAAAGAGGGTCCTTACACAGATGACAGCAAGGAAATGAGTGGATGGTACTCAAAGTCCACAGTTTGACTCAGTTTTTAGCAAGCCGCCATAACCAGACTCAGGTCGAGATCAAAATTAATTTTTTATGAGCCAACAAAATTTGATTAAACAAGCCTATCCGATGTTATCCCTGACGCCAATGACTTCGCAAAGGCGATAAATGACATGCCCATGCACTCTGCCCCAGGGCCAGACTATGGAACTCTGTGTTCATCAAGAATGAAGAAGCCCATATCACGAGCCTTTTTCCATCCTATGGAGAGGGTGCCATGGTAAACGGGGGTCGTCCCACAGGTTACTAAAAACAACAGACATTACTGCCCCACTCACAAAGGGGGCAGTAAAGCAACAGCAAAGAACTTACAGACCAAATCACTAACATCCCATATCATAATAATCTTTGAAAAGGGGTCTCTTAAGAGAAAGGATCACCACCCATCTAGAAACCCGTCAGTACACAACCCAGGGCCATCATGGGTTTAGATCAGGTCGCTCCTGTTCTGTCTCAACTATTGGATCACTACGACAAGGTCCTAAATTGCACTAGAAGACAAAAAGAATGCAGATGTAATATATACAGACTTTGCAAAAGCCTTCGACAAAGTGTGATCCATGGCGTAATTATGCACAAAATGCGTGCTAAAAGGAATATCAGGAAAAGTCGGTCGTTGGATCTATAATTCCTCACTAACTGACACAGAGAGTAGTCGTTCAACCGGAGTAAAGGTCAGAGGCAGCTATGGTGGAAAAGCTCTGTTCCACAAGGGCACAGTACTCGCTCCATCGTGTTCCTCATCCTCATATCCGACATAGTAAGGTTGTCAGCCACAGCACCGGTGTCTTCCTTTGCAGATGACACCCGAATCTGCCATGGGGGGGGGGGGGGGGGGGACAGTGTCCTTCATTGCAGTAACTGCAAGGCTCAGGCGGACATCAACAAAATAACTTCAGTGGGCTGCAGGGAGTGGAAAACAATATGAAGTTCAACGATGAGAAATTTCAAATACGCTGGATATGGTTAACATTGACGAAATTAAATTTTCTAGAGTACAAACAAATTCTGGCACAAAATAGAGCAAAAACACCAACGTCAAAGACTGGGAGTGATTCATGTCGGAGGTGATTCTCACCTGCAAGGACCATAAACATCGTATCAATAGCATCTGCTAGAAAAATGACAGGATGGATAATGAGAACCTTCAAAAACATAGGGAGGCAAGCCCCATGATGACACTCTTCAGGTCACTTGTTCTATCTAGGCTGGAATATTGATGCACAACTAAACAGCACCTTTCAAGGCAGGTGTGAAATTGCCGACCTACAAAAAGTGACATAGAACTTTCACGGTCGCATAACGGAGATATAACACCTCAATTATTGGGAGCGCTTGAGGTTCCTAACCTGTATTCCCTGGAATGCAGGATGGGAGAAGATACATGATTATATTACACCTGGAAAATCCCTAGAGAGATGGTACCGAACTTGCACACGAAAATCAATTCACTACGAAAGCCAAAAGATTGGCAGCACGATGCACCAATCCCACAATGAAAAGAAGCAAAGAGGGTGTCCACTAGACGTTAAGAGACCATACAATACAGTGTCAGGGGCCCGAGACTGCTTCAACTGCCTCCCAGCAACAACATAAGGGGGATTACAACAGACCCCTGGCAGTCTTCAAGCTGGCACTGGACAGCACCTAAGGTCAGTTCCTGATAGCGGGCTGCTGGCTGTATGTTGGTTTGCGTGTCAGCCAGGCAACAGCCTGGATGGTTCATGGCTTCCTGATCCACCAGGAGGCCTGGTCACAGACCGGGCTGCGGGGGCGTTGATCCCCGGAACTCTCTCCAGGTAAACTCCAGGTAAACCCACCAAATCATTTTTACATTCCATATGGCTAAGTTCAACATTATTAAGCTGGTAGGTGCTAGGGTTATGGACATTTCTGAGCTTTAGAACTTTACATTTATCTACATTGAACTGCATCTGCCACTTTTCTGACCACGAATTGTGTTTGTCTAAATCCTCCTAAAGTTGTGAGACATCAACGCCTTAATTGATTGTCCTCCCTATCTTCGTGCCATCAGCAAATTTGAATAACTTCAAGAGTGTATCAGTCTGTAGTGGAAGGAAGGCGGGGTAGGGGTCGGCCTAGGAAGGGTTGGGGGGAGGGGGTAAAGGAGGTTTTGTGTGCGAGGGGCTTGGACTTCCAGCAGGCATGATTCCGTGGAGCCGTGTTGATAGGAGTGAATGGAGACAAATGCGTTTTAAATACTTGACGTGACTGTTGGAGTAGTGAGAGCCAAAAGTAACATTTATGAAGGGGTTTCAGGGGAAACCGGCAGGCCGGGACGTGAGTCTGGAGAAGGGAAGTACAGTGCCCTGCCACTCCTGAAGGAGGGGTGTCCGGGGGTGTTAATGTTGCAGTTTAAAATGTAGTGTAATAATGCACCCTTCTCGGCAAGGACAGTGATGGACCTGTGAATGATGGTGAAAGTTTTTCTTTTTCGGGCCACCCTGCCTTGGTGGGAATCGGCCAGTGTGATAATAAAAAAAAAAAAAAAAAAAAAAATAAATAAAAAAAAAAAAAAAAAAATAAAAAATAAACTAGTAATTCCCTCGGTCCACGGTCGTTTATATATATTATAACAAACAATGGGCCTAAAAACTGATCCCTGCGGAAATGCCACTTGTTACAGATCCCCACTCAGATTTTTTTTAACCCATTTATGCCCACACTCTCTGTTCTATTAGTGAGCCATGACTCGATCCATGACAGCATTTTTCCCCAATGCCATGAGACAGCCACTTTCTTCACAGTTCTCTGATGAGGTACCTATCAAAAGCCTACTAAAAAATCTAAATAAACAATACCATAAGTAAAGGATACAAGTGGCAACTAATGTGACATTATATTGTGGCACATTTTGCTCTCAGTAGCTTTGTCAAGCCATTACCTGCGAGTTTTACCTGGAGCGAGAGTTCCGGAGGTCAATGTCCCACGGGCCCGGTCTGTCGTGATCAGGCCTTCTGGTGGATCAGACCCTGATCAACCAGGCTGTTTACTGTTCGGCATCACAAGCAATCCAATTTACAAGTCACAACCTGGCTGGTCAGGTACGACTTTATGGTGCTTGGTCCAGTGACAGCTTGAAGACTGCCATTGGTAATCCCCCTTATGTATGCTGTACATGGAGACACAGAGAGTATAATAGGCTCAGAGTGAGTTGCAATTACTAGTGGTAGTAGTATTAGTAGTAGTGAATTAAGCTGTAGTATAAGTAATACAATATGGTAGATGCCAATTAACAGGAGAGACTATGTTGATGCAGGGTCTTACTGTTTTCAGGAGGATTCTTGCTAGACTCATGGAGATGGTTGAGCTTGCCTTTGTTTTGTTTAATTGTATTCGAAAACAGGCCGATCAGTGGCTTGATTCGAGGCACTTGTGTCTGTGGAATAGTTCCTTTGATCTTAATTGGGCAGTCCATGAATTTAATGGAGATGGATTGGTGGAATTTTTAGTGTTGTACACAGGCGATGTTCAAGTTATCATTCCTACATGTGTAAATGTGTTCACCAAGGCGGGTGTTGAGGTTTCTTGCTGTTTACCTACATAAATCTTGTCGCAGCTCCACAGGGTTGTGAAACCCCTGCATGAGTGGATCGTGGTGCTCTGATTTTGTCTGGTTAGATCCTTTATTTGAAGCGCTTGGAAGTGATGGCGGACTTTGGTCTTAGCTTGTGAAAGTACTTTAGAAACGCCTCAGTGCAACCTGGCTTGTTGGCAAGAATTATAACTTTGTTGGGAGTGTGTGTTGGGTGAAGGAGTATTTAATGATCTGAAGAGTTCTGTTTCTTGCAGTCTTTTGAGAAAAAGGAAGCGAAAATGTAAACTCAGTGAAGTTTGGAGCATGTAAGAATTCTAGCAAGAAAACTCTAGGCTACAAATTTCGGTATGCTCTTAGGGAAAACCCGATGATGATGCCTCTTTTGGTCTTGGTTTCTTGACTGGATAGATGTGTGATTGTGAGATCATTATTTATTGGTACGTTTCTGATAACTTGAAATCTTAGCGTTGTTGTCTACTTTCGTGAACGAGGATGCGAGGAAAGGTAGTGTGCATTGGACTATTCTTCTAGTTATAAACTGGATCACTAGTTCAAACTCATTGAGCCTTATAATGACCTTTTTGAAGATTCTGTACACCAAAACAATTTGGGAGATATTACGAGGGACGTTGTCACGTTAATGTAACCAAGTGATGCTTGAAGGGATGATGTTGGCTCAAAGTTGTTCAGACTCTAGTTGTTCTATGTATAAGTTGGCTGGGACAGCACTGATGGGGGACCCATTCCCATGCCATAGGTTTGTTGTTAGAAGCCATGTGTTATTTGAGAGAAAAACAGTTGTATTATCCCTTTGACTGTCGCCGGAGGATCATGTACGTCATGGGAGATACAATGTTTGACGTATCTATACGCATAAATTTCTAGCGGCTTCAAATCGAGCGGTGGCGAGGGCACTGGTAGGCTACACAGAGGAGAAAGCGGTTCTCAGTGGTCGGTGTGCACCCCTGTGAAAAAAATCTGGGATTCCAGCGGTGCATTGTGTTGTGGAAGCCTCTGGTAGTCCATTTTCACCATGCTTCTCTCACCCGGTAAGAAGTTCCTCACTCTCGGCGGATTGGAGGTCACTTTGTTCCCAAGTGATAGCTCAAACAGTGCATGATGTGTCAGTGAATAGTGAATTCCCTGGTTTTGAGCGGCGTGTGACCGAGAAAATTACCCAGGATAACATAATTAGTGATGAAAACCCAGATGACCCACACCATCCACCTCTGTGCTGGCCGGCTCGTTCATGTTCACCTGTACCAGGACGAAAGAGGAAACTATTTGCCCGTGTACAAGGACTCAGATGGAGCAGTGCAATGTGATAGTTGATAGTGATTTTCAAGGTTATTGAAGCACTTCTTAGTTGTGACAGTGAGGGTGAATATTCCCCAGTGAAACGGCAGTATATTCGACGTCGCATCGGTCTGGTAGCTGTGCCATATGCTCTTCCAAGAGGAAGGAGTACATCTCGGAGACTCCGTGGCCCTACACCACGTCCTGATAGTGAAGATTGACGATATTGTTATGATGGGTTTAAAATGATGTGAGTGAGGCAGCAGGCGGTGGTGGTGATAGTGACTGGTGCCATGAGTCATGTTTTTCCCCATGACACCAGCAGCGGGCCACGCTAGTGCCCGCGCTGCTTGACTCTGCACAACTACAACTGCTTCCGCCGACCCCACACTCTCACAAACCACAACCAAAGACTGCCACCACAACGACATTACAATATCCAGAACGCACCCAGCTGACCGCACCTGGGGATTGGCATCAAAAGATGGACGAGTTTTGTTCCCAATCCCCATGACTTTGATGGAGGACAAAGTGGAATACGGGCCATCATGTACACTTGGGAAACAATCCACTGATTGGAATGCTTTCAGTTGTTCTTCGATGAAACCCTGATTGGACATTTATTGTCTGGGAAAGCAATACATACTATGAGTACACCATGGCAAACACTATGCTTTCACCAAGATCACACCTACACAGTGGAAGGACACAAACTGTGGCAGAGATGTATCTGTTCTTTGCCAACATAATGCTTATTGCCACATTGTTAAGCATAGTGTCAGCACATACTGGGCGACAGACCGCCTGATTTCAAACCATGCTTTCAGTGACATTATACCAGTGAATGATTTGTGTTACTGTTAGTATGTTACAACTTTCAGACAACCATGCCTGCAGACAGCGACAGGTTATATAAGATCAGACGTGTGTTTATGTACTGAAACAAAAGTGCTGTATGTAATTTTATACCTTCAGGAAGCTTGTTATTGACGGTCTTTGAGTTTTGTTAAAGGAAACTCTCGCATTTCAAGCAGTATATAACCAAGAACGAGGAAAAACGCCTTTGGTTAATAAAGTTATATGTTCTTGTATGTGATTGCAAAAGCTGTATTGTTTTGGGATATAATTGTGTACACTGGCGGTTTTAAAATAAAACAATGGAAGAGTACAGGAAGTTACTGGGTATCTCTAGGTGATGTGGTTAGAACAATGTTGGAGCCATATCTTGGTAGGGGCATATTTTATATACTGACAAAACTGTACACATAGCCCTATTCTCAGTGATTTCTTGCGACACGTTGAACATGACAGATGTGTGTGGCACAGAGCGTAGAAAGTCGTAACATATGCCTTGGTTCGAAGCTGGCAAGTGTAGAGGTGAAGTCGCAGGTGTTTGCTGGCCAATGACATCATGGCAATTTCGGTGGCATGACAAACGTGATGTCACACTTACTGACATCAGCTTCACCGAACACGAAATGGTAGAGACTGGCAAGCAGAATAGAGGAGACCATTGAACCTATGTTAAACCTGCAAGCTGTGATTTTATTACAACCTCTATATGCGGCTTAGTGGACAAATGTGACATGCAGATTGGGTTTGCTGACTGTGTTCGCCAAGAGTTTATAGTGGTACATAAAACTGTTTTCCATCTTCTGACATTTCATGCTGAATGCTTATAATATGTATAAGTTGAAGAACAGAACAACCCCAAATATGGTGAATTTTGTTTGTCAGTCATTCAGGACAAATAATATTCAAGTACCCAAGAAACAACACCTGCAATAGGAACACAGCGCCCACACGAAATTATCAACCTGTCCATCTCGTCTGAGGCCTGGTGATCACTACACCCATACCACTGCACTGCCTACTACTGCCAAGAATAATGCTCATGAAGAGGTGTTTTGTCTGTGGACATACCACCAAACGCCAACAAAAATGCATGGACCTGTTTTATGTGTGAGGAAGTGTAAGGACACCATTGTGCTTGATACCCATGTTTCAAAGAATTCCAACATGCTGCAAGCACTTCTAATAAATGTGTCCAGTGATTGTACATACTGTATATATATTATAAAGCAATCGTATTAAACATTTGTTTACATTGTTTGTTTGTGTAAACAAGTTTTAGCAAACCTTTATAAGATACGAGTGTTTTGCTATAATTGTGTTACATTCTGAGTGTATATTTGAACCATTGCACAATAAAGTGTCTCAAGGCCAACAAAAGTTATGTGGAAATAAAATAAAATAGATGAAAAGAAACAAGAAACATCGAATACAAGTAAATAAAGTTTTCCGGTTGTGGCGGCGGTCGCCGCTGTTGCGCCAGGCAGATCCAATTTCAGCAAACTTCAGGACCTTATATTCTCGGTTAAGTACTGATGGGAAATTTTTTTTTTGGGGACTAAAAACAATCGAAAAATATTTCTTAACATTTTCATAATGAAAAAATAATTTTTTTTTTTTCGAATATTTTGCGACACCAGAAGCAACTTCAGGATTTGGCCCTTCGACAGTCAAAGGGTTAACACAGCACTGATGGGGGACCCCATTCCCATGCCATAGGTTTGTTTGTAGAGCATGTTATTGAGAGAAAAACAGTTGAAAATTAACACTCAGAGGTCTCAATCATCGTCAACAAATCTCTGGGAGGTTAGAGGAAGATTCAAGGTCCTGATTGACTATATGTCGTACAACCTCAATGGCTTTTGTGGTAGGTACTTTTGTGAAGAGGGAAGTTATGTCCAAACTGCTTAGTTTCTTGTTACGAATGGAGAGGTTTCGGATGCGGTTGAGAAGGTCGTCGAGTGTTTAAGGTGAGTGGGCTGATGGTCCAGAAGGCAGGAAAAGATGTTTGGCCAAGAACTCCAACTAGTTTGTGTGAGAAATGCCTATACCTGACGTGACATTTGTCTGTGAGGATTACCATGGTCCCTCGTTTATCATACTTAATCCGTTCCTGGAAGTGGGACTATTAGACAATTCTCGAATAATTTTCTCCATAAGGATAATAAGTGTAAATGCACATTAATTCGTTACTGACACCCAGAAGTATTAAATACAAAAAAAAATTTTACATGAAATATAGATGTAGTACATTAAACAATTACAAATGGACAATGATGAATGAGCACATTAACTGGCATAACATTTACCTTCATTGGCGATTCTTCTTAGTGTATGGGAAGACTAGGGAGGGGAGAGATTGAAATTACTGTTTGGAAGGGAGAATCCCCTTCCATCAACTACCTCAGGTAGCAAGTGCTTTTCTGGGGTTACTTCTCTTCTCTGTTCATACTTATGCCCTAGGACCAGCTTGAGAGTCACTGGAAGTCCTGTCTCACATAAAAAATTGATCTGAGGCTTTATTTCTGGCATCTCTTTAACTAAAACTTCCTTAAAAAAAAAAATTTGGCTGGAGGGGGGCAAAGACTCTGTCACTGTACAAGTTGCCGATATGGCTTGCAATGTCCTTCTCAGGGTGACGTTTCCCATAAGGTCTTTCCAGCCTAACCCACATTTAAAAATCTCCTTGATTTCTGAATAAGGCACCTTCTTCCATCTCTCTTCCTCCTCCTCCTGCAGCAAGGTTTCTGAGCTGCAATTGTTGCTCCTCTGCTGAAGCTCTTGCAGCTCCCTGTGGTTAGTTTTCGTTTGTGGTCCTCACCAACTCTTCACATACTCCAAACTCAACCATCCTAACCCCATGGAACTCCCCAATGCTACAACAGAGTTCATAAAACTGACCATAGGCTATCAGGGGACACTTCAAACCCTTCAAATCCCTCTTGTGGACACAATCTGGCCACGGTTTCTCCAAGCAGGAGTTCAAAGTCCTGGTTAGTCACTCCCTCCCAAGCCTTACCTATAACGGGCTTATGCAATGGAGATAGTGAAGTGTTCTTTCCAAATATCTCTTGGGTCAAGTGAGTGTATGAGGTACATTAAAGCATCTTTCAAACATTGCTTCGGTGTAGAGTTTTTTTTAAGTTTGAAATGGACCTGTGGTCCATGGGCTGGAGGAGAGCAGTGTTTTCTACAGGGGCAGAACTTTACTGTGATGATACCAAACTCCTTCAGAATTAGTCATCCAAGTTTGGAGGGAATGAGCAGGTGCACTGTCCATTATAGGTGGAACTTGAGATCCTATTTCTTTTCCGGGAGGTAATTCTTCACATAGGGCCAAACACTTCAGTGAACCACTTGACGATAATTTCCCTCGTGGCCATGCCTTATTAATTAGATCTCCAAAACACGCAATTTATCTTTCAAAACATTGTTTTTCTTGAACACTCTGGGATTTTCAGTATTGTACACTGTAACAGCTTCACTTTGAAAATCACCACAATAGCATATAGCAACAAAAGGGTTATTGTCAAAAAATGGAGCAACCTTCCACACAACCAATTACAGTTGGTGTCCCACAGGGAAGCGTCCTTGGCCCTCTTCTCTTTCTCCTATACATAAATGACTTACCAAATGCTTCGCAATTACTCAAACCCACACTATTTGCAGATGACACTACATATGTCTTCTCTCACCCGAGCCCAGTCATCCTAGCCAATACTGTAAATGCCGAATTACAGAAAATATCAACCTGGATGACGACTAACGAACTTACACTAAACATTGACAAAACCTACTTCATTCAGTTTGGAAACAGAGCTGCAGATGTCCCTCTTAACCCTTTCAGGGTCCAAGGCCCAAATCTGGAGTCACGCACCAGTGTCCAAGAATTTTCAAAAAAAAATTGTTATTTTTTCTTATGAAATTGTAGAGAATCTTTTTGTGAAGGTAATAAAACAAAAAGTACGAAATTTGGTGGAAAATTGACGAAATTACGCTCTCGCGAATTTTGATGTGTCAGCGATATTTACGAATCGGCGATTTTGCCGACTTTGACTCCCATTTTAGGCCAATTACATTATTCCAATCAACCAAATTCTTAGCTATTTCACTAGAATTACTTCTATTCTATCGATTGAGCACAAGAAATAGCCAAGTCAACTGTTTCAACTACAAAATAAAGTGATCGGAAATTGTTAATTTGGCCAATTTAACACAAAGTTCAAAATATTCCAATTTCAAAATAGGGTCCAGAATGAACAATGTAGGCATTCCTGGCACTAAACTAACATTTCCTCTGTTCATTAGTTATGTTTTGAGGCTTTACAAATAAATTCCATTTGATTTTTTATTCACATAATGAATTTTTATTCACACCAAAAATAGAAGATTTACTGTATGCATACTGTAATAATTGTATAAATATCATCACCATATTTGTGAATGTATATTAGACCCACCAGCTGGCGTGTATTAGACGTGTGAGGTCGTTTGTTTACTCTTGAATATCGGCAAAAATTTAACATTTCTGCTACTTTGAGCTCAGTTTCAAGCCATTTCCAGTGCTAAAACCAATCAAAATCATCTCGATTTCTGTAATATGTCTTCCATTCTATCAAATGAGACCAAGAAATCGCAAATACAACTATAAAAAACATACAAAAAAACACTGCAAAGTTGCTGTTTTAATCGAAAAATCATGATTTCATTTTTTTTCTCTCATTATACACAGTGTGCTGCAGGATCTGTTTTATGTGGTGCACACATACCACATAGATGTATTCTCTCATATCTAGGCCCAAATGTACCACTCACAGTTTATCAGAGTGAGCTGAGCTCATGGCGTAGATCTACGGTTTGGACCCTGAACATAAAGCCGTAGATCTACGGGACGGACCCTGAAAGGGTTAACATAATGATAAACAGATCACCTATCACAAAGCTAAAATAGGGAAAATTCTTAGGAATCCACCTTGATAATAGACTCAAATTTCATACACATATACAACAAATTTCTAAGAAAATTTCCAAGACCGTAGGCATACTATCGAAGATACGTTACTATGTTCCACATTCAGCACTCCTGGCCCTGTATCACTCTCTTATTTACCCCTATCTCACCTATGGAATTTATGCATGGGGCTCAACAACAATTAACCACCTCAGACCACTAATTATCCAACAAAAGGCTGCAGTCAGAATGATAACAAATTCCCACTACAGGCAGCACACTCCACTAATATTCAAAACACTTAACCTACTCACCATACAAAACATCCATACTTATTACTGCACCTATTACATACATAGAACACTTAACTCTGATATTAATCCTCCCCTCAAACATCTGCTTGCCAACCTCAACAGAACTCATGACCATAACACAAGACACAGATCACTTTTTGATGTTCCTCGTGTCCATCTTACGCTATGCAAAAACTCAATGCACATAAAAGGCCCTAAAATTAGGAACTCATTACCTGTAAATCTAAAAGAAACACTACCTGTTTATAAATTCAAGTCTCTTCTCAAAGATCACTTACTCACCCAAAACCAAATAAATACTGAATAACTGAACCTTATAAATTGTATATCCTAAATGTTTCTCACAATTATATCACATAAATGTTAAACCTAAGACCCAATCTAACTTTGTTATTTTTTAAATACACTACCTAACAGAATACTCCATTCTACTGAATGTACAGCAATGCATGCAACCATATTACCTGTCTTTGTAATACTCATTTGTGGTTTATTGTTATCTGTTTACAATAATGTTTTATCACTGATTACATCATTGCTTAGTTAATCTTAAGTTAATTTTAAGCCAGCCTGTAATGCTATGCACATAAGTGGCTTTGGCATGCTACTCTTACCTGTATTTTTTTGTACCTCTGTATGTATGCTACAAATTATAAAATAAAATAAAACAAAGGGTGGAACTTCATTTCGAAACAGAGATCGCAGAAGTACTCGAAGATGTTGAGAGACTGTTATTGGTGTGGATAAACGAAAAACAGATAGCAGGAGATAGCATCTCTCAAGCGATCATATGTGAAAAGGCTAGGAAGTTGCATGAGGATTTAATTTAAAAAAGCCTGCAACTAGTGGTGATGTGAGTGAATTTAAGGCCAGCAAAGGTTGGTAGGAGAGATTTAAGAATCGTAGTGGCATACATAGTGTGATAAGGCATGGCGAGGCTGCCAGTTCGGACCACAAAGCGGCTGAAAAATATATGAAGGAATTCAAGGAGTACATAGACAGTGAAGGACTGACACCTGAACAAATAAGAACATAAGAACATAAGAATGTAGGAACACTGCAGAAGGCCTACTGGCCCATACGAGGCAGGTCCTTATCAAAACGACATCTACCTAAAGCTACTCAAGAAACAACTCCCGCACCCCCCAACACCAATCAAACCCAGCCCCTCCCGCTCATATATTTGTCCAGTCTCTTCTTAAAGCTACCCAAGGTCCTAGCCTCTATCACCCCACTGGGAAGACTGTTCCACGCATCTGCAACTCTGTTAGAAAACCAGTACTTACCTACGTCCTTTCTAAATCTAAATTTATCCAACTTAAATCCATTATTACCTGGTTCTTACCTGGTTCGACACCTCAGTACTTTATTAATGTCTCCCTTGTTTATGCCCGTCATCCACTTATACACTTCAATGATATCCCCCTCATTCTACGCCTCTCCAGAGAGTGGAGATTTAAGGCTTTAAGTCTATCTTCATACGGGAGGTTCCTTACACAGTAAATCATTTTAGTCATTCTTCTCTGTATGTTCTCTAATGAGTCTATGTCCTCCTGTAGTAAGGGGACCAAAACTGAGCAGCATAATCTAAATGAGGCCTTACTAGTGATGTATAGAGCTGTAAAATAACTTTTGGACTTCTGTTACTTATACTTCTTGAGATAAATCCAAGTAATCTGTTGGCCTTGTTGCGCACACTGAGGCACTGCTGCCTTGGCTTTAGATTTCTGCTTACCATGACTCCAAGTCTTTTCACATTCTGTATGACCAAGCTCTACTTCACCTAGATTATAGCTTCGAGGGTTATTTTCATTACCAAGGGCAAGTACCTTACACTTATCCACATTAAACTTCATCTGCCATTTCTCAAAACCAAGACATTAGTTTGTTCAAATCGTCCTGGAGTTCTTTGATATCCTCCTCAGAGTGAATTATACGCCCCTATCTTTGTATCATCAGCAAACTTACTCATGTCACTAGTAATCCCTTCATCAAGGTCATTAATGTAAATTATGAACAAGAGAGGGCCCAAAACTGATCCTTGTGGAACGCCACTATGACTAATCCCCATTCAGATTTCACTCCATTAATGGTAACTCTCTGCTTTCTATTGGTAAGCCATGCCTCAATCCATGCTAGACTTTACCTCCTATACCTGAGCTGCCACTTTTCTCAAGTCTCTTGTGGGGTACTCTGTCGAAGGCTTTACTAAAATCCAAATAAACAATATCATATTCCTATCACTGCAACTGCCTCAAATGTTCTATTGAAGAACGTCAGTAAGTTTGTCAGGCGGGAACGACCTCTCGTGAATCCATGCTGGATTCATTTATCAAGTTATGCTCTTCAAGGTGACTTCTGTTTAATGTCAGCTATAATTGATTCTAAAAACTTGCCCACTATAGATGTCAGGCTTATTGGACGGTAATTTGAAGGAGTGGACTTATCCCTGATTTGAATATAGGAACCACATTAGCCATCTTCCACATATCTGGCACAACACTGGAAAGGATGGACGTATTGAATACACTCGTTAATGGTGACAAAGCTCCATCTTGCATTCCTTAAGTACCCTTGAAAACAACTCATCGGGTCCCGGGGACTTTATTTTGTTTCAGTTTGTCTATCCGCTTAATAACCATGTCCCTCGTGACAGTAATATTAGTTAACTTAAATTTCATCAGGAACTAAATAATTGTTTTTAAACTGGAATCTCATTTACATCTTCCTGTGTAAAAACTGACAAAAAATAGTCATTAAATAAGGAACACATTTCCCAGTTCATTATCCGTCAGCTGTCCATTCCCAGATTTCAGAGGTCCTACTTTTTCCTTCACCTTCGTCCTATACACTTGAAAGAACCCCTTTGGATTAGTCTTTGATTCATTAGCGACTCAAAATTTCATAGCACGTTTAGCCTTTCTAATCGCCTTTTTTACTTTTTCTTTTAAGCTGAACATATTGGTTCAGTAAGGTTAACCTCTCCTCTTTGACCCGGCCTATAAATTCCCCTTTTCCCCCCTAATAGATGCTTTAAACTCCTGTTAACCTTTTGGGATCGTATTTATTAGACCTAATTTCTCTCTGGGGAATGTAATACTCTGGGCACGTGTACATTATTAAGAAAACAATCATAAAAGCAGATCCCTTCATATCATAAGTATGATTATCGTCAAAAAAATCATTAGCTAGATAAACCCCAATCAAGATTAGAAAAGATGTTCCCTAAGTCCATTTAATCGGCAAACGAAAAATCGGGGATTTTTTACGGGTATTATTCATTATTCTTGCATTCCCAATTAATGCTAAAGGTGATGGATTTGTGATCACTTGCCCCAAGCTCTTCAGTGATCTCCAGATTATTCACTAGTGTTCCTTTTTTGACAAGACTAGGTCTAGCAAATTTATTACCCTGGTAGGTTCAGTTACACTTGTTTCAGAAAAACAGTCCTGAACTGTTTCCATGAAGTCACTGGACTCTAGATTACCTGTCAAAAAATTTCCCAGTAAATTTGGCCCTAAATTTAAAAATCCCCTACTATGACTACGTTACTGTGTCAGAAGCCCTAACAATTTCGTCCCAAAGAAGTCTCCCTCTATCGTGATCCAAGCCTGGAGGTCGGTTATTACACCTAGAATTAGTTTTTTTTGCCCCTCCACGAACTCTACCCAAACAAAACTCTGTTACTGCTCCATCTATTTTTATACCTTTTTTTATGCAACAATTAATATTTTCTCGAACTTTACAATGCAACTCCTCCCCCCTTCCATTACATCTTATCCACATTGAATAACTTAAATCCCTGAATATTACACTCAGCAGCCCATATTCCCGACTCTTTAAATCATACCACGTTTCATTTAATGCAATGATATCAAAGTTCCCAGCACATGCTACCAAACGTAGTTCATTAATTTTTTTCTTGCACTTCGACTGTTAGCATAAAATACCATCATATGTTTTTTCTTCTGCACATTTTTCCTATTCATCTTTGTTTTTACACAATTTCTGAAATTATCATTACCCAGAGTTACTCCAGACAGTTACTATTAAGATTCTTAATATCAGGGGCATAATCAATATATCCATACTCATTATTAATCATTTCAAAACCCCAAACCCTCTAACTAATCCTAGTTTAAAGTCCTAAACCCCCTCAACTGATTTTAGCAAGAAAACCCACCCCTGCCCTGGATAAGTGAACCCCATCCCTGGCATACATGTCATTTCGGCCATAGAAGTTGTCCCAGTTGTCAATGAATGGTACTGCATTATCCTTACAGTGTTTATCCAGCCAAAAATTTAAAATACCAATTGCTCTGGACAACCATTCATTACCAACACCTCTTCTTGGCAAAAATCCCACATATAACAGGGCGCCCCCCCTTCTTCCTAATCATGTCTATAGCTGTCCTGAACTTTCTAACTAAATCCTCATTTCTACGCTTGCCTACTTCATTGCCTCCAGCACTGAGGCAAAAATAGGATTGATTCCCTTTTACCGTTCATGATGTTGTCGAGCCGGCTAAAAATGTCCTCCATCCCAGCCCCAGGAAAGCATACCCTTTGTCTCCTACTCCTGTCCTTCAAGCAGAATGCCCCTACCATGTATCTAACCTGGCTATCCCCAACAACAACAATATTCTTACCTTCCTTGTTGTCGTTCGTCGTGATGATCCCAGTAGTAGACTCACATTCGTCGGGTAGCACCGAGAATGCTTGGAGGTCTCCACGGAGTTTCCACAGCATCTCTTTCTTCTTCATCGTTTCTGGCTTTCCATTCGTTTTCTTGATTGTCAACTTCGTCGTCCCCTGCTGTCCAGCCACTGCAATGTTTGTGACGAAACAGGCCTGTTTGGAAGAAAATGCCAAACGGGAAACTACATTACTCAGGAGGAAAAGGCACAAACCAGGACATAAGCCTATAAAAGACAGGCTTACTCTCTTGATGTGTGCTAATGCTAGTGGTGATTGCAAAGTGAAGCCTTTGTTGGTGTATCACTCTGAAAACACAGAGTGTTCAGGCACAATAATTCCTCAAGGCTAATTTGTGTGTGCTGTGGAGGGCAAACACTAAGGCATGGGTCACTAGGGACTTTTTCTATGACGGGTTACACCATGCATTTGCCCCCAATGTGAAAAATTACCAAATTGAAAAGAAATTAGACCTTAAGTGCCTCCTGGTATTAGACAATTGCTCCTGGTCATCCTCAGACTTGGGAGAGTGACTTTCTGGGGACATGAGTTCATTAAGGTCAAGTTTTTGCCTCCTAATATCACTCCTCTCCTGTAGCCCATGGACCAGCAGGTCATTTTCAACTTCAAAAAACTCTACACAAAGCTTTTTCAAAAGTGTTTTTAAAGTGATCTCAGACACTCGATTGACTCTAAGAGTTTTTTGGAAAGATCACTTTAGCATCCTCAATTGTGAAAACCTTATAGGTAAGGCTTGGGAGGGAGTGAATAAGAGGACCTTGACTCAGAAGAAACTGTGGCCAGAATGTATGCAGACTACTGCATTAGTGTAGAAATGGTAATAAATAATATCAGGGGCTTGGACGCTTGGCATGATTTTGTTTACTTTTGAACTTTGGTAAAAATCAAACATTTCTGCTACTTTGTGCTCAATTTCAAGGTACTTTTCATTGTAAAACCAGTCAAATCATCTCAATTTCTAAAAAATGAGACCAAGAAAACTAGAATACGACAATAAATACCATACGAAAATACATTGCAAAGTCGTTGTTGTATTCAAAAACACAAAGTTTTTTTTTTTCTCATAACGCACTGTGCTGCAGGATTTTTTTAACTGCAAAACACTGACCACACAGACCCATTCTTTCATATGTAGGCCTACAGCTTTCTCTCATTAGATTTGAGGGCGCTAGAATTTGGCGTACTAGTACGTCAAAACCCTGGGTCGTAACCCCGTACTAGTACGGCTGAAACCCCCAAAGGGTTAATGCCACTAGGACCAGCTTGAGAGTCACTGGACCCCTGTCTCACAAAATAACTGTCCACAGTCCTCTGTTTCTGGTGCCTCTTTAAGATTTCCCAAAAAATGGAACATGATTTTGTCCTGAACTTGTTTTAAAAAAGGGCTTGTTTCAGCTTGCTCAGGGTGGTACTCCTCCACAAACATTTGGACATCATTCAAACTTGGCGCAAATCTCCTTAATCTTTGAAGAAGGTGGACAGGTCCGGTACCCAGCAGTTCGACAATAGTTGGCGAGTTCGATAATAGAGAAAAAGGGTTGGTTCGATAAAAGCGGTTGATTTTCGAAGAGTTTGATAAGCAATATGTTCGAAATTGAGGTTCCATTGTATTATTATTGAAATAATTTGGGAAATGAAGCTCTATTGTTATAATAATAATAATAATAATAATAATAATAATAATAATAATAAAAATAATAATAATAATAAATAATAATAATTATTATTATTATTGATAATTTAGGGAACTGAAGCTCTATTGTTGTTATAATAATAAATAATAATAATAAAAAAAATAATTAAATAATAATAATAAAAATTATTATTATTATTATTATTATTATTAATTTAGGGAACTAGTGCACATATCCAATTCCCTAGATCAAGAGCCCCTCACTAGCATAAAGGAACTTTGGCACTGGTGAAGGGCTTCAGTTCCCTAAAATTATTATCAATAAAAAATAGTTATAGTAATTATTATTACAATAATGATAGAGCTTCAGTTCCCTAAATTAATAATAATAATACATTATTAACCAGGAGAGCTTTAGAATAAAGCCAACTCAGGGCAGTGTTTATCTACTTGTGACAGCAGTTCTCTCCTGCTTTGTTTTACATTTTTACAGTCTTTTGGGCCCAAAATTTTTCACTTTTCAAACCATGGGTCCTAAGAATGTAAGTGTAAAGGACAGTGCTGAGAAGAAAAAGAGGATGATTTCCATGGAATTAAACATGAAATCATAGATAAACAAGAGAGGTGTCCAGGTTTTGGGTTGAGGGGAAGCGGGGGGATGGAGCGGCTCGTAACTCAAATGTTGGCTCTTAACTCAGAGCAAAAAATCAACCGATCAAACGGCTTGTACGAAATATCAAAAAACTCGTATGTTGGGACACTTGTAAGTCAAGGTTCCACTGTATGTAAGAAACCTATTACTCTAAGTTGATCATCTCTTTAATGGTAATGTAAATAACTCAAGAAAATCAGTGTTTTCAAAAAGGGGGACTGGCTGTCTTATTTCCATTGTTGTTATCATTCTTGTCCCCCAGGATGCCACCCACAGCACCACTAACCCCCAGGTACCTACTTGCTTGCTAGGTGAACAGGACACCGGGTGAAAGGGTAACCCACAATGTTTCCACCCTTGGCAGGCCACGGGTCTCCCTTAAATTACTAATGTATCTTACTTTATTGTAATTGATTTTCAGACAGTTGAGTTACTTAGTTGTTTTAAGGTTTAAATAATAAGATTATTAAAAGGAGCACAATTATATTACTTTTAGTTTTTGTGTTACTCTGGGGGTTAACCCTTTGACTGTCGAAGGGCCCAATCCTGAAGTGTCTCCTGGTGTCGCAAAATATTCGAAAAAAAAAATTATTTTTCTTATGAAATTGTTAAGATTTTTTTTCTGATTGTTTTAGTCCCCCCAAAAAATTTTCCCGGTGGCCTGGTGGCTAAAGCTCCCGCTTCCACACGGAGGGCCCCGGGTTCGTTTCCCCGGTGGGTGGAAACTTTTCGACACGTTTCCTTACACCTGTTGTCTGTTCACCTAGCAGAAAATAGGTACCTGGGGTGTTAGTCGACTGGTGGGGTCGCATCCTGGGGGACAAGATTAAGGACCCCAATGGAAATAAGTTAGACAGTCCTCGATGACGCACTGACTTTTTTGGGGTTTAAATCCTGGGTGGCTAACCCTCCGGGATTAAAAATCCGAACGAATTCTTATCTTATCTTATTCTTATCAGTACTTACCGAGATATAGAGTCCTGAACTTTGCTGAAATTGATCTGCTGGCGGCAACAACGCGACTGCCGCTCACCGGTAAACTTTATTTATTTGGGTATTCGATGGTTTCTTTTTTTTTTTCACTATTTTATTTTTTTCACATAATTTTTTTGTGGCCTGTGAGACCAAATTATTGTGCAATTTTTCAAATATACACTCTTTGAATGTAACACAATTATAGCAAAAACACCTGTATCATTTATAATGTTGCTTAAAATCTTGTTTACACAAACAAACAATGTAAACAAATGTTTATTACGATTGCTTTATAATTATATATACATATGTACAATCACTGGACACTTTATTAGAAGTGCTGCAGCTTGTGGAATTCTTTGAAAAATGGGTATAAGCACAATGGTGTCTTACACTCCTCACACATAAAACGAGTGTCTCTGCATTTTTGGGGCGTTTTGTGGTATGTCCACAGACAAACACCTCTTCTGAGCATTTTTCTTGGCATAGTAGCAGGGGAGTGGAATGTGGTAGTGATCACCAGGCCTCAGACGAAGAGGCATTGTTGATAATTTCGTGGGCGCTGGTCTATTGCAGGTGTTGTTTCTTGGTACTTGAATATTATTTGTCTGATGACTGACAAACAAAATTCACCATATTTGGGTTTGTTCTTGGTCCTTCAACTTATACATATTATAAGCATTCAGCATGGAAATGTCAAGGAAGATGGAAAAACAGTTTTATGTACCACTTATAACTCTTGCGAACACAGTCAGCAAACCCCAAACTGCATGTCACATTTGTCCACTAAGCGCATATTGAGGTTGTAATCCATCACAGCTGCAGGTTTTACAATAGGTTTTATTGGTCTCTCTATTCGGCTTTTGCCAGTCTCTACCATTTTGTGTCGGTGAACTGATGTCAGCAGTGTGACATCACGTTTGTCATGCCACCGAAATGCCATGATGTCATTGGCACAAACACCTGCACTTCACCTCTACAACTGCCAGCTTCGAACCTAGGCATATGTTTTTCGATTTCTAAAGCACTGTGCCACACACATCTGTCATGTTCACTCGCAAGAAATCACTGAGTATTGGGGTTGGTACCAGTTGTCAGTATTTAAAATAGCCCCTTACCAAGATATGGCTCCATCATTGTTCTAACCCACATCACCCGAGATACCCATAACTTCCTGGTATCCTCCATTGTTTTACCGCCAGTGTACACAATTATATCCAAAACCAGACCATTTTGCAATCACACAGAACAAATAACTTTATACCCAAAAAAGTTTCCTCTTGCTTGGTATATACTGCTTGAATGAGAGTCCCCTTTCCCTTTTAACAAAATCAAAGACTCGTCAATAACAAGCTTCCTGAAGGATAAAAAATACAACAGCACTTTTGTTTCAGGTACATAAACACATGTCTGATCTTATATAACCCGTCGCTTCTGCAGGCCTGGTTTTGTCTGAAAAGTGTAACATACATAACAGTAACACAAATCTATTCACTGGTATAATGTCACTGAAAGCAGGGGTTGAAATCAGGCGGTCTGTCGGGCCCCGTATGTGTTGACACTATGCTTTTTACACATGTGGCATAAGCATTATTGTGGCAAAGAACAATACATCTCTGCCACAGTTGTGTCCTTCCACTGGTGTAGGCGTGATCTTGGGGAAAGCATAGTGTTTGCCATGGTGTACTCATAGTATGTATTGCTTTCCCTGACAATAATGTCCATCAGGGGTTCATCGAAGAACAACTGAAAGCCCTTCCAGTTCAGTGGGATTGTTCCCAAGTGTTACATGATGGCCGTATTCCCCCCTTTGTCCTCCATCAAAGTCATGGGATTGGGAACAAACTCGTCATCTGATGCCAATCCCAGATGCGGTCACTGGTGCTTTTTGGATATTGTAATGTCGTTGTGGTTGTGCAGGTTGTGGTTGTGAGAGTGTGGGGTCGGCCGAGCGGGTTGTAGTTGTGCAGAGTCAGCAGCGCGGGCACTAGCGTGGCCCGCTGCTGGTGTCACATTTACTCATGGCACCGTCACTATCACCACCACCGCCTGCTGCCTCACTCACATTTATACCCATCATAACAATATCGTCATCTTCACTATAGGACGTGGTGTAGGGCCACGGGATGTGCTCCGAGATGTACTCCTTCCTCTTGGAAGAGCATATGGCAAAACTACCAGACCGCATGCGACGTCATATATACTGCCGCTTCATGGCGAATATTCACCCTCACTGTCACAACTAGAAGTGCTTTCATAACCTTGAAATCACTATCACTATCACTTGCACTGCTCACATCTGAGTCTTGTACCGGGCAAATAGTTTCCTCTTTCGTCCTGGTACAGGTGAACATGAACGAGCCGGCCCCGCACCAGAGGTGGATGGTTGTGGGTCATCTGGTTTTCATCACTAATTATGTTATCCTGGGTAATTTTCTCGGGGCACACCAGCTTCAAAACCAAGGAATTCACTTTCCCCTGACACTTCATCACTGTTTGAAACTATCACTTGGGAACAAAAGACCTCCAATCCGCCGAGGAGTGAGGAAATTCTTACCGTGAGGCATGGTGAAATGGAACTACCCAAAATGGCGTTCCCACAATGCACCGCTGAGTCCCAGATTTTTTTCACAGGGTGCACACCGACCACTGAGACCCATTCTCTCTCGTGTAGGCCTACCAGCCCCCTCCGCTTGATTTGAAGCCGCTAATTTATGCTTTTAGATACGTCAAACACGGTATTCCCATGACGTACATATACGACCGCGACAGTCAAAGGGTTAATGTACATGTTTCTATGTATGATTTAATTTTTTTTGGGTTTCTTGGTGGTTAATGTACATGTTACTATGTATGATAATTTTTGTGTTACTCTGGTGGTTAATGTACATGTTACTATGTATGATAATTTTTGTGTTACTCTGGTGGTTATTGTTTCATGTTACTATGTATGATAATTTGTTTAATGTATTTATGTGAATTCGTAACTAAATAAACTTACAAACTTATTAGGTTATTCTTGGTTAAATAATGAACCTTGTATATGAATGTTCTGCCCAAAAATATTGTTTAATGTAACATAAACCTTAAAACTTACTAACTTAAACCTGCTGCTGCCTCACCACCTAACACCTGCTGCTCCTGCCTCACCACCTAACACCTGCTGCTGCTGCCTCACCACCTAACACCTGCTGCTGCTGCTGCCTCACCACCTAACACCTGCTGCTGCTGCCTCACCACCTAACACCTGCTGCTGCTGCCTCACCACCTAACACCTGCTGCTGCCCCACCACACAACACCTGCTGCTGGGCCCCACCACCAAACACCTGCTGCTGCAATCACCACCTAACACCTGCTGCTGGATCAACCACCTAAACACCGCTGTGCCTCACCACCTAACACCTGCTGCTGCCTCACCACCTAACACCTGCTGCTGCTGCCTCACCCCCTAACACCTGCTGCTGCTGCCTCACCACCTAACACCTGCTGCTGCTGCCTCACCACCTAACACCTGCTGCTGCTGCCTCACCACCTAACACCTGCTGCTGCTGCCTCACCACCCAAACCTGCTGCTGCTTCAAAACCACCTAACACCCGCTTTTGCTGCATCACCACCTAACACCTGCTTCTGCTGCCTCTCCACCTAACACCTGCTGCTGCGTCACCACCTAACACCTGCTTATGCTGCCTCACCACCTAACACCTGCTGCTGCTGCATCACCACCTAACACCTGCTGCTGCTGCCTCACCCCCTAACACCTGCTGCCTCACCAACTAACACCTGCTGCTGCTGCCTCACCACCTAAGACCTGCTGCTGTTGCCTCACCACCTAACACCTGCTGCTGCTGCCTCATCACCTAACACCTGACACAGTCAACACCTTTACATCTAACATCTGACACACTCAACACCTGAGCACCTAACACCTGACACATTCAACACCTGAGCACCTAACACCTGACACAGTCAACACCTGAGCACCTGACAGTCAACACCTAACACCTGACACAGTCAACACCTAAGCACCTGAGTCAACACCTGACAGTCAACACCTGAGCACCTGAGACAGTCAACACCTGAGCACCTAACACCTGACACAGTCAACAAGACACAGATATGATCATGTCTGGCGCCTTAATACACTATATTTCATGGGTCAAACTCTCTCTATGTATCATCTAGCACATGAATGTTGTATTGTAAAAAAGGTAGTTGTTACTCACCTGTGTTAGACACCATAGTTGTTACTACCTGTTGTTAGACACCACAGTTGTTACTCACCTGTGTTAGACACCACAGTTTTTTACTCACCTGTGTTAGACACCACAGTTGTTACTCACTGTGTTAGACACCACAGTTGTTACTCACCTGTGTTTTGACACCACAGTTGTTACTCACCTGTGTTAGACACCACAGTTGTTACTCACCCGTGTTAGACACCACAGTTGTTACTCAACCCGTGTTAGACACCACAGTTGTTACTCACCCGTGTTAGACACCACAGTTGTTACTCACCTGTGTTAGACACCACAGTTGTTACTCACCTGTGTTAGACACCACAGTTGTTACTCACCTGTGTTAGACACCATAGTTGTTACTCCCCCTGTGTTAGACACCACAGTTGTTACTCACCTGTGTTAGACACCACAGTTGTTACTCACCCGTGTTAGACACCACAGTTGTTACTCACCTGTGTTAGACACCCCAGTTTTTTTACTCACCTGTGTTAGACACCACAGTTGTTACTCACCTGTGTTAGACACCACAGTTGTTACTCACCTGTGTTAGACACCACAGTTGTTACTCACCCGTGTTAGACACCACAGTTGTTACTCACCTGTGTTAGACACCACAGTTGTTACTCACCTGTGTTAGGGCACCACAGTTGTTACTCACCTGGTTTAGACACCACAGTTGTTACTCACCTGTGTTTTGACACCACAGTTGTTACTCAACCCGTGTTAGACACCCCCAGTTTTACTCACCTGTGTTAGACACCACAGTTGTTACTCCCTGTGTTTTGACACCACAGTTGTTAAATTTACCTGTGTTAGACACCACAAGTTGTTTTCTACCTGTGTTAGACACCACAGTTGTAACTCACCTGTGGGTTTGACACCACAGTTGTTACTCACCTGTGTTAGACACCACAGTTGTTACTCACCCGTGTTAGACACCACAGTTGTTACTCACCTGTGTTAGACACCACAGTTGTTACCACCTGTGTTAGACACCACAGTTGTTACTCACCTGTGTTAGACACCACAGTTGTTACTCACCTGTGTTAGAAAACCACAGTTGTTTTCTCACCTGTGTTAGACACCACAGTTGTTACTCACCTGTGTTAGACACCACAGTTGTTACTCACCGTGTTAGACACCAACAGTTGTTACTCACCTGTGTTAGGGCCCACAGTTGTTCTCACCTGTGTTAGACACCACAGTTGTTACTCACCTGTGTTAGACACCACAGTTGTTTACTCCTGTGTTAGACACCAAAAGTTGTTACTCACCTGTGTTAGACACCACAGTTGTTACTTCACCCGTGTTAGACACCACAGTTGTTACTCAACCTGTGTTAGACACCACAGTTGTTACTCACCTGTGTTAGACACCACAGTTGTTTACACCTGTGTAGACCCACAGTTGTTACTCACCTGTGTTAGACACCACAGTTGTTACTCACCTTTTGTTAGACACCACAGTTGTTACTCACCTGTGTTAGACACCACAAACACCTGTTTAATCCCCTTTTCTCACTCTTAAACAACCCCAAGTTGTTGCTTGTTGTTGGTTGTTTTGTTGTTTAGGGGACCACGGTTTTTTACACCTGTTGTTAGGAAACCCCACAAAAAGGATTTTGTTCACTTTATTCTCACTCCTAACCAACAAATGTTTTGGGTTGTGTTTGTTGTTGGGGTGTTTTTGGGGCCATTAGAGGAGGAAGGTTATGATTGCCTAATTCGTGCCGGAAAAACTTTTTTAAAACCCAAATGAAAATTTGCTAATTAAGCTTATTATATTCTCTTTTAAATTTTCCTCCATAAAATTTAAACCGACCAAATTGTAAATTTGGAGGAAATTTTGCATTTAAGAAGGAACATGGGTTAAGTTTAAAAAAATTTCCCAAACTAAAATATTTTATTTTAATATAACATTAAAAATTATTAGTTTTAATGTACTCTCTTTTAAATTGTTTTCCCAAAATTCTGGGATACGTTGGTAATTTTGTCTTGCAAATTTTAAATTTTTACCGAACCCCTTTACAAAGAAATAAATTTTTTAAAAAGCAAACCAATTGCAGTTTTAAAGGTATGTTTTTAAAAATTTCCCCCTTTTTTAGTTTTAAATTTTGTTATCCATTTTAAGAAAAGTGTTTGGCCCCAAAAAATTTCCTTGGGATGAACTTTCATATTTCTTTTCTTGAAATACGAACGTTACTGTGAATTTCATATAACCTGAGTTACCACTCGCATAAACACAACGGAAGAAATTATTACTCAGAAAAAGGTCCTTCCCCAAAAATTTCACCAGTCAACTATAGTGATAATATAGCATTTTTGCGGGGAGAGGGAAAAAAAAAAAAAATAGAAAACCCAGATACGGGGATTGATAAACAAGGGGGACCTTTGTCATTGGGAGCTGCCAAATATCCCCCCGGTCTTCAACACGCAAGTTATACTTTTGTATCAGTCAAACCATTTTACTCGGGTAAAAATTTTCCCCAGTAGATCCTTCAGTTTTAGCTAAAATACCGACCATAGTTTAAAAATAAGTGACCCACTGATCAGGCAATCGGTCCAAACCTTGACTGGTCCAAACCCCCTTGACGGGGTCCGAACCCCTTGACGGGTCGAACCCGGGACGGTTTCAAACAGTTTCGTTGGACAATAAAGCAGACTGTAAAGGAGGGGTTGTAGGCCCCCTTAAAAACCCAAACATTAAAAATCAGGAACGGACGGTAAGTGTCCAATAAAACAAAAAGATTTAAAACAAAAAATACAAATACTAGAGCTTCATTTAAGGTTATTAATATAATATCAAGAGTTCTAGTAAATTGCAGTAAATCAACCATTAAAATCATTATAAAGCTGTGTTTAGTCTGTGGTCATAAACAAAGGGCCCCACAGGGAAAAATTGTCATTTTTGTGGAAATTGTGTCACCCCCCTTGTGCAGAATCCCAGAACTAACTACAAGCAGTATTAAAACAGAAAAAGGGGTTTTTGGGTATCCCCAAATGAGGAAAATCGTGACAAAAATCACAAGGGTTTTTAAAAAGAGGACAACATCAAAGCTGCTTTCAAGAAAACCGGGAAGCTTTCTACAACAATGGGAACATAAAAGTCTGGGCTGAATGTATCCCTGTTTGGGCCAGTATCACAAACTGTAAGGCTGGAGGTGATGCCCCTGGGAGACAGAAATAGTAAGCTGGAGGTGCTGCCCGGGGAGACAGTAATGGTAAGCTGGAGGTGCTGTCCTGGGAGACGTAATGGTGAAGTGGAGGTGCGCCCTGGGAGACAGTAATGGTGAAGCTGGGGGGTGCTTCCTGGAGACAGAAAGGTGAAGCTGGAGATACTGTCCTGGGAGACAGTAATGAGAAGGGGAGTTTTGCCCGGATCGGAATTATACCGGGAAGGAATAGATATAAATGACCACATAGGGGATAGGAGCCATAGTGGGGAAACAAGTTATAAAAGATAAGATAAAAAAAAATATTGCAAATAAAAAAAAGCGCGGGAAAAGCAAACAAGAGACTCCAATAGAAATAGGGGAAAAATTACCAAAAACAAGGGTGGACTCCATTGTTGGTGCGGGGAGGATAAATAAGACGGGGAAACATGCCCCAACAGGGAATACAGTACAGAAACCCAAGGCAACGAAACCAACCGTGCACAACTAGGGCATTTGGGTATCTGCTGGCATGGGAAATCTGGAAAAAAAAGGGGGACGTGCAACATGACCCCCCCTAGAAAATGCCATGCCCATTGACAACGGGAAAAAATGAAAACCCCTTCCTGTAAGCTTTTTCCCCCTGAAATGTGTACCTCTTCAGTACGGGGAAGACTGTGCAAAAATTTAAAATTTGCCGGGTACCAAAAAGGGGACAAAAAATTAAAAACATCCCCAGGGAAAACCCCGGGGTAGCCACAGCCCCCAAAGAGGGAGAGGTTTTTTTAGTGCGGGAAAAGGAAAAAAAAAACTGGCAGGAAAGGCAAAATCGTACACCAAATCCATTCATTCCGGGAGTGGAACCACAGTCGATGGCCTCCACTCCAAACCAACAGTACAGATACTAACCCGGAAAAAAAATCCCCCCCCAGAAACCAACAATACCACCAGCCCGATAAATTCTTTTTTGCAAATATACGGGTCTAAACCCAGCAACAGCAACAAAATCCCTTTTTCACCCGGGGGACGCTTGCAGGGGCAAAGGCAAGTTGCGGCTTTCACTGAGACCCAATAAAGGATCAATTGGACAATGAAAAATTTGGCCCCCAGGTTAAACCTTACAGATGTGAAGAGTAAACGGAAAAAAGGGGGGGGGTTGGCCTGTACTTTGCAAGTCACTTGTTTGCACAGAACTCCCAAAAATGCCTCAAATGCGTAGTGGTTTTTTTTAGCATAAAGGTGAGAACCAAACCCCTAGTCATTGGGTAGTCTAAAAACCCCGGATGAAACACCCCGCAATTCGGGAAACAGCTGTTAAAAATTGCCCACTGTCGGGAAAAATTTCCAGCTCCTGCCCCCAAACATCTTGCTCGGGGGATTTAATTAAAGGCACCAAAAATGGAGGAATATAGAAAATAATATTGTTGCAGTAAAACACCAGGAGGCACGCTGAAAAAAACTCACACTCAACGAGTTTTTTTTAAAAAACTCGCAAAAATTTAAATTTTAAACCACAAAAAATAGACCCTACTAACTGGAGAATACACTAACCTCATTTTCACTAAAAATGGGATCTGATAAGAAATGTCACCATATCAAAAACATATAATACAACTAATTGAGTTCGACATGATGCGAGGACCCCCAGACCGACAAAAGAGATAGTCACGAGGGAGCTTTCCCAAAAAAAATTTTCAACTTCAATAACAAAACAAAAGGGGGACCAAGTAAACCAAGTCCTAACCATAAACGGGGGAAGAATACTAAGCAACACAGCCCCAAACTTATCCCTAGAACAGATTAACTCGGGGGCACTCGAGTAGCACAAGGTTATTCCTCTAAGAAAAAGGAGGGGAGAGATGTAAAATAGAAAGAGAAGGCGCCCCCTTTACGGGGGCGACGGAAAAGAATAACAAGCGGCTAAAAGAGGTCAATATATCTAAAGCGCGGGGAAACGGGTCAGAGAAATACAAGCATCGAATTTAAGCAAAAAGAATCCTTTGGAGTCAGAACGCGGGGAACTAAAAGCAAAATGAAACAAAAGAAACCCAAGTATTTCTTCTCCTATCCAAAATCAAATCGGAACAAGCCGTAGGGCCCCCTACTTAAAAAAGATGGGTCCAAAAAAAGATGACAGCAAGGAAATGAGTGGCTCTCAAGTCCCAATATGACTAGTTTTTAGCAAGCCGCAACCAGATGAAGTCGAAGATAAAAATTTAAATTTTTTTGAGAGAGCCACAAAATTTGATTAAACACAAGCCTTCCGTGTTACCCTGACGCCAAATGATTTCGGCGGCGATAAATACATGCCCAGCACTCTGCCCCGGGCCGATCGGGGAACTCGTGTTCATCAAGAACTGCAAGAAGCCCCTATAGGCCTTTTTCCATCCTAGGAGAGGGAGCAGGGCCCCGGGGGGCGTCCCTCAGTTACTAAAAACAACGACATAGCCCCACCCCAAAAGGGGGCAGTAAAGCAACAGCAAAGAACTACAGAAAATAGCATAACACCCATTCATAAAAATCTTTGAAAGGGTCCTAAGAAGAAGATCACCACCCACTAGAAACCCATCAGTTACAAACCCCAGGGCAAAGGGGTTTAAAACGGGTCGTCCTGTCTGTCTCGCACGGATCACTACGAAAAGGCCCCAAAATGCCTAGAAGACAAAAAGAATGCGAGTAATAATACCTTTGCAAAAGCCTTTGACAAGTGTTACCATGGGGAATACGCACAAAAAGCGCGCTAAAAGGGAAAAACAGGAAAAGTCGGTCGAGGATCTTTTTTTTCCCCACTAACAGAAACAGAGAGTAGTCGTCAAAAGTAAAGTCCGAGGGAGCTCGGTGAAAAGCTCTGTTCCCCAAGGGACGTATAGCTCCCATTTGTTTCTCTCCTCATATCCGACATAGACAAGGATTTAGCCACAGCACCGTGTTTCCTTTGCAATGACACCCGAATTTTGCATGACAGTGTCTTCCCTTTCAGACACGCAAGGCTCCCGGCGGGAAACAACCAATCTTTTTAGTGGGCCGCAGAAAAAAATATAAGTTCAACGTTAAAATTTCAATACTCAATAAAGTAAACATGAGGAAATTAAATCTTCACAGAGTACAAAACAAAATTTTGGCCCCGAAATAGAGCGAAACACCAACTCAAAGACCTGGGGGTGATTAGCGGGGGATCTCACCTTTAAAGGGCCCAAAAATTGACAATGCATCTGCTAGAAAAAAACAGGGTGGATAAAGAAACCTTCAAAACTAGGGAGGCCCGCCCCCTGATACCTCTTCAGGGCACTTGCTCTATCTAGGGTGGGAAAATTGCGGACTCAAAAAGCACCTTTTAAGGCAGGTGAAATTGCCGACCTAGAAATGTACAGAGAACTTTCACGGCGCGCATAACGGGGAAAAAAACACCTCAATTACGGGAGCGCTTTAGGTTTTAAAACCCGTATTCCCGGAACGCAGGAGGGAGAGATAAATTAATTTCACCCGGGAAAAACCTAGAGGGGGCTATACCGAACTTTCACACGAAAAACCTCACTACGAAAAACAAAAGATTGGCAACGATGCACCATCCCCCCCAAAGAAAAGCGGGGGGTCCTACACGTTTTAAAAGGGCCAACAAAAGTGTCAGGGGGCCCCAGCGTTCAAATGCTCCCGCAAACCCTAAGGGGGATTACCAACAGACCCCTGGCTCTTAAACAGGCACTGGGCAACACCCAAAGTCTTCCTGTCAGCCGGGGTGGGCTCGTACGTTGGTTTGCTGCAGCCAGCAGCAACAGCCTGGGTTTATCAGCGCTACCACCAGGAGGGGCCCGGTCACAGACCGGCCCCTGGGGCGTTTACCCCCGGAAAATCCCCCAGGTAAAATCCCGGAAAAAGTGCACTAGGGGCCCAGAGATAGTTTGGCAGAGTGGAAAGTTGCCCACAGTAGGAAGTGTTCGTAGAGTGGTAACGTGAGCACCACAGTAGGAAGTGTTCGTGCAGAGTGGTAACGTGAGCACCACAGTAGGAATGTTCGTGCAGAGTGGGAACTGAACACCACAGTAGGAAGTGTTGTCGAGTGGTAACGTGTGCACCACAGTAGAAAATTTTGTGCGAGGGTAACTGAGCAACCCCTGGAAAGGTTTTCCCCGGGCTCAGGGAAAGCAGCAGTAAAGGGAAAAAATGCCAAAGTTTTTGTGGGAAATTTTTTCAGTCATAAAAGTTCCACAGGGGCCCATACTCGTAAAAAGATCCCCCAAAAGTCACAGATGAAGGGGTGGGTTGGGTGGCCTTTACACCCACCCAAAAACAACAACACACACACCAAAAACACACACCACACACACACACCCCACCACACACAACACACCCGGGTTGGTGAAGGTGGTTGGAAGGGACCTTAAATTTATAGATTTACCCTTCAGGGAAGAAGTAGGGAGTTTTTTACTGTTAGCACTAATATTAGGATTATTGAGGCAAATATCAGGGTTCTAAAACCAGCAAAGACAAAAAATACCTTTCATCCTGGGCTGCTTTCAGGCAAAGGCAAAGTTCACGCTTTCTAAAAACATAAAAACATAAGAATGTAGGAACACGCAGAAGGCCTACTGGCCCATACGAGGGAGGTCCTTATCAAAAGATCTTACCCAAAACTTGTTAGGGAAGAACATATGCAAAGTTAGGTATCTTACCTAACAATCTTCGGGATTTTTATACCATTTTTAACTACCCAAAGCTACCAAAAACAAATCCCCCCCCCCAACACCCAAACAAACCCCGCCCCTCCCATCATATATTTGTCCAGTCCCCTCTTAAAGCTACCCCCAAAGGGCCTAGCCTCTATCACCCACTGGGAAAAAATGTCCCCCTCTACAACTCTGTTTTTGAAAACCAGTACTTACCCATGTCCTTTCTAAAAATAAATTTATCCAACTTAAATCCTTATTCCGGTTCTTTTCCTGGTTCGACACCCCCAGTACTTTTTTAAATGTCTCCCCTTTTTTATGCCCGTCATACTTATCACTTCAAAGATATCTCCCCTTTCTACGCCCTCCCGAGAGTGGAGATTTAAGCTTTAAGTCTATCTTCAACGGGAGGGTTTCCTTTCACAGTAAATATTTAGCTTCTTTTGTATGTTTTCTAATGATCTATGTCCATCCGTGTAAGGGGACCAAAATGAGCAGCAAACTAAATGAGGGCCCATAGTGATGTATAAAAGGTAAAATAACTTTGGGTTCTGTTATTAACTTCTTGAGATAAATCCAATAATCTGTTTGGGCCCTTTTTGCGCACCTGAGGACAGCTGCTTTGGTTTAGATTTCTGCCCTTTCCATGATCCCAAGTCTTTTTTACATTCTGTATGACCAACTCACTTCACCAGATTATAGCTCGAGGGGTTTTTTTCATTTCCAAGGGGAAGTACCTTACACTATCCACATTAAACTTCATTCCATTTCTCAGCCAAGACATTAATTTGTTCAAAAACGCCTGAGTTCATTGATATCCTCCTCGAGTAATTTAGGCCCATCTTTGTTCATCAGCAATTACTCTTCACTATAAAACCCTTATCAAGGTCATTAATGTAAATTATGTAATAAAAATTGGAAAATTACCCACAAAAATTTTAAAGTAAAAGGACACAATGCAACTTGTGACATTTATGTGGCAACGTTTTGCTCTCCAGGAGCTTTATAAATCCTGGAGGCGAAAAGTTGCACAATAAATGTCACATTAGTTGATTGTGTCCTTTTTACTTTACATAAGAAATTTTGAAAAAAGAGAGGGCCTAAAATGATCCTTGTGGAACGCCCCTAGTGATAATCCCCATCAGATTCACTCCATTAATGGGAACTCTCTGCTTTCTGTTGGTAAGCCATGCCCCCAATCCATGCTAGAACTTTACCCCCTATACCCTGACGCCACTTTTCTTAAAATCTCTTTTGAGGTACTCGTCGAAGGGTTACTAAATCCAAATAAACAATATATATTCCCTTTTCCTTCAACTGCCTCAAATGTTTTTATTGAGAAGTCAGTAAGTTTGTCAGGCAGGAAGACCTCCGTGAATCCATGCTGAATTCTTTTTCAAATTATGTCTTCAAGGTGACTTCTGATATGCAGCTAAATTTATTTTAATAACTTCCCCTTTGATGTCAGGTTATTGGGGGTAATTTGAAGGAGTGGCTTTTCCCCTATTTGAATATAGGAAACCCCATTGGCCATCTTCCACATCTCTGGCACAACACTGGGAAGGATGGACGCATGAATACACTCGTTAATGGCTGACTAAGCTCCATCTTGCATTCCTTAAGTACCCTTGAAAACAACTCATCGGGTCCAGGGGACTTATTTTGTTTCAGTTTGTCTATCTGTTTAATAACCATGTCCCTCGTGACAGTAATATTAGTTAACTTAAATTCATCAGGAACTAAATAATTGTTAATTACTGGAATCTCATTTACATCTTCCTGTGTAAAAACTGAAAAAAAATAGTCATTAAATAAGGAACACATTTCCAGTTCATTATCCCTCAGCTGTCCATTCCCAGATTTCAGAGGTCCTACTTTTTCCTTCACCTTCGTCCTATACACTTGAAAGAACCCCTTTGGATTAGTCTTTGATTCATTAGCGACTCTAATTTCATAGTCACGTTTAGCCTTTCTAATCGCCTTTTTTACTTCTCTTTTAAGCTGAACATATTGGTCAGTAAGGTTAACCTCTCCTCTTCTGATGCGCCTATAAATTCCCCTTTTCTCCCTAATAGATGCTTTAACCTCCTGTTAACCCATTTGGGATCGTTATTATTAGACCTAATTCTCTCTGGGGAATGTATATACTCTGGGCACTGTGTACATTATTAAGAAAAAAATCATAAAAGCAGATCCCTTCATATTCATAAGTATGATTATCGTCAATAAAATCATTAGCTAGATAACCCCAATCAAGATTAGACAGATGTTCCCTAAGTCCATTATAATCGGCAGAGCGAAAATCGGGGATTTTTACTGTATTATCATTATTCTTGCATTCCCAATTAATGCTAAAGGTGATGGATTTGTGATCACTTGCGCCAAGCTCTTCAGTGATCTCCAGATTATTCACTAGTGTTTCCTTATTTGACAAGACTAGGTCTAGCAAATTATTACCCCTGGTAGGTTCAGTTACACTCTGTTTCAGAAAACAGTCCTGAACTGTTTCCATGAAGTTACTGGACTCTAGATTACCTGTCAAAGAATTCCAGTCAATTTGGCTAAAGTTAAAATCCCCTACTATGACTACGTTACTGTGTCCAGAAGCCCTAACAATTTCGTCCCAAAGAAGTCTCCCTCTATCGTGATCCAAGCCTGGAGGTCGGTATATTACACCTAGAATTAGTTTTTCTTGACCCTCCACGAACTCTACCCAAACAGACTCTGTTACTGCTCCATCTATTTTTATACCTTTTTTTATGCAACAATTAATATTTTCTCGAACATACAATGCAACTCCTCCCCCCTTCCCATTACATCTATCCACATTGAATAACTTAAATCCCTGAATATTACACTCAGCAGTCATATCCCGACTCTTTAAATCATACCACGTTTCAGTTAATGCAATGATATCAAAGTTCCCAGCACATGCTACCAAACGTAGTTCATTAATTTTATTTCTTGCACTTCGACTGTTAGCATAAAATACCATCATATGTTTTTTCTTCTGCACATTTTTTATATTCATCTTTGTTTTTACACAATTTCTGAAATTATCATTACCCAGAGTTACTCCATGACAGTTACTATAAAGATTCTTAATATCAGAGCATAAGTCAATATATCCATACTCATTATTAATCATTTTTAAACCCATACCTCTAACTAATCCTAGTTTAAAGTCCTAACAACCCCCTCAACTGAGTTAGCAAGAAAACCCACACCTGCCCTGGATAAGTGAACCCCATCCCTGGCATACATGTCATTTCGGCCATAGAAGTTGTCCCAGTTGTCAATGAATGGTACTGCATTATCCTTACAGTGTTTATCCAGCCAACAATTAATACCAATTGCTCTGGACAACCATTCATTACCAACACCTCTTCTTGGCAAAATGCCACATATAACAGGGCCCCCCCCCCCTTCTTCCTAATCATGTCTATAGCTGTCCTGAACTTTCTAACTAAATCCTCACTTCTACGCTTGCCTACATCATTGCCTCCAGCACTGAGGCAAATAATAGGATTGATCCCATTACCGTTCATGATGTTGTCAAGCCGGCTAACAATGTCCTCCATCCCAGCCCCAGGAAAGCATACCCTTTGTCTCCTACTCCTGTCCTTCAAGCAGAATGCCCTATCCATGTATCTAACCTGGCTATCCCCAACAACAACAATATTCTTACCTTCCTTGTCGTTCGTCGTGACGATCCCAGTAGTAGACTCACATTCGTCGGGTAGCACGGAGAATGCGTTGGAGGTTTCCACGGGAGTTTCCACAGCAGTCTCTTTCTTCTTCATCGTTTTCTGGTTTCCATTCGTCTTCTTGATCGTCAACTTCGTCGTCCCCTGCTGTCCAGCCACTGACCACGATCCCTTCTTGACCTGAGGACTCGAAACAGGAGGACTACTACGAATCCTCTTGTTTTCCTCGGTCAATCGCCGTATCTCCATCTTCGCTGCCTTCAACTCTTCCTTAAGTTGCTGGTAAAGTTGCTCGATGGAGGGCATCTTGGTTCAGTCCACGGGAGCAAACAAGACACTTCTTCACAGAGTTAAGTACAGGTCAGCACTCAAAGTACAGGTCACCACTCAAGAGTACACTAACAGGTCTTCACAGAGCTAAGTACACGTCACCACTGACTAAGTACACGTCACCACTGACTAAGTACACGTCACCACATAAAGGATCACTTGGACAACGAAATATGGATCCCAGGTTACAACCTATACAGATGTGACAGAGTGAACAGGCAAAAGGGGGAGTTGGCCTGTACATTGCAGAGTCACTTGTTTGCACAGAACTGCTTAATGCCTCAAATGATGTAGTGGAAGTTTTAGCAGTAAAGGTGGAGAACCAAAACCTAGTCATTGTGGTAGTCTACAAGCCTCCGGATGCAACATCCCAGCAATTCCAGGAACAGCTGTTAAAAATTGACCACTGTCTGGAAAACCTTCCAGCTCCTGCACCCAACATCTTGCTCCTGGGGGATTTCAACTTAAGGCACCTAAAATGGAGGAATATAGCAAATAATATTGTTGCAGTAATAACACCTACTAGACTGGAGAATACACTAAACCTCATCTTCACTAACAATGATGATCTGATAAGAAATGTCACCATATCAAAAACAATATACTCAGATCACAACATAATTGAAGTTCAGACATGTATGCGTGGAGCCCCAGACCGACATAATGAGACTAGTCACGAGGGAGCATTCACCAAATTCAACTTCAATAACAAAAACATAAAGTGGGACCAAGTAAACCAAGTCCTAACCGATATAAGCTGGGAAGATATACTAAGCAACACAGACCCCAATTTATGCCTAGAACAGATTAACTCGGTGGCACTCGATGTATGCACAAGGCTTATTCCTCTAAGAAAAAGGAGGAGTAGATGTAAAATAGAAAGAGACAGGCACTCCCTTTACAGGCGACGGAAAAGAATAACAGAGCGGCCCTAAAAGAGGTCAATATATCTGAAATGCGTAGGGAGACACTGGTCAGAGAAATAGCAAGCATCGAACTTAAGCTAAAAGAATCCTTTAGGAGTCAGGAATTGCGGGAAGAACTAAAAGCCATAAATGAAATCGAAAGAAACCCAAAGTATTTCTTCTCCTATGCCAAATCAAAATCGAGAACAACGTCCAGTATTGGGCCCTACTTAAACAAGATGGGTCCTACACAGATGACAGCAAGGAAATGAGTGAGCTACTCAAGTCCCAATATGACTCAGTTTTTAGCAAGCTGCTAACCAGACTGAGAGTCGAAGATCAAATGAATTTTTTATGAGAGAGCCACAAAATTTGATTAACACAAGCTATCCGATGTTATCCTGACGCCAAATGACTTCGAACAGGCGATAAATGACATGCCCATGCACTCTGCCCCAGGGCCAGACTCATGGAACTCTGTGTTCATCAAGAACTGCAAGAAGCCCCTATCACGAGCCTTTTCCATCCTATGGAGAAGGAGCATGGACACGGGGGTCGTCGCACAGTTACTAAAAACAACAGACATAGCCCCACTCCACAAAGGGGGCAGTAAAGCAACAGCAAAGAACTACAGATCAATAGCACTAACATCCCATATCATAAAAATCTTTGAAAGGGTCCTAAGAAGCAAGATCACCACCCATCTAGAAACCCATCAGTTACACAACCCAGGGCAACGTGGGTTTAGAACAGGTCGCTCCTGTCTGTCTCAACTATTGGATCACTACGACAAGGTCCTAAATGCACTAGAAGACAAAAAGAATGCAGATGTAATATATACAGACTTTGCAAAAGGCTTCGACAAGTGTGACCATATCATAATAGCGCACATAATGCGTGCTAAAGGAATAACAGGAAAAGTCGGTCGATGGATCAATAATTTCCTCACTAACAGAACACAGAGAGTAGTCGTCAACAGAGTCAAGTCCGAGGCAGCTACGGTGAAAAGCTCTGTTCCACAAGGCACAGTACTCGCTCCCATCTTGTTCCTCATCCTCATATCCAACATAGACAAGGATGTCAGCCACAGCACCGTGTCTTCCTTTGCAGATGACACCCGAATCTGCATGACAGTGTCTTCCATTGCAGACACTGCAAAGCTCCAGGCAGACATCAACCAAATCTTTCAGTGGGCTGCAGAAAACAGTATGAAGTTCAACGATGAGAAATTTCAATTACTCAGATATGGTAAACATGAGGAAATTAAATCTTCATCAGAGTACAAAACAAATTCTGGCCACAAAATAGAGCGAAACACCAACGTCAAAGACCTGGGAGTGATAATGTCGGAGGATCTCACCTTCAAGACCA
>NC_069429.1:35226176-35262524 GCF_026875155.1 Cherax quadricarinatus
AAAAAAAAAGCGGCCGTTTTCCCAAAATTTTGCAAAAATAGCAGCAGAAAAAAAACCAGAGTTCCACTGATTAGATTATTTTTGATAGGGAGTTTTGTGTTTTTTTCTTATTTATTTTAAATTATTTACATCATGTTCAAAATTTGAATAAGATCCCATGCTGCCCCAAGAGTTGCTTTTTTTTTCGGAAATTTGGGCCCCCTAGACAGAGATTGAGCACCCTTTTAGGACCCGGGAATTTTTTGAAAGTTAGATTTTTAGTGAAAACGACATTGTTGATAAAGCACTCGCAGGAACCTGGCTTTGTTTTCACGTTACACCAAACTGTATTCTTTTTTCTGTCTTTCTGTCTACGAGTTTATCAGTTTGCTTATTGTCTGCCTGTGTGTCTGTTTTCTGCTGCATTGTGTGTGTCTGCCTATTGGGGTTTTCTTTCCTCTGTGTCTCTTTCCCTCAGGGAGCCCCTCATAAACCTTTTGGTTTAGAGCCTTTCCCCTGATTCCGAGCAAGTAAAAAAATGTTTTACTTGCGTTGTGTTTTAAAATTTGTTTATACTATATCTGGTAGTGGGTTTGGGTGAGGCAACCACCAGGGAAGTACTCCCGTTGCCAGAGCGTGAAAAGAAACCTGTAGGTTTTGCATGTGGTGGGAATGTGGTGGCTTTTTCTGTTCAAAAAAGCTAGTAACAGGGATATCTTGCTATCTACTTACCTTTGGGGTCACACTTCACGGCATGCACATGCTTTAAAATAATATATTAATACATTGGGTTTTTCCCCTTTTTTCTAAATGCTTTGTTCTTCTTTATTTCTTTATTGTCCGGGGGAAGTGGAAAAAATCTTTTCTCCGTAAGCCATGCGTGCGTATGAGGCGACTAAAACCCCGGGAGCAAGGGGCTAGTCCCCCTTTCTGTGACATTTTTTAAAAAAGAGAAGAAAAATTTTATAAAACGGGGTGCTTGAATGGGTTTGATGTTGTCGGATGAAAAGAAACAGTGATTGCTGATGTTTAATGAAAAGAATTTGGAGCCGGCCCAAAAGCGAAACAAAGCTGAAGGGGGAGGGGAATCTCGGTGGGGGGAATAAATGGGAAAAATCTGGAGTATCTGAGAGAGTTAGGAAAAGGAAGGGTAGCTAATGTTGAAGGATCAGTAGGGAAGGAGAAAAGAGAACTGAATGGTAAATTCAAGATTTATGGGGAAAATTAAAGAAAAGGTGGTGCAAAAATGGGCATAATAAGTTGTATGCCCCTGGGGAAGAGAGGAATGTTGGGGCCCTTTAAACCCCAAGTGAGAAAAATAATTGTGGTGGGGGCCTGAATGAAAAGTAGGAGAAATTTTTAGAGAGGGTGTGGTAGGAAAGTTTGGGGTGCCAGGTGAAAATGATAATGGGGCCTTTTGATTGAATTTGTATAGAAAGGGGTTTAGTTATAGGTAATCATTTTTTAAGAAAAAGGATAAAAAATATAAAAGTACGTGTAGGGCAAAATGACGTAGTTTGTTGGATTATGTATTGGTAGTAAAGACTTTTGAGTAGATTCAGGATGTACATGTTTTAGAGGGGCCCAGAAAAAAGATCACTTTTTAGTTGTAGTTTCATGGGTAAAAGGTAGATGGGATAAAGGAGAATAGAAGCATCGGAAGAGAGAGGTAAATTTTTAAAAACTAAAAGGGGGGATTTGGGGAAAGATATAAAAAGCTATTGGAGGATGAGGGGCAAATGAGGCTAGGCAATGGGGTCAAAGGGTATGGGTGGGTTTTTAAAAATTAGTGTTGGGTGTTCACCCAAAGTTTGTGGTTAAGGAAAGGGGGGGCGGGGGGAAGAGGAGCGATTGGGGGAATGAGATGTAAAGAGAGTAGTAGGGGGAAAAAGTTAGATATGAGAAATTTTTACAAAATAGAAAAGATGCAAGGAGGGAAAAGTTTGGAGAAAAAGAGAGGGTTAAGAGAGTGGTGAAGCAATGTAAAAAGAGACAAAAGAAGGGGTGGGTGAGATGTTATAAAAAAAATTTTTTGAAAATAAGAAAAAGCTTTGGAGTGAGATTAACAAATTAAGGAAACCTAGAGAACAAATGGATTTGTCAGTTAAAAATAGGAGAGGAGAGTTATTAAATGGGAGTTAAGGGATTGGAAGTGGAGGGAATATTTTGAGGAATTGTTAAATGTTGTGAAATAGGGAAGCTTGATTTCGTGATGGGCAAGGAGGAATAACATTTTTAGGGTGAGGAAGAGCAGTTGTGAGTGTGGGGGGAAATCGTGGGCAGAGGTAAAAAGAAAAAGGGGGGAAGGGCGGGATTGAGGGTAAAAAAGAAATGTTAAAAACAGGTGGGGATATAGTTTTGGAGTGGGTTGGGGCAATTATTTAAAAAATGTATGGAAGGGGTAAAAGGGCCCTAGGGTTGGAAAAGAGATGATAGTTTCCTTGTATAAAGGCAAGGGGGGGCAAAAAAGGTGCAAAAATTTAGGGGGATAAAATTTGTTGAGTTACTGGGAAAGTGTATGGTAGAGTTATTATTGAAAGAATTAAGGTAAGACGGGGAAAAGGATAGCAGATGAACAAGGGGGCTTAGGAAAAAGGTAGGGGGTGTGGGACCAGGGGTTTACATGAAAAACATAAGTGAAAGATTTAGAAAGGTAAAAAGGTTTTTGTGGCATTTATGGATTTTTGGAAAAGGGGTATGACAGGGTGATAGAGGGGAATGTGGCAGATGTTGGGTTTATGGTGTAGGAGGTAGGTTACTGAAGCAGTGAAGAGTTTTTACGAGGATAGGAGGCCCAAGTTGAGTTGTAGGAAAAAGGGGGAAATTTTTTCCCCTAAAAGTGCCTTAGACAGGTGTGTGATGTACGTGGTTGTTTAAAATATTTATAGATGGGGGAGTAAGGAAGTAAATGCGAGGGTCTTGCAAAAGGGTGGTTTAAAAATAAAGTCCCCCCTAAAGGGGAGTTGTCACAGTTGCTCTTTGTGATGACCTGTGTCTTGGGAAAATTTGAAGAGAAATTGCAGAGATTGGGGGATGAATTTGGTGGTATGCAAAAGAGAAAAATTAAAGTGAAAACGGAAAGGTTTGGTTTAGGAAACCCCAAAAAAATTAGGGATGAAAGATTGGGTATCAGATTGGAGGGGAGAGTATGGAGGAGGTGAATGTATTAGATATTTGGGGGGTGGATGTGTCAGCGGTGGGTCTATGAAAGAGAGGTGAATCATAGAATTGATAGGGGGAAAAGGGTGGTGGTGGCACTTTGGAGTCTGTGGAGACAAAAAACTTTGTCCCTTTGGGGGCAAAGAGGGGGAAAGTAGAGAGTATGTTTTACCAACGCTCTTTTTATGGGTGTGAAGAAAGGGTGAGAATGTTTTCAGCAAAAGGGGAGGCTGGAGGAGTGGAGATGTCTGTCTGAGGGCAATGTGTGGTGTGAAAATTTAAAGCAGAGAAATTTGTAGTTTGAAAGTTAGGAGGGGGTGCGGTTACCCAAAAAAGTTGCCCCGGGGCTGAGGGAAGGGGTTTTTGAGGTGGGTTTGGGCATGTAGAGAGAATGGAGGAAACAGATGACTTTAAGAGTGTATCAGCTGTAGGGAAGGAAAGGCGGGGGGGGTCGGCCTAGGAAAGGTTTGGGGGGAGGGGGTAAAGGAGGTTTTTTGTCGAGGGGCATGTGCAGGAATTCAAAGAGTACATAGAGGCTGAAGATGAAACTGAACAAGTGGTTCAAACTGTGATGAAACAGGCCTCTTTTGGAAGGAAATGCCAAAGAGGACCTTAACATTACTCAGGAGGAAAAAGCACTGCCAAGACTCTAAGCTATGTAAAGACAGGCTTGATGCTCATGTTTTGTGCTAATGCTATTGGGGATTTCAAAGTGAAGCTGTTACTAGTGTCCATTCTGAAAATCCCAGACGTGTTCAAGAAAATACAATGTTAGGAAGAGTAAAATTGTGTGGGTTTTGGAGATCTAATAATAAGGCATGGCCACGAGGGAAATTATCGTCAGTGGTTCAATGAAGTGTTTGGCCTAGTGTGAAGAATTACCTCCTGGAAAAGAAATAGGGATCTCAAGTGCCTCCTAGTAATTGGACAGTGCAACAATGCACATCCTCCAAACTTGGGATTGACCTAATTATGAAGGAGTTGGGTTCATCACAGTTTAGTTTTGCCCCGAATACCACTGCTCTCCTCCAGCCCATGGACCAGCAGGTCATTTCAAACTTTAAAAACTCTAACTCGAAGAATGTTTGAAAGATGCTTTATGTGACTCATACACCTCACTTGACCTAAGAGATATTTGGAAAGAACACTTCACTATTCTCCATTGCATAAGCCTTATAGGTAAGGCGTGGGAGGGAGTGCCCCTTTCCACACCGACAGTGACTACAGGACTTAGAAACTCTGCTTGGAGAAACTTGTGGCCAGATTGTGTCCACAAGAGGATTTTTGAAGGGTTTGAAGGTGTCCCCTGATGAGCCTATGTCAGTTAGAACTCTATTGTAGCATTTGGGGCGAGTTCCATGGGGTTTGGATGTGAGTTTGGAGTATGTGGAAGAGTTGGTTGAGGGACCACAACAAAGAGTGCTAACCACTGAGGGAGCTGCAATGAGTTCAGCAGGTGAGGGCAACAGGATTGCAGCTCAGAATTTGCTGCAGAGGAGGAGAAGAGAGATGGAAGACAGGTCGCCTTATCAGAAATTAAGGAGATTTTTGAATTGTGGGATTAGGATGGAAAGACTTATGGAGAAACGTCACCATGAGAAGGACATACATGCCATATCGGCAATTGTACAGGAAGTGTCTTTGCCCATTTTAAGGAAGTTTTAAAGAGATGCCAGAAATAAAGCTCTCCTGGGCAATTTATTTGCGAGAGGATCCAGTGACTACCGGTGCTTGTCTAGGGGCATTTAAGAAACAGGAGAAAGAGAAGTAACCCAGAAAAGCACTTGCTCCTGCGGTGTGATGAAGGGGATTCCCCTTCCAAACAGTTAATTCTATCTCTCTCTCCTCTTAGTCTTTCCATTACACTAGGAAGAATCGCCAATAAAGGTAAATGTTATGCTTGTGATTGTTTCATTTCATCATGTGCCATTTTGTATTTTTTTATGTACTACATGTATATTTTCATGTAAAAAAATTTTTTGTTTTAATACGTTGGGTGTCGGAACGGAATAATGCATTTACATTATTTCTTATGGAGAAAATTGATTCCGAAAATTGTCTATTTTGTAATAGTCTCAACTTCCAGGAACGGATTTAAGTACGATATGAGGGGGGACATTGATTCTCTCAGACCAATCACGTAAGGTTTAGGCAGTTCTCCACACAAACTAGATGGAGTTCTTGCAAACATCTTTCCTGCCTTCTGGGGACCAATCAGCCCCACTCACTTAAACACTCAGACTACCTTCTCACACGCATCCGAAACCTCTCCATTCGTAACAAGAAACTAAGCAGTTTGGCATAACTTCCCCTCTTCACAAAAGTACCTACCACAAAAGCCGTTGGGTTGTAAGACATATTTAGTCCAATCAGGACCTTAATCTTCCTCTACCTCCCAGGGATTTTGTTGACTTGATGAATCTGTGTTAATTTTCAAACTGGTTTTTATCTTAAATAACAGGCTTAAACAAAACCTATTGGTCATGGGAATGGGGTCCCCCATCAGTGCTGTCCCAGCCAACTTATACATAGAACCACCTAGAGTCCGAACCTTTGCCAACATCATCCTTCAAGCATCACTTGGTTAAATTATTGAGACAACGTCTCGTTAATAACTACCAACACGATTTGGTGTACGGAATCTTCAGCAAGGCTCAATGGATTGAACTAGTGATCCAGTTTATACTAGAAGAAAGAGTCCAATGACAAGCTACCTTTCTCGTCATCTCGTTCACAAAAGTAGACACAATCTAAGATTTCAAGTTTTCAGAAACGTACCAATAAATATGATCTCACACCACTCTTCTATTCCAGTCAAGTACTAAGACAAAAAGAGGCATCACATCATAGGGTTTTTCCTAAGAAAGCATACCAAAAATTGTAGAAAAAAACTCCTGAGTTTCTTTATGAGGAATGTACATACATTCTCCAAACCTTCACTGAGTTAATTTTCATTCCTTTTTCATCAATGACTGACAGTGAAAAGTGACTCTTCAGATCATTAATTCTCTATGCACCAAAACACCACTCCCAAACAAAGTTCTATTAATTCTTCCCAACAGCCAGGATGCACTGAGCGTTTCTAAAGTACTTTCAAAGCTAAGACCAGAGTCGCCATCAGCTTCCAGCACTCAATAAAGGATCTAACCAGGACAAAAATCAGAGCACCACAAACCACTCAATGACAGGGTTTCACTATACCCTGTGGAGGCTGCGACAAGATTTATGTAGGGAAGTAAAACAGGCAAGAAAACCTCATACACGCCTCGTGTGAAACATTTACACATGTCAGAATGGATAACTTGAACATCGCCTGTGTAAACATAAAATTCCATCTAATTCAGCTCATGAAAATTTCAGGGACGCCCACCCAATTAGTGATCAAAGGAACACTAATTCCTCAGAAACAAGTGCCTCGAATCAGCACTGATCACTGTTCTCGAATACAATTAAACAAAAACAAAGGCAGCTTCACCATCTCTGATGTCTTAGCAAGAATCTTCCTGAAAAAACAGTAATAACCCTGCCATCACATATAGTCTATCCTGTTAACTGCTCTACCATATTGTATTATTATACTACAGCTTATGTCATACTACTACTACTTACTACCACTAGTATTGCACCTCACTCTGAGCCTATGTATACTCTCTGTGTCCATGTACAGCATACATAAGGGGGATTAACCAATGGCAGTCTTCAAGCTGGCACTGGACAAGCACCTAAAGTCGGTACCTGACAGCCAGGTTGTCGGCTTGTAAATTGGTTGCGTGCGGCCAACAGTAACTCCTGGTTGGATCAGGGTCTGATCCACCGAAGGGCCTGATAAGCAGACCGGCCGTGGGACATTGACCTCGGGAACTCTCTCCAGGTAAACTCAGGTAATGGCTTCGACAAAGTACTGGAGAGCATAAAATGTTGCCACATAATATAAATGTAACATTTAGTTGCTCACTTGTGTCCTTTTACTTAACGGTATTGTTTATTTAGATTTTAGTAAGGCTTTTGATAGAGTACTATCAGAGACTGTGAAGAAAGTGGCTTGGCTCATGGGCATTGGGGAAAAATGCTGTCATGGATCGAGTCATGGTGCTCACTCATTAGGAAGCAGAGAGTGTGCATATATGGGGTTAAATCTGAGTGGGGATCTTGTTAACCAGTGGCATTCCGCAATGGATCATTTTAGGCCCCATTGTTGTTTATAATATATATGATAAACGACCTTGACTGAGGGAATATTACTAGTGACATAAAGCAAATTTGCTGATGGCACGAAGATAGGGAGGACAATCAATTCAGGCGTTGATGTCTCACAACTTTAGGAGGATTTAGACAAACACAATTCGTGGTCAGAAAAGTGGCAGATGCAGTTCAATGTAGATAAATGTAAAGTTCTAAAGCTCAGAAATGTCCATAACCCTAGCACCTACCAGCTTAATAATGTTGAACTTAGCCATATGGAATGTAAAAATGATTTGGTGGGTTTACCTGGAGTTTACCTGGAGAGAGTTCCGGGGGTCAACGCCCCCGCGGCCCGGTCTGTGACCAGGCCTCCTGGTGGATCAGAGCCTGATCAACCAGGCTGTTGCTGCTGGCTGCACGCAAACCAACGTACGAGCCACAGCCCGGCTGATCAGGAACTGACTTTAGGTGCTTGTCCAGTGCCAGCTTGAAGACTGCCAGGAGTCTGTTGGTAATCCCCCTTATGTGTGCTGGGAGGCAGTTGAACAGTCTCGGGCTCCTGACACTTATTGTATGGTCTCTTAACGTGCTAGTGCACCCCTGCTTTTTCATTGGGGGATGGTGCATCGTCCTTGCCAAGGTCTTTTGTTTCGTAGTGAGTGATTTTTTTTTCGGTGTGCAAGTTTCGGTGCTAGTCCCTCTAGATTTTCGGTTGTATACTAATCATGTATCTTCCCTCCTGCATTCTCAGGGAATACAGGTTTAGGAACCTCAACGCTCCCAGTAATTGAGGTGTTTTATCTCCGTTATGCCCCAAAAAAACGCGTCGAAAGTTCTCTGTACATTTTCAAGGTCGTGCAATTTCACCTGCCTTGAAAGGACCCCCCTTGATGTTGTGTGCAGCAATATTCAGCCTAGATAGAACAAGTGGGACCTGAAGAGTGTCATCATGGGCTTGGCCCTCACTAGTGTGAAGGTTCTACATTATCTCATCCTGTCATTTTTTCTTAGGCAGATGCGATTGATACGATGTTATAGTCCTTGAAGGTGAGTATCCTCGACAGATCACTCAGGTCTTTGACGTTGGTGTTTTGCTCTATTGTGTGGCAGAAATTTTTTTGTACTTCTGATGAAGATTTAAATTCGTCAATGTTTACCATATCTGCGTAATTGAAATTTTCTCATCGTTGAACTCATATTGGTTTTCTGCAGCCCACTGAAAGATTGGTTGATGATCGCTGGAGCCTTGCAGTGTCTGCAATGGAAGTCACTGTCATGGCAGAGTTCGGGGTCATCTGCATAAGGAAGACCGGTGCTGTGGCAGACATCCTTGTATATGTCGGATATGAGGATTGAGGCAGAACAAGATAGGGAGCTGGAGTACTGTGCACTTTTGGGAACAGAGCTTTTCACCATAGCTGCTCGGACTTTATCTGTGCGGACTACTCTCCTGTGTTCTGTTTAGTGAGGAAATTCTTAGATCCATCGACGATTTTCCTGTTATTCTTTAGCACGCATTTTGTGCGCTATTACGCCATGGTCACATTGTACGGAAGGGCGATTTGCAAAGTCTGTATATAATACATCTGCATTCTTTTTGTTTCTTCTAGTGCATTTGGACCTTGGCGTAGTGATCCAATAGTTGAGACAGGACAGGAGCGACCTGTTCTAACCCCATGTTGCCTCGGTTGGTGTAACTGATGGGTTTCTAGAGGGTGGTGATCTTGCTCTATTAGACCCTTTTCAAAGATTTTTATGATATGGGATGATACTGTGCTATGGTCATGTAGTTCTTTGCTGTTCTTTACTGCCCCTTTGTGGGTGGGGCTATGTCTGTTGTTTTTTAGTAACTGTGGGAAGACCCCCGTGTCATGCTCCCTCTCCATAGGATTGGAAAAGGCTCGTGATAGGGGCTTCTTGCAGTTCTTGATGAACACGAGTTCATGAGTCTGGCCCTGGGGCAGAGTGCATGTGGCATGTCATTTATCGCTGTTCGAAGTCATTTTGCGTCAGGATAACTTCGGATAGGCTTGTGTTAATCAAAATTTTTGTGGCTCTCTCATAAAAATTAATTTTGATCTTCGACTCTGAGTTCTGGTTAGCGCGCTTGTAAAACTGAGTCATACTGGACTTGAGTAGCTCACTCATTCCTTGCGTTCATCTATGTAGGACCCATCTTGTTTAAGTAGGGGGCCCAATCTGGACGTTGTTCTCGATTTTGATTTGGGCATAGGAGAGAAATACTTTGGGTTTCTTTCGATTTCATTTATGGCTTTTAGTTCTTCCGCAAATTCTGACTCCTAAGGATTCTTTTGCTTTAAGTTCGATGCTTGCTATTTCTCTGACCAGTGGTCTCCCTAAGCATTTCGACTAATATTGACCTCTTTTAGCCGCTTGTTATTCTTTTCCGTCGCCTGTAAAGGGAGCGCCTGTCTTCTTTCTATTTTACATCTATCCTCCTTTTTCTTAGAGGAATAGCCTTGTGCAAACATCGAGTGCCACCGAGTTAATCTGTTCTAGGCATAAGTTGGGGTCTGTGTTGCTTAGTATATCTTCCCAGCTTATATCCGGTTAGAATTGGTTTACTTGGTCCCACTTTGTTTTTGTTATTGAAGTTGAATTTGAGAGTGGAATGCTCCCTCGCTGATAGTCTCATTATGTCGGTCTTGGGGCTCCACGCATACATGTCTGAACCTCAAATTATGTTGTGATCGAGTATATTGTTTTTTTATATGGTGACATTCTTATAGGTCATCATTGTTAGTGAAGGATGATGTCTAGTGTATTCTCCTCTAGTAGCTCTGTTATTGCTGGTTTAAATTGAATTTTGTGAAGAGATTTAAAAGCTCGTGTGCGCCCTTCTTGAGTGTGAGTTTTCATCAGAGCTGCCTCCTGGTGTTATTACTGCACAATATTATTTGCTATATTCTCCTTTTAGGTGCCTTAAGTTGAAATCCCCAGGGCAAGATGTTGGTGTGCAGGAGCTGGAAAATAGATTTTCCAGACAGTGGTCAATTTTTAACAGTGTCCTGGAATTGCTGGGATGTTGCATCCTGGAGGCGTTCGTTCCGTAGACTACCACTATGACTAAGGTTTTGGTTTCTCGACCTTTACTGCTAAAACTTCCACTACATCATTTGAGGCATTAAGCAGTTCTGTGGGCAACAAGTGGACTCTGCCAATGTACAGGCCAACCTCCCCCCTTTTGCCTGTTCACTCTGTCACATCTGATAGGTTGTAACCTGGATCCATATTTCGTTGTCCAAGTGATCCTTTATGTGTCGGTCTCAGTGAAAGCCGGCGAACATTGCTTTGCCTCTGCAAGCAGTCCAAGATGAAGGTTATTTTGTTTGTTTGTTGCTGGCTTTAGACCCCTGTATATTTGCAAAGGAAGAATGTTATCGGGATGGTGGTATTGGTGGTACTGGAGGGGCGGGATTTTTTTTCCGGCATTAGTACTGTATCTGTGGTTTGGAGTGGAGGCCATAGACTGTGGTTCCACTCAGGAATGACTGGATTTGGACTGTACGATTATCTGCCATTTCCTGCCAGTTTTTTTTCCTTACTGCACTAATAAAAAACTCTCCCACTTGAGGGCTGTGGCTACCAGGTTTCCCATGGCCCTGGATGTTTTGTATCTTTTGTACCCTTTAGATGGTTTGCCTGGCAATTTAAGTTATAGCACAGTCTTCTGTACTGAAGAGTTACAACCAGGGTTTTCAGGGTGAAAAACAGCTTACAGGAGGGAGTTGCATTTTCTGTTGTCATATGGGCATGGCATTTTCTAGGGTGGTCATAGTTGCAACGTCCCAATCCTGTTTTTCCAGATTTCTCCCATGCCAGCAGATACCAAGTGCATAGTATGTCGCACAGGCTTGGTTTCCGTTATGCTTGGGTTTCTGTGACTGTATTCCATGTTGGTGCATGTCTTCCCTGTCTTAATTCTATCCTCCCTAGCACAACAAGGAAGCTCCACAGTTGTTTTTGGTATATATCCTCACTTTTGCTAGTGGAGTCCTCTGTTTGCTATTTTCCTGCGGTATTCTAGTTTTCATATTGGTTTTATTCTTATATTTGAACTACACTTTGTTTCCCTACTATGGCTCTGTCCCCTATTGAGGTCATTTATATGATTCCTTCCTGCGTATAGTTCCTGATACTGGACCAAAAATCTCCTGTTCACCATTTCTGTCTCCCAGGACAGCACCTCCAGCTTACCATTACTGTCTCCCAGGACAGCACCTTTTTTTTCCAGCTTCACCATTACTGTCTCCCTAGGGACAGCACTATCAGCCCCACATTTACTGACTACCAGACTTCATCTCCAGCTTACAGTTTCTGGACTACATGGCCAGTACTCAAGGGCTGACCATTCAGCACAGGACTTTTTTATGTTCCATCTGTTGTAGAAAAGCTTCCAGGTTGTCTATTGAAAAAGCAAGCTTTGATGCTGTCTCTTTTAATCCTTGTGATTATAGTCCACTGATTTATCTCATTTTGGATACCCCAAAATACATTTCCCTGTTTTAACACTGCTGTAGTAGTTCTTCGGATATCTGCACAAGGGGCATGACAACCATTCCATCACAATGACAATTTATCCATGTGGAAGCCCCCCCGTTTGTTTGGATGACCACAGACTACACACTGCTTATAATGATTTTGAATGGTTGATTTACTGCAATTCTACTAAGCAAAACCTCTTGATTATTTATTAATATCCTCCTAAATGAAAGCTCTAGCTATTTGTATTTCTGTTTCTAACTGTTTTTGTATATTGGACAGCTTACCGTGCACATTCCTGATATATATTTAATGTTTGTGTTTATAAGGGTGCCTACAACTTTATCCGCTTACAGTCTGCTTTATTGTCCAACGAAACCGTTTGAAACCAGTCAAGGGTTCGGACCAGTCAAGGGTTCAGACCAGTCAAGGGTTCGGACCAGTCAAGGGTTCAGACCAGTCAAGGGTTCGGACCAGTCGATCTGATCTGATCAGTGGGTCGCTTATGGTATGGTAAGCAGCAACCTTAAATCAAGACAGCAGTGCCTAAGCATGCATAATAAGGCAAACAGATTGCTGGGATTTATATCAAGAAGTGTAAGCATACAGGGGTTATACTTCAGCTTTTTACATCATTAGTAAGGGCCTCACCTAGATTATGCAGCTCAGTTCTGGTTCCATATTACGAATGGAACATAAATATCATTTAGAAACATTCAGCGTAGAATGCTAAATTAATACTTAGCATTAGAAATCATCCTTAGCAAGAAAGATTGAGATCCCTTTAAATTACATTCACTTGTTAGACGAAGGAATGTAGGGCGAGACATGCTCGAGGTGTATAAGTGGAAGATGAGTATTAATAAAGGGGATATTAGTTAAGGTCTTGATGGATATCTCTCCAGGAGAGGAACCCACTGTAATGGATTCAAATTAGGACCAAGTTAGATTTAGAAAGGATGTAGGGAGTATTGGTTTGGAAATAGGGTAGATGATGAGTGGAGCAGTGTTCCTCAGTGGGTTATGAGGCTAAACCTTGGATATTTCAAGATATAGGCTGGACCCCCCATAAATCCCCAACCCCGCATAAATACATAGAGTGAGAGGGGTTGGATTTGAGTGTGACTTGCATTGAGATGGTGGATAGTTATCAGAGCTTTTTCTTGGGTGGCATTGAAAAATTGGACGTTGGCATTGAAAATTGGGTTGGGCAATGTTAGTGGGATGGATTGTAAAGGACCTGTGAAGTATGGGCCAACAGGCCTGCAGCATTGTTCTCCTTTCTTATGTTCTTATGTTCAGTATGGATTTGACACTGTTCTATACAATTGTGGCATATGCATTATTCGTGGCAAAGGAAAAGCATGCATCTCAGCCAAAGTTGTCTCCCTTCCACTGGTGTAGGGCATGATGTTTGGCCCTCCTGAAAGTACAGTAGACCCCTGGTTCACGATTTTAAATCCGTTCCTGGAGAGCTCATCGTAAACCAAAATTATCAGAAAGCGAAATCAATTTTCCCCTAAGAAATAATGGAAATCAAATGATCGTGCAAGATGCCAAAAGTACGAAAAAAACTTTTTCCACATGAAATTTTAACGTTTAAGGCAATAGAATATTACAATAACAACAATAACAGTAGAATTATATGTAACAAAGGAATAATTGACACTTAGCTTTATGAAGATCTGGTGATGATTGATGGGATGGGAGGAGGGGAGAGTCGGGGTTGGTAGTTAGCATTTAGAAGGGGAATCCCCCTCCATTAGGACTTGAGGTAGCAAGTCCTTTTCCGGGGTTATTCCCTTCTTCTTTTAATGCCACTTAGGGACAGTTGAGAGTCATGGACTTGTTGTTCGCACAAAACAATCTGTCGATAGAGGCTGTACCTCTCGTACATTTATGACTATCCAAAGTGTTTCACTACATTGTCAGTGTAATAGTCACCAACACGGCTTGCAATAGCTGTGTGATGGGTGATATTTCATCGATAAAGGTTGTCACTTCAAGCCACTTTGCACAGATTTCTTAATCTTTGGAAGTAGGCAACTTCCTTCAATTTCTCTATCCCCTCCTCCAAAGCAGTTTTCTCAGGTGTGGCCTTTGTGGTTGAAGATGACTAGCAGTCATAGTGGTTAGTTCTTCATTGTCCTCCTCCACGAACTCTTCCTACATCCTCCCCACTAACATCCAACCCCATGGACTTCCCCAACTGCACAATTGGGTTCCTCAACTGGCATAGGAATACCCCAGGTTAGCCTCAAACCTTCGAAATCCCTTTTGTCTACACATTTGGCCACGTTTTTTCCAGGCAGAGTTTCAAGGTCTTTTAGTCACTCCCTCCCAAGCCCTTACCTATCAGGTTACACATTTAGGATATTAAAGCAAAATGATCATTCCAAAACTCCTTTAGAGTCAATGAGTTTCTGTGGTCACTACAAAGACACTTTTCAAACATAGCTTTTGTGTAAAGTTTCTTGAAGTTGGAAATGACCTGCTGGTCCATTTGGAGCAGGAGAGGAGTGGTATGAGGGATGGAAAAAACTTGTCCTTAATGAAAACTCATGTCCCAGAAATTCACTTGCCAAGTCTGTAGGATGACCAGGGGCATTATCTAATACAGGAGGCACCCCTTAAGGTCTAATTCATTTTCAATTAGGTAACTTTTCACATTGGGTGCAATGCATGGTGTAACCAGTCATAGATATGTCCCTATTGTACCATGCAATTACTGTATGCCTCCACAGCACACACACATTAGCCTTGAGGTATTCTTTTGCGCTGAAACGCTCTGGGGCCCCCTCCCACCAACCACAGTTTCTGAATGATACACCATAAAAGGCTTCACTTTGCAATCAACCACTAGCATTGGCACACATGAGAAGAGTAAAAGTGTCTTTCTAGGCTAATGTCTGGGAGTGCCTTTTCCTCCTGGTTAATGTAGGTCCTGCTTGGCATATTTTTCCAGAACAGGCCTGTTTCGTCACAAATAAACACCTTGTTCAGGTTTCAATCCATTCAAGCCTCTTTTTATACTCCTTGAATTCATGCATTTATTTTTCAAGCCGCTTTGTGGTTCTGAATGGCAGGCTCACCATGCCTCCTAATCACACTATGTATCCACTACCGATTCTTAAGTCTTTTCAAACCAACACCTTTGCTGGCCTTAAATTCACTACCATCGCCACTAGTGCAGGCCAATTTTTTTACCCAAATCGTCATGCAACTCCTAGCCTTTTCGCAAATGATCGCTTGAGAATGCTATCTCCTGCTATCTGTTTTTCATGTAATCCACACCACATAACAGTCTCCAACATTTTTACACTTGCAGTCGCTGTTTCGCTTAATACAGTTGCACCTATTGCAAGAACAGCTTCCTTGATTGAGTTTTCCTGCCTCACTTAGTAGAGGATGGTTGATTGGGGTTTACTATACAACCTGACCCCCAGCCTGACACCCGCACTCCACTTTCGGACTTTTGCAATTATCTCTTTCTTCATTTCAACAGTCATTAGCACCCTTGGTCTCGACACGGGTTGGCACTAAGCGTGTCTCTTCTCCCCTGGGGCTCATGGTGACTTACTTTTGCAGTAAACAAAGCACCTAAATACAGTGATTACATATGGAATATTTTGGAATATACCAAATGTATCCTTAGCATGCGCGCACACTGGCTGGCTTGTAAAACTCTGGCATACACGCTACTGCAGTTTCATTCCAAGCATGGCACCACACTCTCATTACGAACTGCATCCACATACACGGGTTATATTTTGTAACGGGACACCAGGCAAAATTCTATGCGATATAATGCCTCGGTTAACCTAATTTATCGGATACGATATAGCATCGTCGAAACGGGGGTCCACTGTATTGTGTTTGCCAAGGCTGTAACTCATAGTATCTCTTGCTTTCCCTGGACAATAATTTCCATCAGGCGAGGTTCGTTAAAGAATAAACTCGAAACATTCAGTTCAGTGGCATTGTCCCAAGTGTACAAGATCGACTGTATTCCACTTTGATTTCATCAAAAATGGTGGGGATTGGGCGAACAAAATATGACGCTTCCTGCCAATCCCTGATGCAGTCTGATGGTTGGTACTGAATTACTGACAGGTGGTTATGGTTGTGGAAGTTGTGGTTTTGGAGGTTGAGTGTGGTGGGTACGGTGGATGGGATGGTGGCCTTTGTTGTAGATCAGCTGAGGCAGCGGGGCGTGGGTGGCAGCATGGCCCACTGCTGGTGCCTCATGGCTGGCACCACAGACTACACCACCATGCCATTTTCCCATCCCAAATTGCAACACTATCATCTTTCATTTCACTGTTGTTCCTGTTGTACAGCCACAGATGTACTCCGAGATGTATCCTTCCACCTTGGAATAGCATATGAGAAACTCTACCAGAGCGCATATATCGTTGTATCACACTGACTTCAATGTGAGATTATTCAATTCACTATCTACTACTGGAACTGTTTTTCAAGAGCTTGTAAGATCATATTCACTATCACTATCATCACAGTGCTTACATCTGATTCCGGAGATTAAGGAAAATAGGAGTTTCCTCTTTTGGTTCTGTAAACATGAAACGAACAAGATGGCCCAGCAGCAGAGGTGGAAGGCATAGGGTCATCTAGGTTTTCATCACCTATTACAGTATTATGGTCATTAGTTTCAGGCACAACTCACCAAAACTTGAAACTCTCTTCACTGACACTTCCATCTGTATTAGAACTGTCACTGGGGAACAAAAGTGTCCCAATTTGCCGAGGTGTGAGGAGCTTCTTACCGTGACTCCCTCACACACCCTTTCTCTCACATCTAAGGCCTACCAGCTGTTTCCGCTTTAATTTGAAGCCGCTAGAATTTATGCATACTAGTTTGGCATTAACCCTGGTGCGTCAAGCTGTTACTAGTATGGCACCAACCCTGAAAGAGTTAAATTTAGCATAAGTCAAACCTCGTGACAAGAAATCAGCTGGATTCATGTCATCAGGTATATGATTAAATGCTAACATATGTTGACCATCTAGCATCTGTTTAATTTAACGAATGTTTTGCACCATACACAAATTCTTAAATCGTTACCAGTATGAATCGTTGTAAGAATACCACATTTGGTCAGGCCAAATAACAGTGTTGCTGGGACCATGTATTCACCTGCAGTTAGGTCCTCGTTTTTTCGTAATTAATCGTTCCTGGAGGAGCTACTATAAACGAAATTTACTGATTTGCGAATCAATTTTCCCCATAGAATATATGTAAATACAATTAATCCGTTCCTGACACCCAGGAAATATTAAACAAAAAATTTTTTACTTCATGAAATATACATGTAGTTCTATAAACAGTACAAGGGAAATGATGAATGAAACATTAACAGCATAACGCTTACCTTTATTGGAGATTCTTCTTTGTGTATGGAGACTGGAGGAGGAGAGAGATTGGATTGTTTACAGTTTGAAAGGGTAATCCCCTTCCAGCAACACCTTCAGTTACCAATTTCTTCTTCTGGGGTTACTTCTCTTCTCTGTTTCATAATGCCAGCTAGGAACCACCATAGAGAGTCACTGGAGTCCGTCTTGCAAATTAACTGTGGGAGAGTGAGCTCTGTTTTCGGCGTCTCTTTAACCACTTTCCCTAAAATGGCCCAAGACTTGTCATGTACATATTATCTCACCTCTGTCCAGCTTGGCACGAGGAGCTTTCTTTCGAGCCATTGTGGTAGCTTATTAGTAACTTGCAAGCACTAAAATGAGTGGAATGTTATGAAAATATTTCGTAGGAGCACTTGAGGCGGGACAACCTTCATCACTGATAAATAATGCCAGATGGCCTGAGTAGGGAGGCCTCCCTGGCTCACACCGTGCTTATGCGTCCTGGACAAACTACTATTCGCGAGTCAACCTATGAAAAGCGAGTCCATGTATATACGAAAATACCCCTATGATTGGCGAAATTTACGATTGCCGAGAACTACGAAAAGCGAGGGACCACTGTATAACTAATTTGACACCTACATAAATAGCTGTTAATTCCAACTGAGGCAAGGTATGTGATTTAATTGGAGCCACTTTAGCCTTAGACATAACAAGAGAAATAGCATTATTACATTGCATATAAGTGACTGCTCCACATGCCAATTTTGAAGCATCGCAGAAAAATGTCTAATATATTTTTACCATCTTGACTTGCTACATTATGTGGGAACTCCAACATTGGTATTTTCTATAATTCACTTATGAATTCTTTCCACTTTTTAACAAATTCCTCAGGTAGGATTTGTCATCGCAAGCACACTTAATTTTCCCTGCTTCTTTTCTATAAACAATTTTCTCTTATTGTAAGTGGTGACATAAACTAGTGGGTTGAAGCATTTGGAAATTTCAGCAAGCAAGACTCTCTTGGTTGATTTATTGGGCATAGTATAATTTTAGGCTTTAACAATAATAAATCTCTCAGTATCCCAAGTTAATCCCAATTCATTACAACATTTAGGTACTTCAACTCCAGAGTAATCTTTTTTTTATTTTCGTCTTTTTTATTTGGACGAATTGCTGATCATTCCCTCAGAGGCATATTTTCACTTTGCATTATCTTATTAACCCCTTCATATGTACTCATCAGTTCCACTTCAGTTGACGTCACACCCAGGAAATTGTCCACATAAAATTGTATACACATTACATCACTTAATGGATCCCCTGTATGTTTAGGGTGTCCATTTATCATCACTTGAAGTAGGAACAGACTGGATGTAACACCAAATAATATACTCCTAAAGCAAAAAGTTTTTTGGCGGGCTTAAGCTGGGTACCACTAGGATTTTTCAGGGCCACTAAGAAATGGGTACAACCCCAGTCTGCATCCTTGCAAATCCACTCATAGGAAAGCTTTACTAACGTCTGCCATAAAGGCATAATTACTTAACCTGAAATTTCAACATGTTTCTCCTAGTTTTTTCATCATCAGTGAACCTTTCATTAAGCAGTCACTTAACCCCTTAACTGTCCAAATGTAGATCTCTGTTTATATGCTTAGCACTCCGGTATTATATCTACTTTTATTTTTCATGCCTTCAATTTGATCCATAAGGCCTGGTGTTGCATATACATGAGAGAAAGGGGGTCTGTTCGCACTCAGATTGTGCTCACTATTAAAAAAAATCTGGAACCCCCTAGTAACCTTGTGGGAAGCAAATAGCAGGCCAGACATTAGGGATTCACTTTGTCATGTCATATTAACACTTTCACTTTTTAAGATGAAAGCTGATGTTGATGAGATGAATGTGGCCACAAGTGATCAGAGGAAATATCAAAAAACCTGGATAACCCATATGCAGCATCTGTGCAACATCCTTTCATGACAGGTCTTGTACTATGGCCAAAACACAGGACACAGGCAGAAACTCGGGACAAAATTTAGCTGAAAAAAGTGGTCGAAACTCGAAGTGGCTGATACTCAGGGCGGCCGAAACTCGGGGCTCAATTGTCTATCTCTCTATATCTCTGTCTCTCTCTCTCTCTCACATGAACACATAAGTACAGTTATTATACATAGTGTAAATTACCTAGGATAACCCAAAAATTCCAGGCAAAGTGCTATACAGTGCTTGTAGATATTTTTTTATTTTTATTATTGTTATCACACTGGCCTATTCTCACCAAGGCAGGGTGGCCCAAAAGAGATAAACTTTCACCATCATTCACCCCATCACTGTCTTGCCAGAAGGGTGCTTTACACTACAGTTTTTAAACTGCAACATTAACACCCCTCCTTCAGAGTGCAGGCACTGTACTTCCCATCTCCAGGACTCAAGTCCGGCCTGCCGGTTTCCCTGAATCCCTTCATAAATGTTACTTTGCTCACACTGCAACAGCACGTCAAGTATTAAAAACCATTTGTCTCCATTCACTCCAAACACCCTCATGCATGCCTGCTGGAAGTCCAAGCCCCTCGCACACAAAACCGCCTTTACCCCCTCTCCAACTTTCTAGGCCGACCCCTACACCACCACACAACTATACAGCTACCACCCCCACGCTTCATTCCACTACAGACTGATACACTCTTGTAAGTCATTTCTGTTTCGCTCATTCTCTCTACATGGTCCAGACCACCTCAAAACAACCCTTCCCTCAGCCCTATGGTGGCAAAGTTTTTGTAATCCTGCCATGAAAAATATGTGCAGGAATTCAAAGAGTACATAGAGGCTGAAGATGAAACTGAACAAGTGGTTCAAACTGTGATGAAACAGGCCTCTTTTGGAAGGAAATGCCAAAGAGGACCTTAACATTACTCAGGAGGAAAAAGCACTGCCAAGACTCTAAGCTATGTAAAGACAGGCTTGATGCTCATGTTTTGTGCTAATGCTATTGGGGATTTCAAAGTGAAGCTGTTACTAGTGTCCATTCTGAAAATCCCAGACGTGTTCAAGAAAATACAATGTTAGGAAGAGTAAAATTGTGTGGGTTTTGGAGATCTAATAATAAGGCATGGCCACGAGGGAAATTATCGTCAGTGGTTCAATGAAGTGTTTGGCCTAGTGTGAAGAATTACCTCCTGGAAAAGAAATAGGGATCTCAAGTGCCTCCTAGTAATTGGACAGTGCAACAATGCACATCCTCCAAACTTGGGATTGACCTAATTATGAAGGAGTTGGGTTCATCACAGTTTAGTTTTGCCCCGAATACCACTGCTCTCCTCCAGCCCATGGACCAGCAGGTCATTTCAAACTTTAAAAACTCTAACTCGAAGAATGTTTGAAAGATGCTTTATGTGACTCATACACCTCACTTGACCTAAGAGATATTTGGAAAGAACACTTCACTATTCTCCATTGCATAAGCCTTATAGGTAAGGCGTGGGAGGGAGTGCCCCTTTCCACACCGACAGTGACTACAGGACTTAGAAACTCTGCTTGGAGAAACTTGTGGCCAGATTGTGTCCACAAGAGGATTTTTGAAGGGTTTGAAGGTGTCCCCTGATGAGCCTATGTCAGTTAGAACTCTATTGTAGCATTTGGGGCGAGTTCCATGGGGTTTGGATGTGAGTTTGGAGTATGTGGAAGAGTTGGTTGAGGGACCACAACAAAGAGTGCTAACCACTGAGGGAGCTGCAATGAGTTCAGCAGGTGAGGGCAACAGGATTGCAGCTCAGAATTTGCTGCAGAGGAGGAGAAGAGAGATGGAAGACAGGTCGCCTTATCAGAAATTAAGGAGATTTTTGAATTGTGGGATTAGGATGGAAAGACTTATGGAGAAACGTCACCATGAGAAGGACATACATGCCATATCGGCAATTGTACAGGAAGTGTCTTTGCCCATTTTAAGGAAGTTTTAAAGAGATGCCAGAAATAAAGCTCTCCTGGGCAATTTATTTGCGAGAGGATCCAGTGACTACCGGTGCTTGTCTAGGGGCATTTAAGAAACAGGAGAAAGAGAAGTAACCCAGAAAAGCACTTGCTCCTGCGGTGTGATGAAGGGGATTCCCCTTCCAAACAGTTAATTCTATCTCTCTCTCCTCTTAGTCTTTCCATTACACTAGGAAGAATCGCCAATAAAGGTAAATGTTATGCTTGTGATTGTTTCATTTCATCATGTGCCATTTTGTATTTTTTTATGTACTACATGTATATTTTCATGTAAAAAAATTTTTTGTTTTAATACGTTGGGTGTCGGAACGGAATAATGCATTTACATTATTTCTTATGGAGAAAATTGATTCCGAAAATTGTCTATTTTGTAATAGTCTCAACTTCCAGGAACGGATTTAAGTACGATATGAGGGGGGACATTGATTCTCTCAGACCAATCACGTAAGGTTTAGGCAGTTCTCCACACAAACTAGATGGAGTTCTTGCAAACATCTTTCCTGCCTTCTGGGGACCAATCAGCCCCACTCACTTAAACACTCAGACTACCTTCTCACACGCATCCGAAACCTCTCCATTCGTAACAAGAAACTAAGCAGTTTGGCATAACTTCCCCTCTTCACAAAAGTACCTACCACAAAAGCCGTTGGGTTGTAAGACATATTTAGTCCAATCAGGACCTTAATCTTCCTCTACCTCCCAGGGATTTTGTTGACTTGATGAATCTGTGTTAATTTTCAAACTGGTTTTTATCTTAAATAACAGGCTTAAACAAAACCTATTGGTCATGGGAATGGGGTCCCCCATCAGTGCTGTCCCAGCCAACTTATACATAGAACCACCTAGAGTCCGAACCTTTGCCAACATCATCCTTCAAGCATCACTTGGTTAAATTATTGAGACAACGTCTCGTTAATAACTACCAACACGATTTGGTGTACGGAATCTTCAGCAAGGCTCAATGGATTGAACTAGTGATCCAGTTTATACTAGAAGAAAGAGTCCAATGACAAGCTACCTTTCTCGTCATCTCGTTCACAAAAGTAGACACAATCTAAGATTTCAAGTTTTCAGAAACGTACCAATAAATATGATCTCACACCACTCTTCTATTCCAGTCAAGTACTAAGACAAAAAGAGGCATCACATCATAGGGTTTTTCCTAAGAAAGCATACCAAAAATTGTAGAAAAAAACTCCTGAGTTTCTTTATGAGGAATGTACATACATTCTCCAAACCTTCACTGAGTTAATTTTCATTCCTTTTTCATCAATGACTGACAGTGAAAAGTGACTCTTCAGATCATTAATTCTCTATGCACCAAAACACCACTCCCAAACAAAGTTCTATTAATTCTTCCCAACAGCCAGGATGCACTGAGCGTTTCTAAAGTACTTTCAAAGCTAAGACCAGAGTCGCCATCAGCTTCCAGCACTCAATAAAGGATCTAACCAGGACAAAAATCAGAGCACCACAAACCACTCAATGACAGGGTTTCACTATACCCTGTGGAGGCTGCGACAAGATTTATGTAGGGAAGTAAAACAGGCAAGAAAACCTCATACACGCCTCGTGTGAAACATTTACACATGTCAGAATGGATAACTTGAACATCGCCTGTGTAAACATAAAATTCCATCTAATTCAGCTCATGAAAATTTCAGGGACGCCCACCCAATTAGTGATCAAAGGAACACTAATTCCTCAGAAACAAGTGCCTCGAATCAGCACTGATCACTGTTCTCGAATACAATTAAACAAAAACAAAGGCAGCTTCACCATCTCTGATGTCTTAGCAAGAATCTTCCTGAAAAAACAGTAATAACCCTGCCATCACATATAGTCTATCCTGTTAACTGCTCTACCATATTGTATTATTATACTACAGCTTATGTCATACTACTACTACTTACTACCACTAGTATTGCACCTCACTCTGAGCCTATGTATACTCTCTGTGTCCATGTACAGCATACATAAGGGGGATTAACCAATGGCAGTCTTCAAGCTGGCACTGGACAAGCACCTAAAGTCGGTACCTGACCAGCCGGGTTGTGGCTTGTAAATTGGTTGCGTGCGGCCAACAGTAACTCCTGGTTGGATCAGGGTCTGATCCACCGAAGGGCCTGATAAGCAGACCGGCCGTGGGACATTGACCTCGGGAACTCTCTCCAGGTAAACTCAGGTAATGGCTTCGACAAAGTACTGGAGAGCATAAAATGTTGCCACATAATATAAATGTAACATTTAGTTGCTCACTTGTGTCCTTTTACTTAACGGTATTGTTTATTTAGATTTTAGTAAGGCTTTTGATAGAGTACTTCATCAGAGACTGTGAAGAAAGTGGCTTGGCTCATGGGCATTGGGGAAAAATGCTGTCATGGATCGAGTCATGGTGCTCACTCATTAGGAAGCAGAGAGTGTGCATATATGGGGTTAAATCTGAGTGGGGATCTTGTTAACCAGTGGCATTCCGCAATGGATCATTTTAGGCCCATTGTTGTTTATAATATATATATAAACGACCTTGACGAGGGAATTACTAGTGACATAAGCAAATTTGCTGATGGCACGAAGATAGGGAGGACAATCAATTCAGGCGTTGATGTCTCACAACTTTAGGAGGATTTAGACAAACACAATTCGTGGTCAGAAAAGTGGCAGATGCAGTTCAATGTAGATAAATGTAAAGTTCTAAAGCTCAGAAATGTCCATAACCCTAGCACCTACCAGCTTAATAATGTTGAACTTAGCCATATGGAATGTAAAAATGATTTGGTGGGTTTACCTGGAGTTTACCTGGAGAGAGTTCCGGGGGTCAACGCCCCCGCGGCCCGGTCTGTGACCAGGCCTCCTGGTGGATCAGAGCCTGATCAACCAGGCTGTTGCTGCTGGCTGCACGCAAACCAACATACGAGCCACAGCCCGGCTGATCAGGAACTGACTTTAGGTGCTTGTCCAGTGCCAGCTTGAAGACTGCCAGGGGTCTGTTGGTAATCCCCCTTATGTGTGCTGGGAGGCAGTTGAACAGTCTCGGGCCCCTGACACTTATTGTATGGTCTCTTAACGTGCTAGTGACACCCCTGCTTTTCATTGGGGGGATGGTGCATCGTCCTTGCCAAGGTCTTTTGTTTCGTAGTGAGTGATTTTTTTTTCGGTGTGCAAGTTTCGGTGCTAGTCCCTCTAGATTTTCGGTTGTATACTAATCATGTATCTTCCCTCCTGCATTCTCAGGGAATACAGGTTTAGGAACCTCAACGCTCCCAGTAATTGAGGTGTTTTATCTCCGTTATGCCCCAAAAAAACGCGTCGAAAGTTCTCTGTACATTTTCAAGGTCGTGCAATTTCACCTGCCTTGAAAGGACCCCCCTTGATGTTGTGTGCAGCAATATTCAGCCTAGATAGAACAAGTGGGACCTGAAGAGTGTCATCATGGGCTTGGCCCTCACTAGTGTGAAGGTTCTACATTATCTCATCCTGTCATTTTTTCTTAGGCAGATGCGATTGATACGATGTTATAGTCCTTGAAGGTGAGTATCCTCGACAGATCACTCAGGTCTTTGACGTTGGTGTTTTGCTCTATTGTGTGGCAGAAATTTTTTTGTACTTCTGATGAAGATTTAAATTCGTCAATGTTTACCATATCTGCGTAATTGAAATTTTCTCATCGTTGAACTCATATTGGTTTTCTGCAGCCCACTGAAAGATTGGTTGATGATCGCTGGAGCCTTGCAGTGTCTGCAATGGAAGTCACTGTCATGGCAGAGTTCGGGGTCATCTGCATAAGGAAGACCGGTGCTGTGGCAGACATCCTTGTATATGTCGGATATGAGGATTGAGGCAGAACAAGATAGGGAGCTGGAGTACTGTGCACTTTTGGGAACAGAGCTTTTCACCATAGCTGCTCGGACTTTATCTGTGCGGACTACTCTCCTGTGTTCTGTTTAGTGAGGAAATTCTTAGATCCATCGACGATTTTCCTGTTATTCTTTAGCACGCATTTTGTGCGCTATTACGCCATGGTCACATTGTACGGAAGGGCGATTTGCAAAGTCTGTATATAATACATCTGCATTCTTTTTGTTTCTTCTAGTGCATTTGGACCTTGGCGTAGTGATCCAATAGTTGAGACAGGACAGGAGCGACCTGTTCTAACCCCATGTTGCCTCGGTTGGTGTAACTGATGGGTTTCTAGAGGGTGGTGATCTTGCTCTATTAGACCCTTTTCAAAGATTTTTATGATATGGGATGATACTGTGCTATGGTCATGTAGTTCTTTGCTGTTCTTTACTGCCCCTTTGTGGGTGGGGCTATGTCTGTTGTTTTTTAGTAACTGTGGGAAGACCCCCGTGTCATGCTCCCTCTCCATAGGATTGGAAAAGGCTCGTGATAGGGGCTTCTTGCAGTTCTTGATGAACACGAGTTCATGAGTCTGGCCCTGGGGCAGAGTGCATGTGGCATGTCATTTATCGCTGTTCGAAGTCATTTTGCGTCAGGATAACTTCGGATAGGCTTGTGTTAATCAAAATTTTTGTGGCTCTCTCATAAAAATTAATTTTGATCTTCGACTCTGAGTTCTGGTTAGCGCGCTTGTAAAACTGAGTCATACTGGACTTGAGTAGCTCACTCATTCCTTGCGTTCATCTATGTAGGACCCATCTTGTTTAAGTAGGGGGCCCAATCTGGACGTTGTTCTCGATTTTGATTTGGGCATAGGAGAGAAATACTTTGGGTTTCTTTCGATTTCATTTATGGCTTTTAGTTCTTCCGCAAATTCTGACTCCTAAGGATTCTTTTGCTTTAAGTTCGATGCTTGCTATTTCTCTGACCAGTGGTCTCCCTAAGCATTTCGACTAATATTGACCTCTTTTAGCCGCTTGTTATTCTTTTCCGTCGCCTGTAAAGGGAGCGCCTGTCTTCTTTCTATTTTACATCTATCCTCCTTTTTCTTAGAGGAATAGCCTTGTGCAAACATCGAGTGCCACCGAGTTAATCTGTTCTAGGCATAAGTTGGGGTCTGTGTTGCTTAGTATATCTTCCCAGCTTATATCCGGTTAGAATTGGTTTACTTGGTCCCACTTTGTTTTTGTTATTGAAGTTGAATTTGAGAGTGGAATGCTCCCTCGCTGATAGTCTCATTATGTCGGTCTTGGGGCTCCACGCATACATGTCTGAACCTCAAATTATGTTGTGATCGAGTATATTGTTTTTTTATATGGTGACATTCTTATAGGTCATCATTGTTAGTGAAGGATGATGTCTAGTGTATTCTCCTCTAGTAGCTCTGTTATTGCTGGTTTAAATTGAATTTTGTGAAGAGATTTAAAAGCTCGTGTGCGCCCTTCTTGAGTGTGAGTTTTCATCAGAGCTGCCTCCTGGTGTTATTACTGCACAATATTATTTGCTATATTCTCCTTTTAGGTGCCTTAAGTTGAAATCCCCAGGGCAAGATGTTGGTGTGCAGGAGCTGGAAAATAGATTTTCCAGACAGTGGTCAATTTTTAACAGTGTCCTGGAATTGCTGGGATGTTGCATCCTGGAGGCGTTCGTTCCGTAGACTACCACTATGACTAAGGTTTTGGTTTCTCGACCTTTACTGCTAAAACTTCCACTACATCATTTGAGGCATTAAGCAGTTCTGTGGGCAACAAGTGGACTCTGCCAATGTACAGGCCAACCTCCCCCCTTTTGCCTGTTCACTCTGTCACATCTGATAGGTTGTAACCTGGATCCATATTTCGTTGTCCAAGTGATCCTTTATGTGTCGGTCTCAGTGAAAGCCGGCGAACATTGCTTTGCCTCTGCAAGCAGTCCAAGATGAAGGTTATTTTGTTTGTTTGTTGCTGGCTTTAGACCCCTGTATATTTGCAAAGGAAGAATGTTATCGGGATGGTGGTATTGGTGGTACTGGAGGGGCGGGATTTTTTTTCCGGCATTAGTACTGTATCTGTGGTTTGGAGTGGAGGCCATAGACTGTGGTTCCACTCAGGAATGACTGGATTTGGACTGTACGATTATCTGCCATTTCCTGCCAGTTTTTTTTCCTTACTGCACTAATAAAAAACTCTCCCACTTGAGGGCTGTGGCTACCAGGTTTCCCATGGCCCTGGATGTTTTGTATCTTTTGTACCCTTTAGATGGTTTGCCTGGCAATTTAAGTTATAGCACAGTCTTCTGTACTGAAGAGTTACAACCAGGGTTTTCAGGGTGAAAAACAGCTTACAGGAGGGAGTTGCATTTTCTGTTGTCATATGGGCATGGCATTTTCTAGGGTGGTCATAGTTGCAACGTCCCAATCCTGTTTTTCCAGATTTCTCCCATGCCAGCAGATACCAAGTGCATAGTATGTCGCACAGGCTTGGTTTCCGTTATGCTTGGGTTTCTGTGACTGTATTCCATGTTGGTGCATGTCTTCCCTGTCTTAATTCTATCCTCCCTAGCACAACAAGGAAGCTCCACAGTTGTTTTTGGTATATATCCTCACTTTTGCTAGTGGAGTCCTCTGTTTGCTATTTTCCTGCGGTATTCTAGTTTTCATATTGGTTTTATTCTTATATTTGAACTACACTTTGTTTCCCTACTATGGCTCTGTCCCCTATTGAGGTCATTTATATGATTCCTTCCTGCGTATAGTTCCTGATACTGGACCAAAAATCTCCTGTTCACCATTTCTGTCTCCCAGGACAGCACCTCCAGCTTACCATTACTGTCTCCCAGGACAGCACCTTTTTTTTCCAGCTTCACCATTACTGTCTCCCTAGGGACAGCACTATCAGCCCCACATTTACTGACTACCAGACTTCATCTCCAGCTTACAGTTTCTGGACTACATGGCCAGTACTCAAGGGCTGACCATTCAGCACAGGACTTTTTTATGTTCCATCTGTTGTAGAAAAGCTTCCAGGTTGTCTATTGAAAAAGCAAGCTTTGATGCTGTCTCTTTTAATCCTTGTGATTATAGTCCACTGATTTATCTCATTTTGGATACCCCAAAATACATTTCCCTGTTTTAACACTGCTGTAGTAGTTCTTCGGATATCTGCACAAGGGGCATGACAACCATTCCATCACAATGACAATTTATCCATGTGGAAGCCCCCCCGTTTGTTTGGATGACCACAGACTACACACTGCTTATAATGATTTTGAATGGTTGATTTACTGCAATTCTACTAAGCAAAACCTCTTGATTATTTATTAATATCCTCCTAAATGAAAGCTCTAGCTATTTGTATTTCTGTTTCTAACTGTTTTTGTATATTGGACAGCTTACCGTGCACATTCCTGATATATATTTAATGTTTGTGTTTATAAGGGTGCCTACAACTTTATCCGCTTACAGTCTGCTATATTGTCCAACGCAAAAACCGCATTTGAAACCAGTCAAGGGTTCGGACCAGTCAGGGTTCAGACCAGTCAAGGGTTCGGACCAGTCAAGGGTTCAGACCAGTCAAGGGTTCGGACCAGTCGATCTGATCTGATCAGTGGGTCGCTTATGGTATGGTAAGCAGCAACCTTAAATCAAGACAGCAGTGCCTAAGCATGCATAATAAGGCAACAGATTGCTGGGATTTATATCATAGAAGTGTAAGCATACAGGGGTTATACTTCAGCTTTTTACATCATTAGTAAGGGCCTCACCTAGATTATGCAGCTCAGTTCTGGTTCCATATTACGAATGGAACATAAATATCATTTAGAAACATTCAGCGTAGAATGCTAAATTAATACTTAGCATTAGAAATCATCCTTAGCAAGAAAGATTGAGATCCCTTTAAATTACATTCACTTGTTAGACGAAGGAATGTAGGGCGAGACATGCTCGAGGTGTATAAGTGGAAGATGAGTATTAATAAAGGGGATATTAGTTAAGGTCTTGATGGATATCTCTCCAGGAGAGGAACCCACTGTAATGGATTCAAATTAGGACCAAGTTAGATTTAGAAAGGATGTAGGGAGTATTGGTTTGGAAATAGGGTAGATGATGAGTGGAGCAGTGTTCCTCAGTGGGTTATGAGGCTAAACCTTGGATATTTCAAGATATAGGCTGGACCCCCCATAAATCCCCAACCCCGCATAAATACATAGAGTGAGAGGGGTTGGATTTGAGTGTGACTTGCATTGAGATGGTGGATAGTTATCAGAGCTTTTTCTTGGGTGGCATTGAAAAATTGGACGTTGGCATTGAAAATTGGGTTGGGCAATGTTAGTGGGATGGATTGTAAAGGACCTGTGAAGTATGGGCCAACAGGCCTGCAGCATTGTTCTCCTTTCTTATGTTCTTATGTTCAGTATGGATTTGACACTGTTCTATACAATTGTGGCATATGCATTATTCGTGGCAAAGGAAAAGCATGCATCTCAGCCAAAGTTGTCTCCCTTCCACTGGTGTAGGGCATGATGTTTGGCCCTCCTGAAAGTACAGTAGACCCCTGGTTCACGATTTTAAATCCGTTCCTGGAGAGCTCATCGTAAACCAAAATTATCAGAAAGCGAAATCAATTTTCCCCTAAGAAATAATGGAAATCAAATGATCGTGCAAGATGCCAAAAGTACGAAAAAAACTTTTTCCACATGAAATTTTAACGTTTAAGGCAATAGAATATTACAATAACAACAATAACAGTAGAATTATATGTAACAAAGGAATAATTGACACTTAGCTTTATGAAGATCTGGTGATGATTGATGGGATGGGAGGAGGGGAGAGTCGGGGTTGGTAGTTAGCATTTAGAAGGGGAATCCCCCTCCATTAGGACTTGAGGTAGCAAGTCCTTTTCCGGGGTTATTCCCTTCTTCTTTTAATGCCACTTAGGGACAGTTGAGAGTCATGGACTTGTTGTTCGCACAAAACAATCTGTCGATAGAGGCTGTACCTCTCGTACATTTATGACTATCCAAAGTGTTTCACTACATTGTCAGTGTAATAGTCACCAACACGGCTTGCAATAGCTGTGTGATGGGTGATATTTCATCGATAAAGGTTGTCACTTCAAGCCACTTTGCACAGATTTCTTAATCTTTGGAAGTAGGCAACTTCCTTCAATTTCTCTATCCCCTCCTCCAAAGCAGTTTTCTCAGGTGTGGCCTTTGTGGTTGAAGATGACTAGCAGTCATAGTGGTTAGTTCTTCATTGTCCTCCTCCACGAACTCTTCCTACATCCTCCCCACTAACATCCAACCCCATGGACTTCCCCAACTGCACAATTGGGTTCCTCAACTGGCATAGGAATACCCCAGGTTAGCCTCAAACCTTCGAAATCCCTTTTGTCTACACATTTGGCCACGTTTTTTCCAGGCAGAGTTTCAAGGTCTTTTAGTCACTCCCTCCCAAGCCCTTACCTATCAGGTTACACATTTAGGATATTAAAGCAAAATGATCATTCCAAAACTCCTTTAGAGTCAATGAGTTTCTGTGGTCACTACAAAGACACTTTTCAAACATAGCTTTTGTGTAAAGTTTCTTGAAGTTGGAAATGACCTGCTGGTCCATTTGGAGCAGGAGAGGAGTGGTATGAGGGATGGAAAAAACTTGTCCTTAATGAAAACTCATGTCCCAGAAATTCACTTGCCAAGTCTGTAGGATGACCAGGGGCATTATCTAATACAGGAGGCACCCCTTAAGGTCTAATTCATTTTCAATTAGGTAACTTTTCACATTGGGTGCAATGCATGGTGTAACCAGTCATAGATATGTCCCTATTGTACCATGCAATTACTGTATGCCTCCACAGCACACACACATTAGCCTTGAGGTATTCTTTTGCGCTGAAACGCTCTGGGGCCCCCTCCCACCAACCACAGTTTCTGAATGATACACCATAAAAGGCTTCACTTTGCAATCAACCACTAGCATTGGCACACATGAGAAGAGTAAAAGTGTCTTTCTAGGCTAATGTCTGGGAGTGCCTTTTCCTCCTGGTTAATGTAGGTCCTGCTTGGCATATTTTTCCAGAACAGGCCTGTTTCGTCACAAATAAACACCTTGTTCAGGTTTCAATCCATTCAAGCCTCTTTTTATACTCCTTGAATTCATGCATTTATTTTTCAAGCCGCTTTGTGGTTCTGAATGGCAGGCTCACCATGCCTCCTAATCACACTATGTATCCACTACCGATTCTTAAGTCTTTTCAAACCAACACCTTTGCTGGCCTTAAATTCACTACCATCGCCACTAGTGCAGGCCAATTTTTTTACCCAAATCGTCATGCAACTCCTAGCCTTTTCGCAAATGATCGCTTGAGAATGCTATCTCCTGCTATCTGTTTTTCATGTAATCCACACCACATAACAGTCTCCAACATTTTTACACTTGCAGTCGCTGTTTCGCTTAATACAGTTGCACCTATTGCAAGAACAGCTTCCTTGATTGAGTTTTCCTGCCTCACTTAGTAGAGGATGGTTGATTGGGGTTTACTATACAACCTGACCCCCAGCCTGACACCCGCACTCCACTTTCGGACTTTTGCAATTATCTCTTTCTTCATTTCAACAGTCATTAGCACCCTTGGTCTCGACACGGGTTGGCACTAAGCGTGTCTCTTCTCCCCTGGGGCTCATGGTGACTTACTTTTGCAGTAAACAAAGCACCTAAATACAGTGATTACATATGGAATATTTTGGAATATACCAAATGTATCCTTAGCATGCGCGCACACTGGCTGGCTTGTAAAACTCTGGCATACACGCTACTGCAGTTTCATTCCAAGCATGGCACCACACTCTCATTACGAACTGCATCCACATACACGGGTTATATTTTGTAACGGGACACCAGGCAAAATTCTATGCGATATAATGCCTCGGTTAACCTAATTTATCGGATACGATATAGCATCGTCGAAACGGGGGTCCACTGTATTGTGTTTGCCAAGGCTGTAACTCATAGTATCTCTTGCTTTCCCTGGACAATAATTTCCATCAGGCGAGGTTCGTTAAAGAATAAACTCGAAACATTCAGTTCAGTGGCATTGTCCCAAGTGTACAAGATCGACTGTATTCCACTTTGATTTCATCAAAAATGGTGGGGATTGGGCGAACAAAATATGACGCTTCCTGCCAATCCCTGATGCAGTCTGATGGTTGGTACTGAATTACTGACAGGTGGTTATGGTTGTGGAAGTTGTGGTTTTGGAGGTTGAGTGTGGTGGGTACGGTGGATGGGATGGTGGCCTTTGTTGTAGATCAGCTGAGGCAGCGGGGCGTGGGTGGCAGCATGGCCCACTGCTGGTGCCTCATGGCTGGCACCACAGACTACACCACCATGCCATTTTCCCATCCCAAATTGCAACACTATCATCTTTCATTTCACTGTTGTTCCTGTTGTACAGCCACAGATGTACTCCGAGATGTATCCTTCCACCTTGGAATAGCATATGAGAAACTCTACCAGAGCGCATATATCGTTGTATCACACTGACTTCAATGTGAGATTATTCAATTCACTATCTACTACTGGAACTGTTTTTCAAGAGCTTGTAAGATCATATTCACTATCACTATCATCACAGTGCTTACATCTGATTCCGGGATTAGGGAAAATAGGAGTTTCCTCTTTGGTTCTGGTACAACTGAACACGAACAAGATGGCCCAGCAGCAGAGGTGGAAGGCAGAGGGTCATCTAGGTTTTCCTCACCATTACCAGTATTATGGTCATTAGTTTCAGTCACAACCTCACCAAAACCTTGAAACTCATCTTCACTGACACTTCCATCTGTATTAGAACTGTCACTGGGGAACAAAAGTGTCCCAATTTGCCGAGGTGTGAGGAGCTTCTTACCGTGACTCCCTCACACACCCTTTCTCTCACATCAAGGCCTACCAGCTGTTTCCCGCTTAATTTGAAGCCGCTAGAATTTATGCATACTAGTATGGCATTAACCCTGGTGCGCAAGCTGTACTAGTATGGCACCAACCCTGAAAGAGTTAAATTTAGCATAAGTCAAACCTCGTGACAAGAAATCAGCTGGATTCATGTCATCAGGTATATGATTAAATGCTAACATATGTTGACCCATCTAGCATCTGTTTAATTTCAACGACTGTTTTGCACATACACAAATTCTTAAATCGTTACCAGTATGAATCGTTGTAAGAATACCACATTTGGTCAGGCCAAATAACAGTGTTGCTGGGACCATGTATTCACCTGCAGTTAGGTCCTCGTTTTTTCGTAATTAATCGTTCCTGGAGGAGCTACTATAAACGAAATTTACTGATTTGCGAATCAATTTTCCCCATAGAATATATGTAAATACAATTAATCCGTTCCTGACACCCAGGAAATATTAAACAAAAAATTTTTTACTTCATGAAATATACATGTAGTTCTATAAACAGTACAAGGGAAATGATGAATGAAACATTAACAGCATAACGCTTACCTTTATTGGAGATTCTTCTTTGTGTATGGAGACTGGAGGAGGAGAGAGATTGGATTGTTTACAGTTTGAAAGGGTAATCCCCTTCCAGCAACACCTTCAGTTACCAATTTCTTCTTCTGGGGTTACTTCTCTTCTCTGTTTCATAATGCCAGCTAGGAACCACCATAGAGAGTCACTGGAGTCCGTCTTGCAAATTAACTGTGGGAGAGTGAGCTCTGTTTTCGGCGTCTCTTTAACCACTTTCCCTAAAATGGCCCAAGACTTGTCATGTACATATTATCTCACCTCCTTTACCACAGGCTTGGCACGAGGAGCTTTCTTTCGAGCCATGGTAGCTTATTTAGTACTTGCAAGCACTAAAATGAGTGGAATGTTATGAAATATTTCGTAGGAGCACTTGAGGGGACCTTCACTCACTGATAAATAATGCCAGACTGGCTGGGTAGGGAGGCCTCCCTGGCTCACACCGTGCTTACGCGTCCTGGACAAACTACTATTCGCGAGTCAACCTATGAAAAGCGAGTCCATGTATATACGAAAATACCCCTATGATTGGCGAAATTTACGATTGCCGAGAACTACGAAAAGCGAGGGACCACTGTATAACTAATTTGACACCTACATAAATAGCTGTTAATTCCAACTGAGGCAAGGTATGTGATTTAATTGGAGCCACTTTAGCCTTAGACATAACAAGAGAAATAGCATTATTACATTGCATATAAGTGACTGCTCCACATGCCAATTTTGAAGCATCGCAGAAAAATGTCTAATATATTTTTACCATCTTGACTTGCTACATTATGTGGGAACTCCAACATTGGTATTTTCTCATAATCACATATGAATTCTTTCCACTTTTTAACAAATTCCTCAGGTAGGGTTTCATCGCAAGCACACTTAATTTTCCCTGCTTCTTCTATTAACAATTTTCTCTTATTGTAAGTGGTGACATAAACTAGAGGGTTGAAGCATTTGGAAATTTCAGCAAGCAAGACTCTCTTGGTTGATTTATTGGGCATAGTATAATTTTAGGCTTTAACAATAATAAATCTCTCAGTATCCCAAGTTAATCCCAATTCATTACAACATTTAGGTACTTCAACTCCAGAGTAATCTTTTTTTTATTTTCGTCTTTTTTATTTGGACGAATTGCTGATCATTCCCTCAGAGGCATATTTTCACTTTGCATTATCTTATTAACCCCTTCATATGTACTCATCAGTTCCACTTCAGTTGACGTCACACCCAGGAAATTGTCCACATAAAATTGTATACACATTACATCACTTAATGGACCACCTGTATGTTTAGGGTGTCCATTTATCATCACTTGAAGTAGGAACAGACTGGATGTAACACCAAATAATATACTCCTAAAGCAAAAAGTTTTTGGAGGGCTAAGTGGGTACCACTAGGATTTTTCAGGGCCACTAAGAAATGGGTACAACCCCAGTCTGCCTCCTGCAAATCCACTCATAGGAAAGCTTTACTTACGTCTGCCATAAAGGCATAATACTTAACCCTGAAATTTAACAATGTATCTCCTAGTTTTTTCCATCAACAGTGAACCTTTCATTAAGCAGTCACTTAACCCCTTAACTGTCCAAATGTAGATCTCTGTTTATATGCATAGCACTCCGAATGTATATCTACTTTTATTTTTCATGCCTTCAATTTGATCCATAAGGCCTGGTGTTGCATATACATGAGAGAAAGGGGGTCTGTTCGCACTCAGATTGTGCTCACTATTAAAAAAAATCTGGAACCCCCTAGTAACCTTGTGGGAAGCAAATAGCAGGCCAGACATTAGGGATTCACTGTTGTCATGTCATATTAACACTTTCACTTTTTAAGATGAAAGCTGATGTTGATGAGATGAATGTGGCCACAAGTGATCGAGGAAATATCAAAAAACCTGGATAACCCATATGCAGCATCTGTGCAACATCCTTTCATGACAGGTCTTGTACTATGGCCAAAACACAGGACACAGGCAGAAACTCGGGACAAAATTTAGCTGAAAAAAGTGGTCGAAACTCGAAGTGGCTGATACTCAGGGCGGCCGAAACTCGGGGCTCAATTGTCTATCTCTCTATATCTCTGTCTCTCTCTCTCTCTCACATGAACACATAAGTACAGTTATTATACATAGTGTAAATTACCTAGGATAACCCAAAAATTCCAGGCAAAGTGCTATACAGTGCTTGTAGATATTTTTTTATTTTTATTATTGTTATCACACTGGCCTATTCCCACCAAGGCAGGGTGGCCCAAAAGAGATAAACTTTCACCATCATTCACCCCATCACTGTCTTGCCAGAAGGGTGCTTTACACTACAGTTTTTAAACTGCAACATTAACACCCCTCCTTCAGAGTGCAGGCACTGTACTTCCCATCTCCAGGACTCAAGTCCGGCCTGCCGGTTTCCCTGAATCCCTTCATAAATGTTACTTTGCTCACACTGCACAGCACGTTAAGTATTAAAAACCATTTGTCTCCATTCACTCCAAACACCCTCATGCATGCCTGCGGAAGTCCCAACGCCCCTCGCACACAAAACCGCCTTTACCCCCTCTCCAACTTTCTAGGCCGACCCCTACACCACCACACAACTATACAGCTACCACCCCCACGCTTCATTCCACTACAGACTGATACACTCTTGTAAGTCATTTCTGTTTCGCTCATTCTCTCTACATGGTCCAGACCACCTCAAAACAACCCTTCCCTCAGCCCTATGGTGGCAAAGTTTTTGTAATCCTGCCA
>NC_069429.1:35263024-35300164 GCF_026875155.1 Cherax quadricarinatus
ATTCTAAAGGATCTTTTAGCTTAATTTTGATGCTTGCTATTTCTCTGACCAGTGTCTCCCTGCGCATTTCAGATATATTGACCTCTTTTAGCCGCTCTGTTATTCTTTTTCCGTCGCCTGTAAAGGGAGCGCCTGTCTCTTTCTATTTTACATCTACTCCTCCTTTTTCTTAGAGAATAAGCCTTGTGCATACATCGAGTGCCACCGAGTTAATCTGTTCTAGGCATACGTTTGGGTCTGTGTTGCTTAGTATATCTTCCCAGCTTATATCGGTTAGGACTTGGTTTACTTGGTCCCACTTTTGTTTTTGTTATTGAAGTTGAATTTGGTGAATGCTCCCTCGTGACTAGTCTCTTTTTGTCGGTCTGGGGCTCCACGCATACATGCTGAACCTCAATTATGTTGTGATCTGAGTATATTGTTTTTGATATGGTGACATTTCTTATCAGATCATCATTGTTAGTGAATATGAGGTCTAGTGTATTCTCCAGTCTAGTAGGCTCTATTATTTGCTGGTTTAAATTGAATTTTGTGCAGAGATTTAAAAGCTCGTGTGAGTGTGAGTTTTCATCAGAGCTGCCTCCTGGTGTTATTTCTGCAACAATATTATTTGCTATATTCCTCCATTTTAGGTGCCTTAAGTTGAAATCTCCCAGGAGCAAGATGTTGGGTGCAGGAGCTGGAATTAGCACTTCTTTTTGAATATAATAAATAATAATAATAATAATAATAATAATAATAATAATAATAATAATAATAATACTTGATGCAGTTGACTTGTACATAGAAAAACACAAGAAACATATATTAACATTTTTCAATATATGACATAAAATTAAAGAGCTGTACATATAAAAAGTTTACACAATTATATACAAGTAAACTTATGATAAACTGAGACAGCCTGTCTTTCTAAACAACTTAAGTGTTCATTAGCACACAACTCTGCTTACAAAGATAAAAGATGCACTTTATAAAAATATATAAACAGTCTCCAGAAACAGTGCAAAAAATTAGTGTACATATTAATACAGAGAGAAAAGACAATATTAACTCTGCATCTCACAGCAATATATGATAAGCAAAACTGGCTATGCAGAGCACACCACTGGGAGAAATTGGAGAACATGGGAGAGAAAATTACCAGATTTCAGAACTGGGTAGTAAGTCACATATAAAATGAGTCAATGGGACTGTGACCTTGAAACCACACTGGAGTCATCACCGTTGACCCCTCAAAATGTGGGCCTCTCAGGCCATCACCTACACCATCATTCCAAGGAAGCCTGGAGTCACCCCACTTTGGTGATCAAAAAAAAAAAAAAAATAAAACAAGTGGGTCCTGGAGAAAACACAAAAAACACACAGGATCACCATTCATGACCCAAAAATGTCTCCACCATCAACACCGTACCACTAACTTTGGTTCAACAGTCCATACACCTACATCACACAGGTGAGGCATCACCGCCCACACCGTATGTTAGCATACCTTACCTAGGCATGTACTGATGTGACTACCATTAAAAACACACACACTCTCTTGGGAAATCTGATACTCCCTCCACCAGCTCACCAGCTTCAGTCCACCAGGTGGTCAGAAAGCCACCTACTCACCTACTGCAACCACTGCAAAAGGAGAGCAGATAAATGTTTACACTACATTATGTACAGTACACACCAGAAAATACATGAGCAAACACATTCTCTATCCCCTTCACTTAATGAATCACCAAAAGCATTTGAGTGTGGTTCCTCAGTACATGAAAGAAATGTAGGACTGTGATAACTGTACTGAAAAAATTCTGCACAATCAACACCAAACAAGAGTCACCTTTTTTCTTGGGACATTCTCTGGCGAGTCCTGCTGCTTTTTTTTTTTTAACAAAGCAGCACCAAGAGCAGCAGAACTGGCATCTACTTGTAGAGAAAATAGCAGTGTAACATTGAAAGTAGTCATTACAAAAGCACTAACAATATTATCATTTTGCAAACAGGCTGTGTAAAGCAATATTACATTACATTTAAAGTTATACAAAAATTTAAAGTTATACAAAAATTTAAAGTTATACAAAAATTTAAAGTACTTGTAGAATACAGTTTCAAACATCGAGGTATATTTGGCACACTGGGTCACAGAAATCAAGTAACCTGCCACATACAACTGTGGTATCTAGTTCAGCAATGAAATTATTTTTAAGAGAAAACCCTTCAGCATTAGTTATCAAATATATGTTGCAGCAGTCAGAGAACAAGGTGAGAGCATCATCTAGTGTGAAACCCCTGGGCATGTTCACTGACTCTCACTTAGTACAGTCATAATACAAAAAAGAAAAATAACGTCTTCCTCCTTACACATCTCTTCCCTCAAGACGTGTTTACTACTTAAAACATTCTTAATGTGCTCAGCTACATTTTCCTCATGGGGATTCATGCTGCCTTTTCTAACATCAGAAAACTCATTTATAGAGTTACATAGTGGCTGAGCCAACGCACCAAGCTTTTCCACTTCAACATCAAAAATATCCATTTCAAAGTCCTGTACAGATTGCTGAAAAAGCCCATAAGCATTTTTCTGATCAGGTGTGTGGGTTTTAGTTTCATCAGAGACCTCATTCACCAGCAGGTGCCATTCGTAGTTAATCAGAGCATTCGTAGGAGCTGGCTCCAGTACCAACACCACCTCTCTAGCCTCCAGAGCATGTAGCACCAGCAGGCTGGTTCACTGGTTCCGTCCACCTCATCTTAGCCCAACAGTCTCTGAAACTGAGAAAATACACCGAGGGGGAAGCATCACCATCCTCATCTAGCCCATGACTTAATGATTCCAAAGTTCTTCCCCACACGGTAATGAATAGGAGGGGCATACCCTCATCCCAGTCCTTCTGGTACTGGGGAAAACAAACATGTATTGTCCTGAGAGACTGGTAAAACCTCTTTACTTTTCTTTGATTCTCGGAGTGATAGACATTGGTAAATTTAACCTTTGAGACTTACTTGTCTCTCAAAACTATGTGACTTTTTATAAAATTTGACTTCTGGTTGGCTTGTTGAAAACCTAGCAGACAAAATTTTACCAGAAATCTCAAAACCACACACACACAATTGCTAGGAAGGGGCATGAACTCTGGTAACTTGGTAAAGAGATAAGTGAATGGTAAACATGTATTATCCAACTTTCCCTTCTCAATACTGAAATATCCTCTATTGGGAATCTTTAAAAATTTCAGAGCCTTTTCCCGAAATGTCTCTGACATGACTGCATGGGAACCACTTCCTCTGTAACAACTGGCAACTGAACAGCCATCAGGGAGTCACCACATCCCTGTACCTCATCCAGCTGCGTTAGAGTCAGGGTATTCACTCCCATGCCAGCACCAAGAATCCCCCTAAACTAGGTTTGACCTGGGCCGGTTCATCACTGCCCAGAGTCTACTGTGGGTCAGACTCAATGAACAGGCTTCCCAGGCCCAAATCGTCACCAAAGTCAGAAGAAAGATCAAGGCAAGGCACAGAAGTTTTTCCCTTGCTCACCTTGCTAGTCATAGTACACACTGAAAAATTTCCAGTCACAGTAACTTGAGGTTTCACTTTAAAACTTTGCAAATCAGGGTCAATCCAAAGCAAACATTCCTCACTTTTGAGAAGACCCATAGCATTGTTGCCTAGTAGTAGGTCAACACTTGTAAAAGGTAAATCATCAGAAATACCTACAGGCAGGTACCCAGACTAGTAAACAGATTCCACCCACAGTCTAATAAAATACAGAGCATATATTAAATGATTAATATATGCACAGATAATTATAATTACTAAATAACTCCCTAAATCAGTAAATGCACACACACAGGAATCAGGCAGAGAAATAAGTGTATTAATTGCACCTGAAATATAGTTATTGTTAAAGTATCCTTCGTATAAAAACTCGCCAGGTTTCAAATATGAATTACCATTCTAACTTTGATAATTCTTGCCTGCAAGCCACCATGATACAACCTCGACATCATAATTTACATAAAATTATTCGTCGCTCAACATCTGGGACGAGCAGACGTGTGCTGAGCCTGCCCTCTGCTGTCAGCCGGTGACAACTCGGTTTTCACAAAATGGCGCAGCAGGCAAGGAGAAGGGTAAACACTATCGGCATAGAAGTGGTGCGTGGAGTTGTGCATGCCCACTCGGCTCAAGTTTTATTACCTGCCATTATCAGGGACACATACGGCATTGCAAATGAAGAGCTGTATGGTGTAGCCTTGAACGGGGCATATAGAATTTTTGTGAAATTTCGCAATGCAAGCGTATATGAAGACATAGTCGCTAGATTTCAATATCTTTGTGTGCCAGTAAATCCTGCTGTGATGGTAAGGCTACATGATGTGTCCTGTCATTATATGTGGGTGAAGATCAGGAATGTATCCTTTGAGGCTGATGAGGCAGACCTATGTGCAATTTTTGAGAAGTTTGGGACCGTTCATATGGCGACATTGAGGAAGTGGAAGGAAGGATCATATGCTGGGATGCCTGAGGGAAGTTTTTCCTTGAAAATGACATTGAAGCATCCCATTCCTTCCTATGTTTACCTAGAAGACTTCAGGACTCAAGTAATGGTGACCTACGTGGGGCAACGACGTACCTGTCGCTTATGTGGTGCCTATGATCACATTGCTCCGCAGTGTGTTCAACGACAGGGTACACAGGCGGATGATCAACATAAGGAGGCATCTGAGGGAAATGCAACCATAAATTTGGCACTACCTGAATCGATTTCCTTGAGCAAGGCTTGGAGTGTGGAGGTCGAGGAGGCCACCTTGAGGGAGGAAGAGTGTGTAACTCTTCCGAGAGAGTCATGCATTGCCGGGCAGGCACAGGAGACCAGAGATGTGGTGTCGCTTGGTTAGGACAGGGCCGTGGAAGCTACCATTTTTTCAGTTCTCCACGACCTGTTAGAAACCCCAGGAGAGGTCTCCGTTGAGGGGCTTTTGGGTGCCCTGGATACTGCTGGGGTTCCAGGTGGTGAGGGGGGGCATGTCAGAGAACCAGGTTGAGGCTGGGTTGCAAATTGGTCCTGCGGTGGCAGAAGTGCACGAGCATGGCTTCCGGGTGGAGGTGAGGAGAAAGGTTCGAGGGTCACGGAAGAGAGTGGCAGTGCTCTCCGATGTGGACGATGTGCTAACTCCTGCACAGCATTCGGGCAAAAAGGTTTGGGCGGATGTGGCTGAGCATGGATCTGGGGGCTCCAGGGGAAGGGGCCTGTGAAAGCAGATCCCAGAATGGTGACTGAAGACCAAGGGCATATAGAGGGGAAGGGGGATAAGGGTGTTGTAGTACGTAAAGGAAAACGTCCATTGACAAATTCAAGAGTCTCTCTATAAACATTAATGGTCTGAGAAATTATAGGAAATTTGTATGGTTTCATGAGCATCTCATTAGGTATGGTGTAGATGTAGTGTCTGAACAAGAGCACAACCACAACCTGGGTTGTGTGTTGATGATTGAGAGGTATACTGTATATACAGCACAATCATCGAGATTGAAAGGAGGAGTGGCTATTTTGGTGAGGGAGGCTAGCCCATTTACAGTACATCATTGTGAGTAGGGGGGAGGGGAGGGTTATAAGAGTGGATGGGATGTGGGGAAGGGATAAGATGTCTTTTATGTATGTTTATGGTCCAACTGAGCGGGACAGTCTGGTGAAGAATGATTTCGTATGTGAAGTGTTGGCGTATCACTTATTAAGGTTCCTTCCAGCGTTAGCTATGGAGTTTACCTGGAGTTTACCTGGAGAGAGTTCCGGGGGTCAACGCCCCCGCGGCCCGGTCTGAGACCAGGCCTCCTGGTGGATCAGAGCCTGATCAACCAGGCTGTTGCTGCTGGCTGCACGCAAACCAACATACGAGCCACAGCCCGGCTGATCCGGAACTGACTTTAGGTGCTTGTCCAGTGCCAGCTTGAAGACTGCCAGGGGTCTGTTGGTAATCCCCCTTATGTGTGCTGGGAGGCAGTTGAACAGTCTCGGGCCCCTGACACTTATTGTATGGTCTCTTAACGTGCTAGTGACACCCCTGCTTTTCATTGGGGGGATGTTGCATCGTCTGCCAAGTCTTTTGCTTTCGTAGTGGGTGATTTTCGTGTGCAAGTTCGGTACTAGTCCCTCTAGGATTTTCCAGGTGTATATAATCATGTATCTCTCCCTCCTGCGTTCCAGGGAATACAGGTTTAGGAACCTCAAGGTGGGAGGGGACTGGAATTGTGTCATACGTCGTAGGGATGTGGAACCTAGGGGAGCAGGATATTGTTCTGGCGTTTTGAGGGATCTGTTAACCGGGGTGGGGTTGGTGGATGTCAGGGAGGCGGCATGCAAGGTGGAGCACACCTTTGTGAGGCAGGGGTATGCTGCACGGCTGGACAGAATATGCGTAACAATGAAAGCAGTTGTGCAGAGTGTAAGGGTTTTGGATGTGTTTTTTTCTGATCATAGAGGTGTTTTGGTGGATTTGGGATGGGAGGGACGGCCGAACAGGTATACCAGTTATTGGAAATTGAACGTTCAGTTGCTTCAAGATGTTGAGGGGAGGGTCCTATTTGCACAATGGTGGAAAGGCTTATGGGAAAGGGTGGAAGTCAATGGGGATGTGTTGTGATGGTGGGATTATGGACTTATTAGATGTCTTGAGGGGCAGTTAAGGGAGTATTATGAGAGGAAGTGGGGTGATGGGAGCCCCAGTGGCAGACATAGAGGGAGTGAAGGAACGCCTAATGGAAGTGCAAAATGAGCGGTTTGATGTGGCAAGGATGTTAGGGGGGTTGGAGGAGGTCATGTGGGGTGATAGACCATCAGCGTGTGTTCTGCGAGGACAGTGGCATCGGCACGTTGCAATGGAAATGATGGGTTTGAGGGTTCTTGAGGACATCTAGGGGTATAGGGAGGGACAAGAGTTGGTGACAATGGAGATGATTGGAGGGTATGTTGATGCTTGGCTTAGTGTGTATATGAGGAGTGTGGGTGTGAGTAAGGGGGCTTTAAGGGAGATGGGTGAATGGGTGCAGTGTGTGCTTGACAGGGATGACAGGGAACAGTTACAGGGGCCTATTGTGGAGGAAGAGGTGTGGACGGCTTAATGGGTATGAGTAGGGGTAAGGCACCAGGAATAGATGGGCTGCCTGTGGATTTTTACATACAGCATTGGGGAGTATTAAAAGACTTTTTGGTGCAATTGTTTAATATCATAAAAGTTAGGGGTGCATTGGGACCATTGCAGGCAACAGCGCTTGTAGTCTTGGTGCAGAAAGGCGACAGTCAGTGCACGGTAAAAGATTACCGAATGATATCACTCATGTGCACAGACTACAAACTTTTTGCAAAATTTTGGGAAATCGTATCAAGAAAGTCATTGGAAAGGTAATAGTGAGGGATCAGTATGGGATTCCGAGGAGATCAATGTATGAGGGGCATGGGGATATTAGAAGGTTTACTGAGAGTTCATGTGAGGGGGAACTAGGGGTACTAGCTTTGGATTGGAGAGCTGCGTATGACATTGTCTAGAGGGAGCCTCTGTGGAGAATCATGGAGCGGCAGGGGTTTCGGGAGGACATTGTAAATTGGGTGCGTACTTTATATCAGGGTACCAGGAAGTGTGTACAGATTAATGGGCGGGTGGGGTTGCATGTGAAAATGGGCAGGGGATTGAGGAAGGGATGCCCATTGCCACAAATATTATTTGCATGTTTACAGAATCCATTTTATAGGGCAGTGGAAAGGTGCATATGGAAGGGGGAAACAGAGGACATATGAGGAGGAAGTCCTGGTATCATAGGTTACGTTGATGACACGACTGTCCTAGTGAGTGGGAGGGAGGGATTGGAGGGCCTGGAGAGAGTCATAGATTTTTTGGGAAGACAACAGCTATGGCAGTGAATGTGCATAAATCAAAGTTCATAAGATTAGGTGAATGGGATGGGCGGGAGGGTGGGGGTGGGGGGGTGAGGTGGTGAGTCGTGGACTGGTTGAAAATTTGTGGAGTTGTGTATATGGGTAATGCTCAGATGACGAGGGAGGTTAATCAAAGGTTGTGGTAGATAGAGTATTTGGAAGATTGATAGGGTTGTGGCCGACATATCTTACGCTAAACCAGAGGGTCATTATAGTCAATGTGCTTTTGTATAGCAAAATATGGCATGTTGCAGCTTTGTACCATTTTGTGTATGGGGATGTCCAGAGATTGTTGATCAGTGTTTTCCATTTTATCTGGGGTTCAGGATGCGATTGGTTGAGAAGGGAGGTGGTAACACTTCCAGTGGCCTTGGGAGGGCTGCGGTTAATTCACTTGGAAAGAAGGTTGAAGTGTGTATATGTGAAACATGGGTTCGTGGGGAGGGGAGTGGAGGTTTGAGGATACTACAGGAAGATTTTCAAAGATGGTGGAGGGGACGGGATTTGAGAGATGGTGAGTAGTTGTTGCAATCCGAGTAACATGCGTGTAGGGCCCATTTATTTATTTGTTTATTTATTTATTTTATTTATTTATTTAGTAATTTAAGCATACATACAGAGGTACAAAAAATACAGGTAAGAGCAGCATGCCAAAGCCACTTATATGCATAGCATTACGGGCTGGCTTAAAATTAACTTAAGATTAACTAAGCAATGATGAAATCAGTGATAAAACATTATTGTAAACAGATTACTATAAAATACAAATGAGTATTACAAAGACAGGTCCTACGGTTGCATGCATTGTTGTACATTCAGTCGAATGGAGTATTCTGTTAGGAAGTGTATTTAAAAAAATAATAAAGTTAGATTGGGTCCTAGGTTTAACATTTGTGTGATATAATTGTGAGTAACGTATACGATATACAATTTATAAGGTTCAGTTATTCAGTATTTATTTGGTTTTGAGTGAGTAAGTGATCTTTGAGAAGAGACTTGAATTTATAAACATGTAGTGTTTCTTTTATATTTACAGGTAATGAATTCCAGATTTTAGGGCCTTTTATGTGCATTGAGTTTTTGCATAGCGTGAGATGGACACGAGGAACATCAAAGAGTGATCTGTGCCTTGTGTTATGGTCATGTGTTCTGTTGAGGGTAGGGTTAATATCAGAGTTAAGTGTTCTATGTATGTAATAGGTGCAATAATAAGTATGGATGTTTTGTATGGTGAGTAGGTTGAGTGTTTTGAATATTGGTGGAGTGTGTTGCCTGTAGTGAGAATTTGTTATCATTCTAACTGCAGCCTTTTGTTGGGTAATTAGTGGTCTGAGATGGTTTATTGTTGTTGAGCCCTATGCACAAATTCCATAGGTGAGATAGGGGTAAATAAGAGTGATATAGGGCCAGGAGGGCTGACTGTGGAACATAGTACCGTATCTTCGATAGTATGCCTACAGTCTTGGAAATTTTCTTAGAAATTTGTTGTATATGTGTATGAAATTTGAGTCTATTATCGAGGTGGATTCCTAAGAATTTTCCCTCTGTTAGCTTTGTGATAGGTGATCCATTTATCATTATGTTAAGAGGGACATCTGTAGCTCTGTTACCAAACTGAATGAAGTAGGTTTTGTCAATGTTTAGTGTAAGTTTGTTAGTCCTCATCCAGGTAGATATTTTCTGTAATTGGGGGTTTTACAGTATTGGCTAGCGTGACGGGGCCGGGTGAGAGAAGACTATTAGTGCACTGCAAAAAGTGTGGGTTTGAGTAATTGCGAAGCATTTGTAGGTCATTTAGTTAGGAGAAAAGAAGGGGCCAAGGCCCTTCCCTGGGGGGACCCCAAACGTATTTTTTGTGCAAAAGATTTGCCCCTTTTGGTACCCTATTGTTCTGTTGCTGGGAAGACTTGGGTGTTGGGGAGGGGCCCCTCTAAACAATTTTGGAATTTTTTACTGGGCAACATGGGGGAGTTGTGGCCAGGGAGCGAGCAATGGGTGACCCGAGTTCAGGGAAACTTTTGGGGTCGTTTAAAAAGGGGTTATCATCGGCCGCACGTGAGGGGGGTACTGAAAGGGTTTCTTCACGGAATATTGACATCAAAGGGTTGTACTACGAAAAACGAATAAGGGAGGGGGGGAGTGTCAGGTTTGTGGGGTAGAGGAATCTGCTTTTCTGTAGTTTTTTTTTTTGCAAAAAGCCTAGGGGTAGTGAGGGAAGGTTTAGGGAATGACCCGGTATTGGGGGGGGGGGGGGAAAGGGTTATCGGTTTGAACTCTCAGTTTTGATGTAGGGGGGGGTAGGGGGAAAGGTTTTAAAGGGGAGTGGCTTACTTTGTGGTTTTCATTTTATATCGTGGGGAATGAAGACAAAGGAGCAGGGAATGTAGGGTGGCCTAGCGGCATATTTTTATAGAACATGTCGCAAAGGGGAAAAATAGGGGGGGGTGGGAGAGGGGTTTCTGGGGGGCTATAGAGATTTTTTTTGAGGGGTTTATCGACTTTATAAATGGTCAGGGGGATGAACGGGTGGCCTTCCCTGGGAAGGGGGGGGTTGTGTGTGTTGCAGAGGGCGATTTTTTGTGTGTGCAATTTTGAGGAGAAGGGTATTGAGGGGAGTTTTTTTTTTTCACATTTAAAGGGGTAAAGTTTCCGAAAAGAATTAATCCCCCAAAGTTTGGGAATCATGCAATCTTGCATATTGTGTGGAAAAAGATTTACGGTAAAGGCATTTAAATTTCTGAGATTTTATTCAATGTTGCATGTATTTGCTTCAACTTGTTTTCTAGGTGCTTTGCACTGCATAGTGTTGATGCTCTGATCCTGCACAGGTCCAGAGAAGTTGTGATATGTTTGTTTTAATGTATGTGCATTATTGTTTGTCACTGTTATCTGAAATCCTCAGTTTGTTATGAGAGTTAAGAGTTTAATGTACGTCAGATGGTGTAAATACAGTTGGGCAACCGTGGTGTGTATAGGTTTTTTTGTTTGGGTGTGAGCTCGGCACAGCCCGTTATGTGCTAATTATATCATGTTTATATTTTATGTTGTATTGTACTGTTGCAATAGCACTATATTATGTCCGTAAATGTATTGGTAACGCTGTATAGAGTTGAATTCATGGGTTGCCAGCTTGTGTTATTGATTTTATCAATTGGAATTGCATCTTTCTATGGTAGAAGCTTACATGTTTATGTTTTTGAGACTAAGTTTATACTTTTGGCATTGCAGTTTATTTTGTATGTCCCTTTGTGACTTTTTCCTATATCATCATTGTTGTGTAATACCTATTATGTAACTGAAGAGATTAAGGACTGTTACATAAATTAATGTTTGATCATTGCTGTCAAACATTAAGTGTGTGAATGATGTGGAAAGTATTTATAGATAGGTTTTTTTTGTATTTTCCAGCTATTTTATCAATTTTTTATAATGTGTGTCAGTGAATGGTAGGGATGTATTTTTCGTGGGTTTTTACGCATTCTTTTTTTTTTTTTTTTTTTTTTTTTTTTGTATGAGGTTTTCTAAATTTTTTCTTCACTTGAGATGTAAATATTCGTAATCTTTTTCATATTCTGTATTGTGGTATTATTTACTTTTTATACCTCCTTTTAATTTATATTGTTTTTAAATACCTGGAGTTTACCTGGAGAGAGTTTCGGGGGTCAACGCCCCCGCGGCCCGGTCTGTGACCAGGCCTCCTGGTGGATCAGAGCCTGATCAACGAAGCTGTTGCTGCTGGCTGCACGCAAACCAATGTACGAGCCACAGCCCGGCTGATCAGGAACTGACTTTAGGTGCTTGTCCAGTGCCAGCTTGAAGACTGCCAGGGGTCTGTTGGTAATCCCCCTTATGTGTGCTGGGAGGCAGTTGAACAGTCTCGGGCCCCTGACACTTATTGTATGGTCTCTTAACGTGCTAGGACACCCCTGCTTTTCATTGGGGGATGGTGCATCGTCTGCCAAGTCTTTTGCTTTCGTAGTGAGTGATTTTCGTGTGCAAGTTCGGTACTAGTCCCTCTAGGATTTTCCAGGTGTATATAATCATGTATCTCTCCCTCCTGCGTTCCAGGGAATACAGGTTTAGGAACCTCAAGCGCTCCCAGTAATTGAGGTGTTTTATCTCCGTTATGCGCGCCGTGAAAGTTCTCTGTACATTTTCTAGGTCAGCAATTTCACCTGCCTTGAAAGGTGCTGTTAGAGTGCAGCAATATTCCAGCCTAGATAGAACAAGTGACCTGAAGAGTGTCATCATGGGCTTGGCCTCCCTAGTTTTGAAGGTTCTCATTATCCATCCTGTCATTTTTCTAGCAGATGCGATTGATACAATGTTATGGTCCTTGAAGGTGAGAATAAAATATAAAGAAAATACTATATCCTCAAGGGACAAGATGATTCAGGATTTTCCTAAATAGAGGTTTCTTAATGTTATGATTTTTCAGATTAATGTTTGGGGGTTATAGTTTTCAGGGTGTGTGTGAAGGGGGGGAGGAAGGGTGCTGCATCACTCTGTTGCAGCACAGGTTTAATACTGTACATTTCATTCGCCCCCAACCTGCACGCTGAGGGGAGGGTTTTGGCTTCTCCTGCTTGCACCTGGGAGAACCGTGTACTACAGTATGCAAAGGGCAGACTGTCGAGTAAAAGTAAACATGGTCTTTTAAATTTCATTCTGGTTTCTCTCAGTGTGCAACGATGCATGTCTTTTGCCTACCATTATACTGACGTCACGGCACCCCCCAACAAAAAGGCACCTTTGTAAAATTTTAAGGGGGGTGCTGAGGATGTGTACAATTAACAAGGGCCCAGAATTCATTTTGTGTGTAACAATGCTTTTTGGCACGTTCCCCTTTTAGCATGATGACTTTGATTTACCTAATTTAATAAAATGACCCATTGCCATATATTGATGTTATATTGTTTTTGAAAACGGGGCCTTCACTTTATTCGTCAATGCAAGTCACCTTCCAAAATTTTGCAGAGATTAGGATTTAGCTAAAAAAATTTAGGGGCGGCAGTTATAACCATCCTGAATTTTGGGTTTGGGATGAACGGGCTGACACGATCAAATGAGGGTTACAATATAAAACGCTTAGATGGGGAAACAAAAAGGGTGGTGGAGTATGTGCCTATTTTAGAAACGACTTACTTAAAAACCCCAAAACCCTGATTTAAATAACAAAAAACGGGAATTCTATGGTTTGAAGGCTGCTTCCTAAGCCCAAAACCCATCTTAGTAGGAACATTTACCGCCCTCCTACCCAGGACCATTTTTTAGAAACTTTTCCAAGTCTTGTCCGGGTTGAAAAAAATTTGCGAGAAAATAATACTGGGCGACTTCAATCTTTTTTTCCAGCAGCAAAAAAACGGGCTATCAAAAATAAAAAAAATTTCTGGGGATTAAATATTCCCTCAACTAATAATACTCCAACCCGGATCACCAGTTCCACCACCCAATTGACCACTACTTTTTAACCGCTCTGGAACATTGTCGTCAGGCGTCTTCCACGGGTCAGTGATCTTTTTCATCATTAACGCCCCAAAAAAAATAACGGGGGATGGGTGGGCCCCACCGGGACAAAAAAAAAGGGGCAACAGAAACTACGTAAAGAAACCTGGAAAAGGCTACAAAATGTTCGGACAGAGATAACAAGTTGCCGGACAAAAACGAGCCTGGGAAAATTCAAAACAAGTTCCTACCACCTTGAAAATTTTGCACCATTAAAAAGGGGTGAGATTAAACAAAAAACTGAACCCCTATGAATCGAATATTAATAATATAAAAATTCAGAACCAGCGCTAAAAAGATTTAAAGCAAACAAAGATATTCAGCACTAATGAACCCAAAGGGGTGAGGAACAGAGAAAGAGACTTAAAAAAAGGAGCAAAGGCAAAGCCAAGCTCAAAAATGAAGAGTAAACATAACCCCAAAAGCCTGGCATCAACTAAAACATTTTGGGGTTAGCCAAAGCCAGAAATAGGCTAACTATACCACTATCGTAATGAGGTATGCCACGAACATCTAAGGGAAAATTGTTTTAATTCAACACACATCGTTGCATCAACACTATAATAAACTCCCCGCTGCATCAAATCCCTTTTTAACACGACTCTGATAATTTTCAAACATCATACCAATAAAGGGTAACCCCAAACAGTGCAACTAGAAAGTGATCTCTACTTTATTCAAAAGAACTAAGCAGGTTAAACCCAACAAGAGCACAGGCCCGATAAATCCCTCTAAGTTCCTAAAAGAGGGTGCTTCTAAACTGTCAATCCCTATTGCCACTAATAAATCAAACAATCACCATAATACATACCGGAGGGTTCAAGAGGCCAGAGTTACTCCTATCTTTAAGAAAAATAGTAGGTCTGATGAAGCAACATAGGCCTGTTATATACCAGTATAATATCAAAATTTTAGAGAGGGCGGTGATTCTAAGTATTAATACCTTAATGAAAACAACATTCCCCTAGCTATCAAACGGCTTTTGAAAACCCCACTCAACCGACCCCTCCCCTTTTTAACGATGGATTACCTGAAACGAAAAGTCAAAGGGGAAACCCCATAGGCAGGGAACCTTAGACCTGCAAAAGGGGTTTGATACGTCAACCAAATAATTTGTAAAAACTTCAAACTACGGGAAGGGTTTTGTAGACTGGGTTTAAGTCCTACCTAGCAATGGGGACAAATAGCAAAAACAACAAAACGAATCAGAACCCCTCCGAAACGGGAGTTCCCCCAAAGGGAGTAAATTTTTGGGCCCTTTTATTCTAGTTATTCAAAAGAATGCCTATCAGGTCAAGTGCAAACCCTAGATGCAGATGAAAAGGCGCTGTTAGGCAGGTAAAGACCCCAAGAATTGCAAATTTTTAACACTGGGAAAGGGGTCCTGCAGCAAATGGTTATAACAACAAACTATCATTACACCTAGGAAAACGAAGCCATTCCCTTTTGGGACGAAACATAAACTGAGAAGGGGAAATAATTTTAATGTTCAATGTAAAGGGGAGCCCCTCACTTTGGTTTCATATAAAAATTTGGGGAACCCCTTTTGACCCAAGCATGTCAGGAAATTGAAGGGGAAAAGGTATAAAGAAACGAAGCCAGACTGAAGTTCCCCGTATAGACCCCACAGGTCTACCTACTGACTCGCGGACTCTAGTCAGCCCTTATACAATGCCAAGGATTACGCTTCCTTCTTGGTACTCGCCTTTAAAAAAAAACTGAAAGAAGACCAAAAAACCCAGAACAAAATCGTAAGATTCATCCTGGGGCTGGGACCAAGAAACATGTAGGCCAGGATAAATTACAGCATTGATATGCTGAATTTGAAGACAGAGTAAAAAAACTGAAGCTAAATCACGTTTATAAAAATTCTCACAAGCAATGTCCAAATTCTTTGCCGCAATTTTTCAAGGGTGGGAAACCCAAACAAAACAAAACTGGGGGGGAAAAGCACAACTTTGTAGACCCACAGTCAGTGGCCAGGCCAAACACCTTTTTTTGACAGCAAAAGGAATGGAACAGACTACCCCACATTCCCAAAGCCAGTCATAGCGCGAACCGTTCAAGAAGAGTGCCCAAAAGGGGTTCTGTGACTGTAGCTACAAAAGGGAGGGAATGTTTTTTATTTTTTAGCAACATACTGTAAAATTTTACTTATTTTCCTTGTTGCCCCGATTGTAGATATCTTTTTCCCTCGTGTAGTAGATACTTTTTATAGGATAAAAATGTTACTTCATTGTAGAACATAAAAAATTTTTAACCTTTTTAAATATAAAATAAGGTAAAAGGACCCCAAAGGAAATAACACCTGTCTGACTTTTTTTGGGGTTTCCCCAGTTCCTACACATATGCTCTAGAGAAATTTTAGTAAAGTATTTGGATACCTGAATAAACTTCTTACTTTCTTACTTACTTATTGGTTAGCTCTCAAAAGGGGTTCGAGGATTTTTTTGGGAAATTCAAAACTCCAGGGTTTTGGAAGCTTTTTAAGAGGGGAAAATGGTGGGAATTCAGATGTAGAAGTATGCTGCATAACTTTTCCACATACGTCACCTGGGTCAAAGCAAGGACGTCCTTGAGGGGGAGGAGTATGCTTCGGAAAGTTTTTGGGGGGGAAAAACGGGACGGTACATGCGCGACCCCAAAGGAAAGTAAGGAGGGCCCCCTACAGGGGGTCCCAAGGGGTCCTTCACACCAAATGACATTTAAAAAAGCCAATTTCCATCCCACTTCATCAGAAAATTACAGGACCCAGGTTTTTGTTCACTATGCAGCCAACGAAAGACATGCAGGTTATGTAATTCATATGACATATGGCGCTCAGTGCTACCAAGTCTGGTTGCCGCATCCGGGAACCTTCTCCTGTGTCCTAAGAACCGAGACCGTCGATCCTGTGACTGGTCCCCTCGACTGGGCAGGAACCTAAAGCTTTGAGAGGAGGGCAACAAGAGGAAATTGCGGTCTAATGGCGTGTGCCACCCTGTCAGTGGAACACTACAAATTGTGCCTGGCCCAGCGGGGGGCCTGCAGAGCCGGTGGAGTTGTCACAGGGAAGTTTGCTGAGAACGTGTTTCACGATCTCCCTGGATGGGCAGTGCATGGCCCTGATGTCCACCAGAGTGTCAAGAGGTGTGAAGGAGAATTCCCGCCAAAGGTGGGGGACCAGACAAACTACAATGTCACGGTGTGCAGGGGGGAGGTGGAAGTCACCAGGAGGCATCGTCTGTGAATGTGTGTGGCAGGTGTCCCGCAAACGGACGGCGGAGTGGTTGGATATGGACGAGCACCTTTTGTGGAAGGGGTTTGGCAAGCACCCTGCATACGGGTAGGGCACGGTGGTGGGGGTCCCTGGGAAGTCTAGGTCAAAGAAGGTCAGTGTAATTGTACTTGTAGGAACGGGAAAGACTCACAAACATAGAGGAAAATCTCCTTTTGTGGAATTCAATTAGTGTGACCATCAACATAAATGGCCTGCGGCAGAGGTGAAGTGTGTATGGATGGAGGGTTTTTGCGTAGGTATGCGTGGGATATATGTTTCATACAAGAACACAATTTATAATTTGGGCGAGAGTTTACGGTTAAAAGGTTACGAATGTATGTTGGCAGTTACTTTAAAAATTTAAAGGGTGGGGTAGCTATAGTGCTGAAGGACGTCCAGCCCTTGGCATATGTCATTGAGATGGGAGGAGGGGGGAGGTGGAGGGTTGATGAGGTAATGGGTCTGGGTGAGGTGAGAGTTTGTTTTATTGGATTACATGCCTGCGGAAAGCACTCTAAAGTTAAAATAGATTTCGTGAAGGACTTTGCCTTAATTATTACGGACATGGTAGGGATTGGAATTGCGTTATCCGCCATGACATGTGAGCCGAGGGGGCAGGTGCATTTTACCTGTCTTAAAGAATTTGCTTGGGATGCAGGGTTTATGATGTGGTGAGGGGCAAGAAGCACACGTTCTTCCGCAGGCTACGCGGCCTGTCTGGATAGACTTTATGTAACACAAGGAAATTTGAGTGGGGCACGTAAACCTTTGATGTGGTTTTTCAGACCACCGTGCAGTGCTAGCAGACTGGACTGGGATGGCATGGTCTGGGGTTTATCCAGGTTATTGGAAACTGACCGTGCGGCTAGTGGAGGGGAGGGATGAGCCAGCTTGTCAGACTGGGTGGAAGACTCTCAGGAAACGTGACGGCAGGTAATGTTTTGTGCATGGTGGGAAACCGCGTGCCAAACCCGAATAGCGAGTTATATAAGTGGGGAAAAAGGAGGCACGGTGAAGGTATGGGCTACAAACTATCTGAAAGGCAGCTACATGAGTTAACTATCTGGGGGCGGAGTAGTTGGTATGACGACATTGACATCTCCATAGTCTACCTTGCAGGAATTCACATGAATGTTTCAGTGGGTTAGAGTCAGCGCAGGTATGGAAGAGTGCTATGGGTGACAAACCTTCGGGTTGTGTCCTTGCACCAATTCCAGGGTCAGACAACCGGCAACGGCCCTCTGCAACTGGAAAGTATGCACGGGTTTGGGTGTTTACCTGCGGGGGTCCGGTACTCCTCTCCACAGACCACATGAGTTTTATAAATGCTTATCTTTGGTTTGGAAAAAAAGCTATGGCAGGGATAGGGAGTTCAGTAGTAGAGAGCCCTGGGGGGAGAGTTTTTTCAGAAAAGAATAAGTGACCGGGATCAGATGTACAGAAGGTATAATTCGAGTGGAGGAGGTAGATGAGCGATTTTAGTATGAGTATCAAGAAAGCAACCATGTATAAGATGGTATTTCGAATGATTTTTATAGGCGCATTGGAGTATTAATATTGTTTGGTTGATGTAATTAAATGCATGCTCACATCGGGGAGAGGTTAGGTATTCACAAAGATGGGGTAGTTGTGTTGGTGCCCAGAAAGGGAGAGGGGGAGGGGTCCTGAGTGCCATATCGAGCAAATCTCATATGTGGCTCGGACTATAAAATATTGCAAAAGTTTAGAAACAGGATGAGGAAGGTTATGGGGTCAGTTATTCACAAGGGACAGCTAGGCATACCAGGTAGGAGCATAAAGGGAAGGACATGTACATATTAGGGATTTTGGGGTGAATGTCAAAGGGGGGTGTCCTCGGGCTTGACTGGCAAAATGCTTATGACTGTGTTGATAGAGATTTACTGAGGCTTATTTTATTGAAGCGGGGTTATGGAGACGGGATTGTAAGATGGATTGATATCCCATATGCCTCGGCTATGGTACGAGTACGGGTTAACAGTAAATTGGGGCAGCAGGTCCATATGAAAGGGGTTTGAGACAATGGTCCCCCCTCTCCCAGCTGCTTTTTGCTTGTATGCAAAACCCCTTTTATGAACTGGTGGATGGTGGTTTGGGGCGTGGAGCGCTGGGCAGTGACCATGCAGCGCGTGGGGTCGGGTATGTAGATGATACCACGATTTTTTTTTAAAAGGGGAGGGGGACCTGCAGCCCGTGGATGGATTGTTGAGTTTTTTGGGCAGAGACGGCATGTACGTCAGTAGGGCAAAATCGAAATTTTTGGAGGTGGGTTCGTGGGGGGGAATGGGGCGAAAGGTAGGTGGTCAGTCGTGGTGCAACTGAAAATATGTGGTATCGTGTACATGGCAGATGAGAGGGAGGGTCAAAAGGGGAAATACGAATTGGTGGTTAACAAGGCTTTAGATCGACTTTGGGGGTTAAGAGTCAGGGGTGTACCATTGCAACAGAGGGCAGTTTTGGTAATACACTTGTTTATAGTAAGATAAGGGGTGTGGCTGAGGTGTACTCTTTAAGAGACGTGGATATTCAGGGAAATGCAGAGAAGGGGCTTACGTTGTTGGGTTTCGGGAGAGCTTGGTTAAGTCGGGAGGTTGTCATGACCCATGTTCGCCTGGGAGTTAGGTCTCTTGGCTTTGGGGGGCCCTGGATGAAGGCCCTCTATGTAAAGCAGTGGTTCCTCAGAGCGGGTGGTGAGAGGGGCATCCGGGTGGGGTCAGGGAATGATCAAAATGCACAAATGGTGGGGCACAGGGATTAATCGAATGTGAGGACATTTGCGTTTGTTGTTAAAGTTGAGAAATGCGCCATAGGGAAAATTGTGCAGGATTGTCTGTTTCTCTGCTGTATAATTGGGGAGAAATATGGGATGGGTTTTTACAAACTTAGTTGGCACTGAGGACTCGTAATTGGTGTACAGATTTGTCATGGGGATTTTAGCATCAAAATCGGGCAGAAGTAGGATGGGTTTGATAAAGGAGGCAGACTGCTTATGCTGCGTCTAGAAGAAACAGCTTTTCATGCCGTCTACTTTTGTGATACCTTGGACAAGTTTGCTCATGGTTGAGGCGGTTTTTTTTTTTCTTAGTGGGGAACTATCTCAACCTTATGGGCCTTAACATTGGATGTTAGTGGAGTATTGAGGTATGAAGAGCAAAATGTACGTGGTGGTTGATTTTTCCCCTATATCTTGTGGGTATGCGGGAAACCGGGGGATCAGTTAGGATCAGGGCCCTTTCGGCAGGCATCTAAAAAATGTATTGTGAAATAAACTCATATTTTGGTAAAAGGTTGGGGAAAAATAGTTTTCCGGGCAAACTATTGGAGTTTTATGTTAAAAGGTTGCTGAAACCGCGGGGGGGTAAGGCAACGTGGGGCGGGGCTCTCCCCGTGGTACACCAAACGGTATTTTGGGTCTTAAAGGGTAGGGGGCGGTTTCCCGTATTTTGGTGTATGTTTTTATGATGGTTCGTGGTCTGTGTGTGTAGGGATGGGGGCGTTTTGTGGAACTGAGTCTTTTTTTTATCCAAAAAGGGTTCAGGCATTTTGATAATACAAAATAAAATGAAAATTTTTTTGAAATTTGGGTTTCACCCTTTGAAAAGCCTAAAAACCGGTTTCCGGGGACTATTCCCGGGGTTTGGGGGAAGTATTTTGGGTCTTTCCGGGGATTTCCCTTTGGGTTTTTTGTTTAGTATGTTGTGGGCAAAATGTAAAGCTGTTATCACCAAAAAGTACAATGTTAAAAGGCCCCTTTTTAGGGGTTTTTAATAAGCAAAATTTTGGTGATGGTTGAAAACTTTGAAAAAGAGAAAAAAACTTCATTTGCATAAGAATTTTTGTATATGTATTTAAGGGGTTCACTGTGTGGGGGGGGGGGGGGGAAAGTATAATGCCCTATATTGAAACCTTTGGGAAATTCAATTCCCTTTGGGGCAGCCCATTTTTTGCAAAGCATATTTGCTCTGTCCCCCGGTGAAAATCACATTTTTTGGGTTTTTTTCACTTATGGTGCAAAATTCATTTAATTTTTTCAGTTAAGCACACTTTACTAATATCACTGTATACAAGCAGAGTAAAATTTTTTGGGGGTTTGGGTTGGCTTTTAAAAAGAAAATTATAAAACATTTTATGGTACGTAAGTCCCGGAATAGTTGTTATGTGCTTGGCAGTTTCAAAGACTGCTTTTTAAAGGGTTTAAATTTTAGAATAATGCAGAAATGATATAGTAATTAGTTAAGCATTTTAAGAATTTTTCCATTTTTTAATCAAAAAAAAGAAGCGTAAGCCACAAGGAAAAAACAGCTTAAGAATTTTCAAGTTTATTTTTCCAACAAAAATCACGGGAAATGTCCCAATACCCCCCAGCTTTAGAAAGGTCCAGTTTTTTTTGGGGGGGGGGGGGGGGGGGAGAACAGTTCAATATAAGTATGGAAATTTCTTCTTTATGAAGCAAAACCAAAAAGTGTATTACAGTTGGCTTTTTCTTAGGTTTTAATTTTTAATATGCAAAAAGTTTTTAAAGGGTTTCCATTAAAATTTCCCTTTTTTTTAAAAAATATTTGGATATCTCTGTAAAAAATAGACTTGATAAAATTTAAGACACATGGCAACATTGGGAAAATCTTTATTTTTAACGTTTCCCCCAAAGGCTTTTAAATCCAAATACCGGGGACATAACTTGAAGCAGATTATTATTTAATAAAAAGAAGCGCAAAGCCACAAGGGCTAAACGCGCGCTTAAAGACAGTAAACTTTTACACAAAAAAAATGGGGGTTATCAGCCCCTAAAACCCTAATCCATCCTTTGGGAAGGACCTCTTAAAAGGGGAAGGCCTTTACTTCCATGGGGAACCCCCCGCCTACCATTTGATTTAGGGCCCTGCTTTACACACCCCCTTTCCCCGATTTAGTATAAAACCCCGGGCTCCTTGCTTCTGTTTTCAGAATCTACAGGGACTAGGGTTTGCATAAACCCCAAAGGTTTTAAAGGGAAAAATTACCTCATTTTCTTTTAAGTTTCGTTTTTAAATTTTAAGCCCTGGAATTTGTATTGAAAAAAGCCACGGATGGCAAAACGCCCTACAACAAAGTTTCCCCAGATGTTGCATAGGGGGTTTTTTAGTTTCATCTTGTGGGTATTGTATACCATTTTTTTTTTCAAATTCAAATTAAAAATTCCCAAAGTTTATTTCTAAAAGGTTTTCAAGGCTGTTTTTAAACAAAAAATTTTGGGTTATTGTTTTGGTTTTTACATGAAAAAAAAATTTGTGATTACAGAGTGAAAACCACTAAACGCTTAGAAATGGCTAGGCATTTGGGGAAAGCCCTTAGTTTTAATTTTTAAATTGTAAAATATTAAAAATTTAGGGGGAAATTTTGGAAATTAGGGCTAATGACAAAAATTACAGTTTGTGATTTGCAATGTAATGCTTTTGTTTTGGACAGTACTATTTTTCGTATTGGAGTATAAAGGATTCATTATTTTGGGAATTGGGTTTAATTTTCCCCCGGGTTTATGGCAAATGAGTGGGGGCGAGTTTTAAGTGGAACCCCCAGGTGGTATTCGTTTTATTATTTAAAGGGGGGGTATCGGGGAGATAAGATGTTTTCAAAAGGGAATTTTAAAAGGTGATGAATTTGTCTGCAGTTCTAGGGTTCTCGGGTTTAGGGTTTTTTCCGATTTTGGGGTTTTTTTGAATACATTGAATTTTTGTAAGGTTTAGTCGGACGGGGGGTGCCCTTTGGAGATGTTTTGTGTCTGGTGTTAGGCCTGTGGGTTTGTACAGTATAAAGAAAGCTTTTTAGGTAAAATTGATTTTTAGGGGTTTAGGGCCCTGAGATGTAGTTTGGGCACAGTAGAAATGGGGGATGTTTTGAACGGGGGTTTAATTTAAAAGGTCGAAGAGGGGGGGGTGTTGCCAGGGGGGGGATTTAGTATTATCTTACTGCATTTTTTTGGGGGGGGGTTATTTTTGGGGCTTTGGGTTTGGTTGCTGCAGTTGCCCCCCCAACCCCAAAAATTTAGCATAGTGAGGTAGGGATAAATAGTGATTGGTTTTGTGAAAAGGGCATTTTTGCGGCACATAGAAAACGTATCTTGGAGAGGACCCCATTTTTTTGGGTTTAACTTTTTGGTTTTTGCGGGGAATGGGGGCTAAAAATTCAGGTTGTTGTAAGATATAAGCCTGGGGAATTTTTTCCCCCCATTTTTTCCCCCCCGGGTTTAATTAGCGTGTTGTCAATTTTAATGTTAATTTGTGCATCCCTGCTCGCTACCAAACATAGAAATAGTGGGTTTTTTTGTCAGTTTTAAAAAGCGGAAAATTTTTAATTGGCTGTAAACCAAGTCGATTTTTTAAATCCCTCCTCCCCCAAAAATGGTTTTGGGGGGGCAAGAAGGGGGGAAGTAAAACATATATTTGGCCCGCCCAAAAAGAGGGGGTTTTCCAGGTTTTTGGGATATTTTTGGGGAAAGGTCAATGATTTATAGGGAGGAAACCCGGGGGAAACCGGCCCTTCCCCTGCGGAACCCCCGAAATAATTGGCCGTGTTGCGGGATGCTGGGGTCTTTAATGGTAACCCTACTGATACCTTTAGTAAGGGTTAAATTTGAAAAAAAGCAAGAAGGGGGCCTTTATCCCTTTAATGTTTCAAGTTTGGGATTTGGTTTTCGTGGCTAAAGTGCCCAAAAGTTTTCTTAGGTCAAAAAAAAATTCCCAAGTGGTTTTTTATTTTCCAATGGGTTGTACGCAGATCTGGGCATTTTTATGATTGCATCTTTTGTCCCTTTTAAATTTTTCCAATTTCCAAAATTGGGAGGGGTTTTAGTTTTTTGAGCCTTTTTAAATGAATACAGTCTTTCCCGTGCCGAGTTTCTCAAAGGTTTTGGATACAAAAGGTGTTGAATTGGCTATGTTTTTAAGTCCCGTAGGGTACCCCTTTATGTAAATTTGGGGTAACCCTTTCCAACTTGATATTTTTGGGAAGGTGTAGTCTCTATTTACTTTTTTAAAAAGTAATGAAAAAAACATGGAAAAGGGCATGGGGCCCCTCGCTTGTACAGTAATGGTGGGGGCAGGGGACGATTCCCCCCAGTTATTTTTTGTGACTTTATAATTCGGTTTACTTTCCCGGGGGGTCCCTTGGGGCAAGGGGTAGAAGGAAATTTGGAAAAAATTCCCCTCTAGGTAGTTTCCTTGTCAAAAATAAATAACTTAATCATTTTTTTGGGAAACTGCTGTGAGTAATTCCCTTGGGTTCAAAAGGTTCCAAGATTATAAATATGGCCCGGGGTAAATTTTTCAGTTTTGTTTATATTGGGTTTTGTAATTTTTGTTAATTCTTATTTTTGGTTTTTTGGGGTAAAGTTTTTAGAAATTACCCAAGTTTTTTCTTAAATAAAATCTCATAAAAATTTTTCATGTATATAAAAAAAAAAATTTGGGGGGAAAAAGGGTTTTAGTTGCAAATAAGTTTGGGGGAAGGAGGTTTTTTGCCACAAGTGTGTGGCAGCAAGGGTTCCTCATCCCTTTATAAATTTCAGGTTTTTAGTGAGGTTTCAAGTGGGGGGGGTAATTTGTGTTCTTTGGACTGCTTTTGATTAATGTTGATGTTGTAAATTTTTGGAATTTTTTCATTTTTTTCCCTTTGTTGGAAAAAATTTTTTTTGCTTTTGTGCATTTTTTTTTTATTGTGAAAGGTTTTTTAAAAAAAAATTTTAAAAAAAAAAAAAAATTTTACCCTGCAGGTCTTGGTAATATGTTTTGGGTTTTGTTTTAGGTTGATACTGTCGTTTTAAACTTGGGGAAAATTTTTTTTTGGGGTTTACCTGCAGTTTACCTGGGGGGGGAGACTTTTTGGGGGTTCAAACCCCCCCCCCGCCCCGGGCTGGGGGCCCCGGGCCCCCTGGTGGATCAGGGGCCCGATCAAAACCCGGGTGTTTGCTGGCCGCACGCCAAACCCAAAAAGAGCCACGTCCCGGGTGGGGCAGGGAAAAACGACCTTTTGGTGCTTGTCCTTTTCCCGCTTGAAAACTGCCCCGGGGGCTGTTGTAATCCCCCTTATGTTGGGGCTGGGAGCATTTTTAACCGTCCGGGCCCCGGGCCTTATGTATGGTCTCTTAAAAGGTAGTGACACCTTGCTTTTTTTGGGGGGGGTTGCGTTTGTCTGCCCAAATCTTTTGCTTTTTGTAGTGAGTGATTTTCGTGGCAAGTTCGGTAAATAGTCCCTAGGTTTTCCAGGTGTTTTTAATCAAATTTTTTCTTTCCCCCCCTGCATTCCAGGGAACAAGGGGTTTGGAACCTCAACGCTCCCCTAATTGGGGGTTTTTTTAAAATTTGTTTTGTGCGCCGTGAAGGTTTTCTGACATTTTTTTAAGTCAGCAAATTTTCCCTTTCCGAAAGGGGCTGTTAGTGTGCAGCAATATTCCCGCCTAAATTTGAACAATTGACCTGAAAAGTGTCAATTTATGGGCTTTTGGGAAACCCTAGTTTGAAGGTTCTCATTATCCATCCCGACATTTTTTTTAGCCCAAAAGCGGGTTGGGTACAATGTTAAAGGTCATTGAAAGGGGAAAATCCTCTGACCTGGAAACACTCCCCGGGGCTTTTACGTTTGGGGTTTCGCTCTTTTTTTGTTTTCCCGAATTTGTTTTGTACTCTGATGAAAATTTTAAATTTTCCCTTGTTTTCCATATTGATTTAAATTTAAATTTTTCATCGTTGAACTTTATATTTTTTTCGCAGCCCACTGAAAGATTTGGGTTTAAAAGACCCCCGGGGCCCTTTTTATTTTCTCAATGGAAGATACTGCGTCAGAAAAAATTGGGTTTTCATCCAAAGGAAGAACACGGTTTCTGTGGGGTGACAAAACCTTTCCCAATTTTGGGTATGAGGATGGGGGAACGAGGGAGCAATAAATGTGCCTTTTGGAAAAGGCCTTTTTACCGTAGCTGGGCCCCGGTTTTTTTACTTAAATTTACGGGCACCTCTTTGTTTTGTTAGGAGGGAAATTTTTAGATCCATCGACCCCACTTTTCCTGTTAATTTTTTTAGCCGCATTTTGTGCAAAAATTATGGGCCCGGGGCCACTTGTCAAAAGGGTTTTTTAAAAATCTGTAAATTTACATCTGCATTTTTTTTGTCTTCTTGGATCTTTGGGGCTTTGTCGTAGTTTTTCCAAGTTTAGCCCCCCCGGGGCGAACCTTTTTAAAAAACCCTGTTTCCCCGGGTTTTTGTAACTGAAAGGTTTTTAAAATGGGTGGTGATTTTTGCTTCTTTGGACCATTTTTAAAGATTTTTATGATATGGGGGTGTTGTGCCTTTGGTTTTAGTTCTTTTTTCTGTTGCTTTTATGCCCCCCCTTGGGGGAAGGGGCTAGGGCCGTTTTTTTTTTAGTAATGTGGGAAAGACCCCCCTTTTTCCAACTCCTTCCCCAAAGGGTGGGAAAAAGGCCCCGTGATAGGGGTTCTTGCAGTTTGTGAACACGGAGTTCCTGAGTTTGGCCCTGGGGCAGGGTGATGGGCTGCATTTTGGTGTCGAAGTCATTTTGGGGTCAGGTAAAAATCCCGATAGGCTTTTGTTAATTTAAATTCTGTGGCTCTCTCATAAAAAAATTAAATTTTTAATTTGACTCTCGTTGGTTAGCGGTTGCCCAAAAACTAGTCCCTATTGGGCTTTAGTAACCTTTTCCCCATTTTCCCTTTCTGTCATCTGTGTAGGAACCCAAACTTGTTAAATAGGGGCCCCAAAACTGGACTTGTTTTGAATTTTTTTTGGCATGGGGAAGAAATATAAAAGATCACGTCATCCACGTAAAACCACCAGTTTTTGGCCTGGCCCCCCTTTCCCTTTCCCCGTCCCCCCAATTTTGCCCCCACCAAATTATAGAAAAGGGGCTTGCATTTATGCAAAAACAAATTGTGAGAGTGGGGAGCCCTTTTGAAAGGCCCCGCCCTAGTTTCCATGGGTTTTTCCCCAAATGGCCCCTTAAATTTCACACCAAACACATGCTTGGTTATGCAGTGTTTTTAAACCCCTCCCCCCTATTTTTTCCCCCCCAAAACCCCCGAGACAGTAAAATGTGACCTAAAGCCTCCCATTCCACAGTGTCATATGCCCCCCTCCAGTCCAATGCTAACAACCCCCCTCTCCCCCTCACCAAAAGAAGCCACAAAATCCCGGAGGATACCGTGACCGTCACCATCGATCGGCCAGGCAAACCAAACTGGCTCGGGGAGACCACCCTATCAACCACACACTTTAGACGGTTACCAAGCACCTTTACAAAGAGCTTATAGTCAGTGGACATCAACGACAATGCACGATAATCCTTTAGGGTACACTGATGTGACCCCTTTGGAACTAAGAACCCCAGTCGCTTGCCCCACGCCCAACCTACCCCTCCCCCCGCTTCATTTCATACAGGAGCCTGATCAACAAACATGCAACAACTCCCAATGCAACAAATAAAACTTGCTAGGAATCCCATCCACTCCTGGTGCCTTACCCTTTCTCATTCCAGCAAATGCTCTCCAAATTTCCTCCACCTCAATATCCCCCAATGCCTTTCTATCACTCCTTCCCAGGGGTTTACCCACACAGCCACTTACTTCCTCCAACAGCTCTTCATCCACCCCACGACTACACCAATAACAAGCATACCACCTGTCAGCATACATATCCATGCCCTCTGTCGACCTGAGCACCTGCCCCACCCGATAGTTCGTCAATGTCGTATGTGTCCCTGATAATCAAGGGCAACAACTTATGGACTGTCGTGGGCATGATGGATCCACACACTAATTCAATGCCAACAGTGTTTACCCTGCGACATGCAGCAAAGACCATGATGAGCACTTGGTTGTTAGCTTGGCTGTCGACAGAGGGTTATGAGGAGCGTCCACTCACCCTGGCAGCTAGGCAACGAATGTATTGGAGAAGTGGTTGATTGAGCACTTCGATGCTGCTGCCAGACAACAGTACACAGTGTGAAGTCATTGCACTTTATGACGAGGCTTGTGAACCAACCTCATTCAGTGTGTTCACCACACCTCACCGAGTCTGACGGCCTCAGTTACCTGACGGACTCATTCAGTTAACCCTCTGGGGGTCGGCAGGTCCTCTCAGAGACTTGCTCTCAGGGTCGGCCAAATTAAAAAAAAAAAAATTTTTTCTTATGAAAAATTGTTTTTTTTTTCTAAACGTTATAGGCTAAACAAAAATTTTTTACCATCAATACTTACCGAGATATGGGGCGTGAAGTTGACAAAAAGTGAACAACATCTGGTAACATCGTCGACTGCCATCATCCGGTATTCTTTTATTTACTTTTTTATGTACTATTTTCTATTAATTTTTAATTTTCCTTCCTCCAAGTAACTTTTGTGGCCTGTGAGACCAATATGATCAGTATTTTGTAAGTTATTTCTCTTTCAATACTGCACAATGACCGCGTAAACACTGTTGTCATTGTTTTGTTTACAGAAAAATTTACACAAATGATATGAAATGTTGTTTATTACTATTTTTCTATATTTTCTATACACAAACACAGTCACAGGTAATGTTTCTAGAAGTTCTGCAGCCTGTGGAAGTCTCTGCAACATGGTATCATGCACAGTGGAGTTTTACACTCCTCACACATAAAACGAGTGTCTCTGCATTGTTGTGGGCGTTTTCTTGTATGTGCACAGACGTAACACCTCTTCTGAGCCTTTTTCTTGAAAGCAGTAGCAGGCACTTTTACCAGGAAGTGATCACCATGCTTCAAACAAGAAGGAAGTTGTTGAAAATTTGGTGTGCGGTCTATTGCAGGTGTTGCTCCTTGGTACTAGAATACTATTTGTCTGATGACAGACAAACAGAATTCGCCATATTGTGGTTTGTTTCTGGTCCTCATCTTATACATATTATAAGCACTGAGCATGGAAATGTCCAGAAGATGGATAAAGAGTTTTATGTACCACTTATAACTTTTGCGAACACAATCAACAAACACAATCTGCATGTCACATTTGTCCACTGAGCGCATATTGAGGGTGTAATCAATCACAGCTGCAGGTTTTAGAATGGGTTCATTGCTGTCTCTATGCTGCCTGCCAGTGTCTGCCATTTCATTAGGGTGAACTGATGACAACAGTGTGACATCTCGTTTGTCATGCCACTGAAATGCCATGATGTCATTGACAGCAGACGCCTGCACCTCACCTCTATGAGTGTCAGCGTCAAACCTGGGCATATGTTTCCGATTTGCACACGCTGTGCCAAACACATCTGTCATGTTCACTCGCAAAAAATCACTGAGTGTGGGGCTTGTGTACCAGTTATCTGTATATAATATATGCCCCTTACCAAAGTATAGTTCTATCATTGTTCTAACCACATCACCAGAGATGCCCAGTAACTTCCTGGTATTTTGCAATGTATAACTTCCAGTGTACACAATAATATCCAATACCAGACCTCTGTAACAATCACAAAGCACAAACAACTTTATACCAAAGCGTTTCCTCTTGCTTGGTATGTACTGCTTGAAAGAGAGTCTTCCTTTGAACAGAATCAAAGACTCGTCAATTACAAGCTTTTGAAGGGTAAAAATACATATGAATTTCTCTTTGCAGATACACAAACACATGCCTAATCTTATATAACCTGTCGTTTCTGTCAGGCCTGGTTTTATCTCAGAAGTGAAGCATACATAACATTAGCACAAATCGATTCACTGGCATTATATCACTGAAATCTGGGGTTGCAATCAGGCGGTCTGTTGACCAGTATGATTTCACACTGTGCTTATACACATGTTGCATAAGCATTATTGTGGCAAAGAAAAGATACATCTCAGCCACAGTTGTCTCCTTCCACTGGTGTAGACGTGATTTTGGTGAAAGTATTGTGTTTGCCATGGTGTACTCGTAATATGTGTTGCATTCCATGACAATACTTTCCATCAGGCGTTCGTCAAAGAATAACTCGAAACATTCCAGTTCAGTGGCATTGTTTCCCAGTGTACAACATGGCCATATTCCACTTTGGCTGTCATCAAACTGATGGGGATTTGGAACAAAATTGTCAGCTTCCTGCCAATCCCATGTGCGGTCTGCTGGTGGGTACTGGACAATGACAGGTGGTTGTGGTTGTGGAGGTTGTGCTTGTGGAGGTTGTGGTTTTGGAGGCTGGTGTGGTGGGTGGGTGGATGGGGGATGGTGGCCTTTGTTGTAGACCAGCTGAGGCAGCAGCGTGGGTGGCAGCATGGCCCACTGCTGGTGCCTTACACCCGGCACCACCACTACCACCACCATGCTCATTTTCCATCCAATTTCAACAGTATCATCATTTTCACTGTCCGTTCCTGTTGTACAGCCACGGGATGTACTCCTTCCCCTTGGAATAGCATATGGCACACTACCAGAGTGCATATATCGTCGTATATACTGGTGCTTCACTGGAGAATATTCCACTTCACTATTACTACTGGAATTATTTTCAAGAGCTTGTAGTTCATATTCACTATCACTATCATCACCAATGCTCACATCTGAGTCTGGGATTTGGGAAAATAGGAGTTTCCTCTTTGATTCTTGTACAACTGAACGTGAACAAGACAGCCCAGCAGCTGAGGGTCGTCTGAGTTTTCCTCACTATTACTGGTATTATGGTCATTACTTTCGGTCACTACCTCAGCAAAACCTTGAAACTCATCTTCACCGGCACTTCCATCTGTATTAGAACTGTCACTGGGGAACAAAAGTGTCCCAATTCGCCAAGGAGTGAGGAACTCCTTACAATGAGGCATGGTGGACATTGTGTACTAAGATGGCATTCCCACAATGCACCACTGGGTCCCAGATTTTTTTTCTAATGCGCACACCCACCACACAGACCCATTCTCTCACATCTAGGCCTACCAGCCTTTTCCCACAAGATTTGACGGTGCTAGAATTTATGCGTACTAGTATGTCAGAAACCCATGCACGTAAGCCGTACTAGAGCGGCCGAAACCCCGAAAGGGTTAATTCACAATGTAGTATGTTTTGCACAGCTCACTGAGAGTGAAGACCTCATACATAGTGTGAGTTTAGCACGGCTTCGAGCTTTCTTTGCTGGTAACTTTTTCCTGCTGACAACAAAAGTTCCTGCTGGGAACATGGACTTAGTTTCTTGATGGCAGTGGCTGGACTTATTTTTGCTGCTGGAATGATTGGACTTCATTCCTGATGGCATCGACTGAACGTAGTTTCCTGTTGACTATGACTAGACAGTTTCCTGTGGTAGCGACTGAACTTAGTCGGCTGGCTCCCATGACGGTGTTAGTGTTGGACACTGAAAGTTGTCATGTGGACACGGTAGGAAGGTGTGTAGATTTACACGGAGATAAGGGTGTCATGTGGACACATTTGAGAGGGGTCCCGTTATAACGCAGAGACAAGGGTGCCATGACAATGAGAGAAAGGTGTGTGTGTAACAAAGTGTTTTCAATGTGTGTCGTGTCATAGTTGACCCCGGATAGTTGTTTTGTGTATTGTAGTAAATTATTTTTATGTCAGTAACGGATGATCGTGTTGTGATAGGGTGCTTTGTAATGTGATAATTCTGGTTGTGAGAAAAGAAACCAAAGAATACACTTTTATGTGCCAAAAGATCGCGCACCCTCATCCCTTACATAGGGCAAATGAGTTAGTCAGTGCTTGGGCTGCTACATCTAGCTATGACAATCTTCCTTGTACCACACAGGCAAAATTAAATGACAAATATGATGCAAGGGAGAGACTTGTTTGCTTTATGTTCAGCAAGGAAGATAACTGCAACATTCCTTTCACTAATTATGAACTTGATGCAGCACTAAGGGCAGCTCCACGTCGCCTGATGAGGATAGTATTACTTACAACATACTCAGATTGCTGTGTCGAGTATCAGGTAATCCATTACTTGAAATATATAACATGAGCTATGTAACTGGGGAGCTCCCTCAATCTTGGACGAACAGCCTCATCAAATTTCCCAAATTTCCCAAGCCAATCAACAAATGCATTCGCCCAATATTCTTACTAGCTGCTTGTGTAAAACATTTGAGAGAATGACTTTTAATCGTCTTATGTACAGAATCAAACAATTTTTGTCTCCCCGGTTGCATGGTTTCATGCATGGAAGGAGCGTGCATCATTGCATAGCCACCTTACTTGACCTTAAATCCACTTTCGATGTAGCCAACCGACATGTAATCATTAGTGAACTTGCCAGAATGGATGTTGGAGGATGGCTTCTCCGCTGGATTAAAGGCAACCTGTCAAACAGAAAGTCGTCTGTGTTGTTCCAGGGACATAGAAGTGTAACTAAAGACTTTGAATTAGGAACCCCACAGGGAGGTGTGCTAAGTCCCACACTGTTCAATATTCTAATTAATGCATTACTTAGTGCTATGCCTAGTCAGCCCCTTCATTATATGATTAGTTTTGCTGATGATATAATTATTCACACCACCGCATTCTCCAACACCCAAAACATTCTTAATCATGTACTAGCCGCGTGTCAGGACCCGGGATTGATAATCTCTACCCGGTAAAACAAAGATAATCAACAGGCGTTTCCCCCTCGACAGAGAGGCACAGTTTGTCAGATCCAATTGCTGATGGGTCTTTTCTAGAAAAAGTAAACAGATAAGGTATCTAGGCTTTGGGGTTTCACAAATTTGGGAACCTTTTTGGTAAAAGTCTTTGTCGCCAACATAAAAAAAAAAGGCTGAGAGCACTTAGATTTTGGGGTTTGGGTTTTTCCCCCCAGGTTTAGGGCAAAATTTTAAAAAATTGTGAAAATGTTATCTTTTATATTAGATCATTGGTTGTTTAAATGTGCGCCACTACTTGCCCCTTGTGTCTGACGGGGAAGCTTGGAGGGTAAAAAAAACTGCAAAAACGAACAATGAGGATCTTTTTTGGGAAATGCCCTCGTCTGAAAAAAAATTTTAAATAGCAAAAAGAATTTGTACCAAGCTTTCAGAAAACGTGTTATTGAAAGAAATTTTCCAAATTTGGGGGTTTTAAATATCTCAGAAACCCCAAATTTAAAAAACCCCAGCAGAGAACCCCTCCAAATTTCCCCAGCACGGGTTGAACACCCCCCAGGGAAAAAATAAAAAAACGGGAAACCGACCTCCGCTGAATCGATAATATCTATGAAAGAAAGGGCCCAACATGGAAACATCCCCACTCCAGGGGAAATTTACCCCTTTCCAAAATTTTAACCATTCCTCCTTTTCCCCCCAAAAAACTACTTCAAAAAAATCAAAACCCCAAAACTTCCCCTTTTGAAGCCAAACATGATCCCTTAAAAACTGTATTAAAATTTTGTCACACAGCACACACTCTCGCAAATTTTTTTAGGGTTGAGGTTTTTTTCACCAATCCACTATGCACTGGTATTGCTGCTGTTGTCATACAGGTGAGGGGACTCTTCAAAAAAATTTGGAGTAGGGTTTTTCAATACGAATTTGTTTGCCATACTCCTTGCCCTAAAAATGCATCTTGTATCTAAGATTGACATTTTTTAAATTGTAAGGATTTCTTTCATCCACAAATGCTCTCAACTTAAAAGCATAAATTGGGCATCCCTTTGTGTCAGAACCGACACAGGTATGGTAGGATTGTGGACATTTGGAGTCAGAGTCCCAACATGCTGGGGAAATTCCATCTCACTTTGGTCTTTGGATGCATGATAGAAACTGAAAAATTTTGGCTAAGCTGTATGTTTTCCCAAAGAGGGAGTAGATTAAAACCCCGGGCTGTCAGGCAGTATTTTGAAAAACCAATTTAATACGAAAAGAGCTTCAACCAAATTTTTAAATTGATTTTAAGACTCGGGAGATTGACCCCAGTGAGTCCATCTATCATAAATTTCTATCATGCAGGAGGACCCACATGTTTTGGGGGGTGCATCCAACAAAAAAAGGGCGCCCTCTTGGAGGGTCACTCCCGCCCGGCTCCGGCGGGGGTTACAAGTATCTTTGGCAGGTTAAACACCCCCCCCAAAAATTTTGGGCCCAAAACGAAATAAAAATTTTGCCAAAACCCTATTGTCCACCCTGCATCATTATTTACGGGGTGGGGATAAATTAATAAATTTTAGAAAAAAAAACTCACTCAAAATTTTCCAAAATGGCAAAGTATTTTTTTTCCCCATTTGGAAATATTGCAGATCTTTTCTGGAAAAAAAAAACCTGACTTTGCTAGCTGTAAAAATGCTTTACCATGTGTGTTTTGGTGTGTGGGGTGGTGTGTGTGTGTTGTGTGTGTGGTCTTTTGTGGTGTGTGTGTGTGGGGTGTGTGGGGGGTGTGTTTTGGTTGTTTTGTGTTTTGGTGTGAAACTCCCCTATTTGTCCTCACCATTTGGGGTTGCGGGGGTCGGAGTCATAGCCCCCTGGCCCCCCCTCTTCACTGATTGCTACTAGGCCCTCTCTCTCCCTGTTCCATGGGGTTTTTATCATACCTCCCCCTTAAAAAATATTAGGGTTTCCCGCCCCACTTTTCATTTTCTAGACAAATTCCACGACTTGACTAGTCTATGACTGAAGAAATATTTTCCAAAACATCCCTTTGATTCATCTGAGTCTTCAACTTCCAATTAGGACCTCTTTTGATGTGTCCCCCTCTCTGGAACAAACCTGTCTTTTTCCACCGTGTCTATTCTGTTCAGTATTTTATTTTGTCGTTTTTCTTTTTCCCCTGACCCCCCCTGGGCCCCCAGTGTGTCAGGCCGATTTTTCCCCCAACCCCTTTTTTCGTACGACAATCCCCGTTTGCTCTGGGGCTAGTCTTGGGTTTCAAACCTTTGGGACTTTTTCTAAATTTTTGGCCCTGCCCTTTAAATAGGTTGGGGTTTCCAAAAATGGTGCTGCAACCCCCAGTAGGGCCTGAGTAAAGGTATTCAGTGTTCCTTTTAAAAGACCCTTATTGGGTAAACGGAAAAGCTATCCGTAGGGTTTTCCAGGCGGGCCCCTATGCTGGGAGCATTATCTGATTTTTGTGGGCCTCAGGAGATATGCTCGGTTTTTTTACTCAACCCCCGGAAACTTTATCCTTTTTGAGGTTTTTGGGAAGTTTTGGCCATCTAAAAATATATTGTTCTGCGGTCTTTTTTTGCCCTTCCCCAATCTCATGACTTTGCATTTGGCGGGTTAAACTCAAGGAGCCAGTTTTTTTGGACCCGGGGTTGTAGCCTTTCCCAGGTCTCTTTGTAGTCCTGCCTGATCCTTCCGATTTGATTCTTCTCATTAACTTCACATTTATCTCAAACAAGGGAAACCCCCTTCTGGTCTTTTCCCTTCCGTTTTTTTTTTTCGTTCACATTTTACCAAGAACAGCACAGGTCCTAGGGCTGACCCCCGTTTGGAAAACCCCCCTTTTCACAAGTGCCCACTTGACACCTTTGGGCTACCATGACTCGTTTTTTGCCTTTTTCCCCGTCAGGGATTTTTCTGTCCATTGCCGTGCCCTTTTTGTTATGGTGCCCGATCTAGCTTTTTCAGTAAACCCCTTTTTTGGGGGAAAATGTGTCGAAGGCCTTTTTTGCAGTCCAAAAAAAAAGCATTTGATCCACCCCCCTCCTCTTGTCTTACTTCTGTCACCTTGTCATAAAACTTTTAATTTGGTTTTGACACAGGATTTTCCTTCCCTGAAACCATGCTGGTTTCAATTTTACTTGTTTCTTTCCAGGTGCTCCACCACTCTCCTCCCGATGATCTTCCTTTCCCTGACCTTGGGAAAGCTATAAACGTTAGGATTTCAAAGGGTCTGTAGTTTAGTGCCTCATGTCTGTCTCCCTTTTTAAAAATTGGGACTACATTTGCCATCTTCCATACCTCAGGGAGTTGCCCAGTTTCAAATGATGTGTTGAAGATCTTTGTTAATGGCACACACAATATCTCTGCTCCCTCTTTAAGGACCCACGGAGAGATGTTTGTCTGGTCCCACCGCCTTTGAGGTGTCAAGTTCGCATAGCAGCTTCTTCACTTCCTCCTTGGTTATATGTACCTCATCCAGCACTTGCTGGTGTACCCCCCTGTTCTGATTTCCTGGAGTCCTACTGGTTTCCACTGTAAATACTTCTTTAAATCTCGTGTTGAGCTCCTGACATACCTCTCGGTCGTTTCTTGTGAATTCCCCATCACCCTTCCTCAGTCTGATTACCTGGTCCTTGACTGTTGTTTTCCTCCTGATGTGGCTGTACAACAGCTTCGGGTCAGTCTTGACTTTCGATGCTATGTCATTTTCATATTGTCGCTGAGCCTCCCTTCTTATCTGTGCATATTCATTCTGGCTCTTCGGCTAATCTCTTTATTTTCCTGAGTTCTCTGTCTTCTGTACCTTTTCCATTCTCTAGTACACCTAGTTTTTGCCTCCCTACACCTTTGGGTGAACCAAGGACTCGTTCTGTTCTTCCCATTATTTCTGTTTCCCTTGGACAAACCTCTCCTCTGCCTCCTTGCATTTTGTTGCCACATAGTCCATCATTTCTTGTACTGGTTTTCCTGTCAGTTCCCTCTCCCACTGAATGTTTTGAAGGAAGTTCCTCATGCCATGAGTAGTTCCCCCTTTTGTAGTTTGGTTTTTCCCACCCTATTCCTGCTACTCTCTCCACTTGGAGCTCAACTATGTAAGTCGAAGCACAGAACCACATGATCACTAGCTCCCAGGGGCCTTTCATACAAGATATCCTCAATGTCTGAAGTACTCAAGGTGAATACAAGGTCCAGTCTTGCTGGTTCATCTTCTCCTCTCTCTCTGGTAGTGTCTCTAACATGTTGATGCATGAGGTTTTCCAGTACTACATCCATCATCTTGGCTCTCCATGTTTCGGAACCCCCATGGGGCTCCAGGTTTTCCCAGTCAATCTCCTTGTGATTGAAATCACCCATAACTATAACTTTGCTCCCCCCACATGTGCTCTCCAGGCCACCTCGGCTAGTGTGTCGACCATGGCTCTGTTGCTCTCTCGTATCTTCTCTTGGTCTCCTGCAGTTCTGTGGTGGGTTGTACATTACTGCAATTATCACCTTATGTCCCTCAGACTGGATTGTTCCTACTAAGTAGTCCCTTTCCCCGTGCCATCCATTCCTTCCATTTTCTCAAAACCCCACTGACTTTTAATGAGCAGTGCAACTCCTCCTCCCCCTCTCCTCCCACTGTCTTTCCTGAGGATTTGATATCCGGGTGGAAAGATTGAATCTGTTATTATTCTGGTGAGTTTTGTTTCTGTGAGTGCTATTATGTCTGGGGATGTCTCCTTGATTCTTTCATGCCACTCCTCATACTTATTTGTTATTCCATCTGCATTTGTATATCATACCTTCAACTTCTTTTCTAAGACTGTGGTCTGGAGGTGTATGGGGTGGGGAAGTGGGAGACCTGAAGGAACTATGGGTGGTGTGTGGGGGG
>NC_069429.1:35300664-35343735 GCF_026875155.1 Cherax quadricarinatus
AAAGTCTTTAGTTAATTCTTGTCCTGGAAAACCAGACGACTTTCTGTTTGACAGGTGCCTTTAACCCGCGGGGGAAGCCATCCTCCAACATCCATTCTGGCAAGTTCACTAATGATTACATGTCGGTTGGCTACATCGAAAGTGGATTTAAGGTCAAGTAAGGTGGCTATGCAATGATGCACGCTCCTTCCATGCATGAAACCATGCAACCGGGGAGACAAAAATTGTTTGATTCTGTACATAAGACGATTAAAAGTCATTCTCTCAAATGTTTTACACAAGCAGCTAGTAAGAGACATTGGGCGAAATGCATTTTGTTGATTGGGCTTAGGAATTGGAATGATGAGGCTGTTCGTCCAAGATTGAGGGAGCTCCCCAGTTACATAGCTCATGTTATATATTTCAAGTAATGGATTACCTGATACTCGACACAGCAATCTGAGTATGTTGTAAGTAAGATAAGATAAGATAAGATAAGATTTCGTTCGGATTTTTAACCCCGGAGGGTTAGCCACCCAGGATAACCCAAAAAAGTCAGTGCGTCATCGAGGACTGTCTAACTTATTTCCTTTGGGGTCCTTAATCTTGTCCCCCAGGATGCGACCCACACCAGTCGACTAACACCCAGGTACCTATTTGCTGCTAGGTGAACAGGACAACAGGTGTAAGGAAACGTGCCAAATGTTTCCACCCGCCGGGAATCGAACCCGGGCCCTCCGTGTGTGAAGCGGGAGCTTTAGCCACCAGACCACCGGGTCACCGGTAATACTATCCTCACCAGGCGACGTGGAGTTGCCCTTAGTTAGCACTGCATCAAGTTCATAATTAGTGAAAGGAATGTTGCAATCATCTGCCTTACTGAGCATAAAGCAAACAAGTCTCTCCCTTGCATCATATTTGTCATTTAATTTTGCCTGTGTGGTACAAGGAAGATTGTCATAGCTAGATGTAGCAGCCCAAGCACTGACTAACTCATTTGCCCTATGTAAGGGATGAGGGTGCGCGATCTTTTGGCACATAAAAGTGTATTCTTTGGTTTCTTTTCTCACAACCAGAATTATCACATTACAAAGCACCCTATCACAAACACGATCATCCGTTACTGACATCAAATAATTTACTACAATATCACAAACAACTATCCGTGTCAACTATGAGACGACACCATTGTAACAGTTACACACGGCACCTTTCTCTCATTGTCATGGCACGCTTGTCTCTGCGTTATAACGCACCATCTCAAATGTGTCCACATGACACCCTTATCTCCGTGTAAATCTACACACCTTCCCTACCGTGTCCACATGACAACTTACAGTGTCCAACACTAACACCGTCATGGGAGCCAGCCGACTAAGTTCAGTCGCTACCATCAGGAAACTGTCTAGTCATAGTCAACAGGAAACTACGTTCAGTCGATGCCATCAGGAATGAAGTCCAATCATTCCCAGCAGCAAACTAAGTCCAGCCACTGCCATCAAGAAACTAAGTCCATGTTCCCAGCAGGAAACTTTTGTTGTCAGCAGGAAACGTTACCAGCAAAGTAAAGCTGCGAAGCCGTGCTAAACTCACACTATGTATGAGGTCTTCACTCTCAGTGAGCTGTGCAAAACATACTACATTGTGAATTAACCCTTTCGGGGTTTCGGCCGCTCTAGTACGGCTTACGTGCATGGGTTTCTGACATACTAGTACGCATAAATTCTAGCACCGTCAAATCTTGTGGGAAAAGGCTGGTAGGCCTAGATGTGAGAGAATGGGTCTGTGTGGTGGGTGTGCGCATTAGAAAAAAAAATCTGGGACCCAGTGGTGCATTGTGGGAATGCCATCTTAGTACACAATGTCCACCATGCCTCGTTGCTTGACTCTATCATCATTACTGATTCTATGTCATCATTGAAGGCTCTTGGCTCATATAATGACTCCAACAACATGCTCATTGGGGAAGCCAGGTATAGATACTCAAAAATTAGGGACAAAGGAATTAATGTACAATTGCTATGGATCCCATCACACATTGGATTACTCCTTCATGATAAAGTTGATATGTTAGCCAAGAAGAGTATCCAGAAGGAGAACGTAGAATATAACTTTGGTATAACTGTGTCTAGCATTAGGAATAATATTAGGAGAGAAGTAAATAATGAAGATGATTGTTATAGGAATGCAGTTAGAGCCTGAGTAGATCTATAACCCACTATGATAACATGAACGTAGATAAGTATGTTTATGGAGCAACTTGCAATGTGAACAGAACTGACTGATGTTGTAGTGGCCAGGCTTAGGCTTGGTTACAAGTACTTCTGGCAGTTTGGAGACACACAGATGATGATCAAACTAAATGTAATTATGTGATCAGGCATATGGTCACTCTCTTGAAACATATGTGCTTAATTGTCCCTTATTGAGGAATACAGAGACAGACAGTATAATAACCTATGTGACATGTCAAGATATCTTATTAATGAAAATAAGATACCAGATATACTAAGCAAATTTCCTAAATTTGCTTGTAACAGATAAGTGAACTATAGATATGTAGATATAAATCCATATGTATTCCTGTTAACCCTTTGGGGCCTAGTTCCTAGGCCTTTTGTGTATCCACATGCTCTCGCGCTACCGTCCACAGGATGGATATGGGGTGCACAATAAACTAGCCACTTCGGTGGCAAAATCTGCCTCATTGTAAGAAGTTCCTCACTCCTTGGCGAATTGGGACACTTTTGTTCCCCAGTGACAGTTCTAATACAGATGGAAGTGCCAGTGAAGATGAGTTTCAAGGTTTTGCTGAGGTAGTGACCGAAAGTAATGACCATAATACCAGTAATAGTGAGGAAAACCCAGACGACCCTCAGCTGCTGGGCTGTCTTGTTCACGTTCAGTTGTACAAGAATCAAAGAGGAAACTCCTATTTTCCCAAATCCCAGACTCAGATGTGAGCATTGGTGATGATAGTGATAGTGAATATGAACTACAAGCTCTTGAAAATAATTCAGTTTGTAATAGTGAAGGGGAAATTCTCCAGTGGAAGCACCAGTATATACGACGATATATGCACTCTGGTAGTGTGTCATATGCTATTCCAAGGGGAAGGAGTACATCCCGTGGCTGTACAACAGGAACGGACAGTGAAAATGATGGTACTGTTGAAATTGGGATGGAAAATGAGCATGGTGGTGGTAGTGGTGGTGCCGGATGTAAGGCACCAGCAGTGGGCCATGCTGCCACCCACGCTGCTGCCTCAGCTGGTCTACAACAAAGGCCACCATCCTCCATCCACCCACCCACCACACCAGCCTCCAAAACCACAACCTCCACAACCACAACCACCTGTCATTGTCCAGTACCCACCAGCAGACCGCACATGGGATTGGCAGGAAGCTGACAATTTTGTTCCAAATCCCCACCAGTTTGATGACAGCCAAAGTGGAATATGGCCATGTTGTACACTGGAAAACAATGCCACTGAACTGGAATGTTTCGAGTTATTCTTTGACGAACCCCTGATGGAAAGTATTGTCATGGAAAGCAACACATACTACGAGTACACCATGGCAAACACATTACTTTCACCAAAATCATGTCTACACCAGTGGAAGGAGACAACTGTGGCTGAGATGTATCTTTTCTATGCCACAATAATGCTTATGCCACATGTGTATAAGCACAGTGTGAAATCATACTGGTCAACAGACCGCCTGATTGCAACCCCAGATTTCAGTGATATAATGCCAGTGAATCGATTTGTGCTAATGTTATGTATGCTTCACTTCTCAGACAAAACCAGACCTGACAGAAACGACAGGTTATATAAGATTAGGCATGTGTTTGTGTATCTGCAAGAGAAATTCAGTATGTATTTTTATCCCTTCAGGAAGCTTGTAATTGACGAGTTTTTGATTCTGTTCAAAGGAAGACTCTCTTTCAAGCATTACATACCAAGCAAGAGGAAATGCTTTGGTATAAAGTTGTTTGTGCTTTGTGATTGTTACAGAGGTCTGGTATTGGATATTATTGTGTACACTGGAAGTTATACATTGCAAAATACCAGGAAGTTACTGGGCATCTCTGGTGATGTGGTTAGAACAATGATAGAACTATACTTTGGTAAGAGGCATATATTATATACAGATAACTGGTACACAAGCCCCACACTCAGTGATTTTTTGCGAGTGAACATGACAGACGTGTTTGGCACAGCGTGTGCAAATCGGAAACATATGCCCAGGTTTGACGCTGACACTCATAGAGGTGAGGTGCAGGCGTCTGCTGTCAATGACATCATGGCATTTCAGTGGCATGACAAACGAGATGTCACACTGTTGTCATCAGTTCACCCTAATGAAATGGCAGACACTGGCAGGCAGCATAGAGAAGACAATGAACCCATTCTAAAACCTGCAGCTGTGATTGATTACACCCTCAATATGCACTCAGTGGACAAATGTGACATTGCAGATTGTGTTTGTTGATTGTGTTCGCAAAAGTTATAAGTGGTACATAAAACTCTTTATCCATCTTCTGGACATTTCCATGCTCAGTGCTTATAATATGTATAAGATGAGGACCAGAAACAAACCACAATATGGCGAATTCTGTTTGTCTGTCATCAGACAAATAGTATTCTAGTACCAAGGAGCAACACCTGCAATAGACCGCCCCACCAAATTTTCCACAACTTCCTTCTCGTTTGAAGCATGGTGATCACTTCCTGGTAAAACTGCCTGCTACTGCTTTCAAGAAAAAGGCTCAGAAGAGGTGTTACGTCTGTGCACATACAAAAAAACGCACACAACAATGCAGAGCACTCGTTTTATTGTGTGAGGAGTGTAAAACACCACTGTGCATGACACCAGTGTTTCAAAGACTTCCACAGGCTGCAGAACTTCTAGAAACATTACCTGTGACTGTATATGTGTATAGAAAATATAGAAAAATAGTAATAAACAACATTTCATATCGTTTGTGTAAATATTTTCTGTAAACAAAACAATGACAACAGTGTTTACGCGGTCATTGTGCAGTATTGAAAGAGAAATAACTTACAAAATACTGATCATATTGGTCTCACAGGCCACAAAAGTTACTTGGAGAAAGGAAAATTAAAAATTAATAGAAAATAGTACATAAAAAAGTAAATAAAAGAATACCGGGTGATGGCAGTCGACGATGTTACCAGATGTTGTTCACTTTTTGTCAACTTCACGCCCCATATCTCGGTAAGTATTGATGGTAAAAAATTTTTGTTTAGCCTATAACGTTTAGAAAAAAAAACTATTTTTTCATAAGAAAAACATATTTTTTTTTTTAAATTTGGCCGACCCTGAGAGCAAGTCTCTGAGAGGACCTGCCGACCCCCAGAGGGTTAACTGAATGAGTCCGTCAGGTAACTGAGGCCGTCAGACTCGGTGAGGTGTGGTGAACACACTGAATGAGGTTGGTTCACAAGCCTCGTCATAAAGTGCAATGACTTCACACTGTGTACTGTTGTCTGGCAGCAGCATCGAAGTGCTCAATCAACCACTTCTCCAATACATTCGTTGCCTAGCTGCCAGGGTGAGTGGACGCTCCTCATAACCCTCTGTCGACAGCCAAGCTAACAACCAAGTGCTCATCATGGTCTTTGCTGCATGTCGCAGGGTAAACACTGTTGGCATTGAATTAGTGTGTGGATCCATCATGCCCACGACAGTCCATAAGTTGTTGCCCTTGATTATCAGGGACACATACGACATTGACGAAACTGTCGGGTGGGGCAGGTGCTCAGGTCGACAGAGGGCATGGGTATGTATGCTGACAGGTGGTATGCTTGTTATTGGTGTAGTCGTGGGGTGGATGAAGAGCTGTTGGAGGAAGTAAGTGGCTGTGTGGGTAAACCCCTGGGAGGGAGTGATAGAAAGGCATTGGGGGATATTGAGGTGGAGGAAATTTGGAGTGCATTGGCTGGAATGAGAAAGGGTAAGGCACCAGGAGTGGATGGGATTCCTAGCAAGTTTTATTTGTTGCATTGGGAGTTGTTGCATGGTTTGTTGATCAGGCTCCTGTATGAAATGAAGCGGGGGGGGGGGTAGGTTGGGCGTGGGGCAAGCGACTGGGGTAGTGGTCTTAGTTCCAAAGGGGTCACATCAGTGTACCCTAAAGGATTATCGTGCATTGTCGTTGATGTCCACTGACTATAAGCTCTTTGTAAAGGTGCTTGGTAACCGTCTAAAGTGTGTGGTTGATAGGGTGGTCTCCCCGAGCCAGTTTGGTTTGCCTGGCCGATCGATGGTGACGGGTCACGGTATCCTCCGGGATTTTGTGGCTTCTTTTGGTGAGGGGGAGAGGGGGGTTGTTAGCATTGGACTGGAGGGGGGCATATGACACTGTGGAATGGGAGGCTTTAGGTCGCATTTTACTGTCTCAGGGTTTTGGGGTGGAAATAGTGGGATGGGTAAAAACACTGCATAACCAAGCATGTGTGTGTGTGTGTGCAAGTTAACGGGCATTTGGGGAAAGCAGTGGCACTATGGCAGGGCTTTCAACAGGGCTGCCCACTCTCGCAATTGTTATTTGCATGCATGCAAGACCCATTCTATAAGTTGGTGGAGGCAAGAATATGAGGGGACAGGGAAGGGAAAGGGTGGCCATGGCCAAGACTGGTGGGGTACGTGGATGACGTGATGCTTTTAGTATTTCTTCTCCTATGCCAAATCAAAGTCGAGAACAACGTCCAGTATTGGGCCCCTACTTAAACAAGATGGGTCCTACACAGATGACAGCAAGGAAATGAGTGAGCTACTCAAGTCCCAATATGACTCAGTTTTTAGCAAGCCGCTAACCAGACTGAGAGTCGAAGATCAAAATTAATTTTTTATGAGAGAGCCACAGAATTTGGTTAACACAAGCCTATCTGATGTTATCCTGACGCCAAATGACTTCGAACAGGCGATAAATGACATGCCCATGCACTCTGCCCCAGGGCCAGACTCATGGAACTCCGTGTTCATCAAGAACTGCAAGAAGCCCCTATCACGAGCCTTTTCCATCCTATGGAGAGGGAGCATGGACACGGGGGTCGTCCCACAGTTACTAAAAACAACAGACATAGCCCCTCTCCACAAAGGGGGCAGTAAAGCAACAGCAAAGAACTACAGACCGATAGCACTAGCATCCCATATCATAAAAATCTTTGAAAGGGTCCTAAGAAGCAAGATCACCACCCATCTAGAAACCCATCAGTTACACAACCCAGGGCAACATGGGTTTAGAACAGGTCGCTCCTGTCTATCTAAACTATTGGATCACTACGACAAGGTCCTAGATGCACTAGAAGACAAAAAGAATGCAGATGTAATATATACAGACTTTGCAAAAGCCTTTGACAAGTGTGACCATGGCATAATAGTGCACAAAATGCGTGCTAAAGGAATAACAGGAAAAAGTCGGTCGATGGATCTATAATTTCCTCACTAACAGAACACAGAGAGTAGTCGTCAACAGAGTAAAGTCCGAGGCAGCTACGGTGAAAAGCTCTGTTCCAAAAGGCACAGTACTCACTCCCATCTTGTTCCTCATCCTCATATCCGACATAGACAAGGATGTCAGCCACAGCACCGTGTCTTCCTTTGCAGATGACACCCGAATCTGCACGACAGTATCTTCCATTGCACACACTACAAGGCTCCAGGCGGACATCAACCAAATCTTTCAGTGGGCTGCAGAAAACAATATGAAGTTCAACGATGAGAAATTTCAATTACTCAGATATGGTAAACAAGAGGAAATTAAATCTTCATCAGAGTACAAAACAAATTCTGGCCACAAAATAGAGCGAAACACCAACGTCAAAGACCTGGGAGTGATCATGTCAGAGGATCTCGCCTTCAATGACCATAACATTGTATCAATCGCATTTGCTAGAAAAATGACAGGATGGATAATGAGAACCTTCAAAACTAGGGAGGCCAAGCCCATGATGACACTCTTCAGGTCACTTGTTCTATCTAGGCTGGAATATTGCTGCACACTAACAGCACCTTTCAAGGCAGGTGAAATTGCTGACTTAGAAAATGTACAGAGAACCTTCATGGCGCACATAACGGAGATAAAACACCTCAATTACTGGGAGCACTTGAGGTTCCTGAACCTGTATTCCCTGGAATGCAGGCGGGAGAGATACATGATTATATACACCTGGAAAATCCTAGAGGGACTAGTACCGAACTTGCACACGAAAATCACTCACTACAAAAGCAAAAGACTTGGCAGACGATGCAACATCCCCCCAATGAAAAGCAGGGGTGTCACTAGCACGTTAAGAGACCATACAATAAGTGTCAGGGACCCGAGACTGTTCAACTGCCTCCCAGCATACACAAGGGGGATTACCAACAGACCCCTGGCAGTCTTCTAGCTGGCACTGGACAAGCACCTAAAGTCGGTTCCTGACCAGCTGGTCTGTGGCTCGTACGTTGGTTTGCGTGCAGCCAGCAGTAACAGCCTGGTTGATCAGGCTCTGATCCACCAGGAGGCCTGGTCACAGACCGGGCCGCGGGGGCGTTGACCCCCAGAACTCTCTCCAGGTAAACTCCAGGTAAACTCCAGATGAGAGGACGTGCTTGGGTGAACTGCAGGAGGTGGTGCGGGTTTACGGAGGTGCCTCGGGAATGGTGGTGAATGTAGAGAAATCATCAATTTTATGGTTGGGGATGTGGGAACGGAGGGTGAATTGGGGTGTGGAGGTTTTGAGATATATGTGGTGTTGTATATAGGGCAAATTTAGTTAGGGCAAGGGAGGATAATTTTGTTCATTTGGAGGACCATGTCGTAAAGAGATTGGGAGCACTAAGACCAAATCATCTCACTATCCTGCAGAAGGTGATTGTGATCAATGTGATTTTGTATAGTAAGATTTGGTTCATCCCACAAGTGTTCCCGTTAACGCTGCTGGCAATTAAAAGCATCCAGAGAAGGGTGTTCAGATTTTTGTGGGGTTCTAAGTGCGAGTGGTTAAAAAGGTAAGTGGTCATGTTGCGAGTGCGAAAAGGGGGGATGGGTCTTTTGGATTTATGGCGGAGGGTTAAGTGTGTTTACATCAGGCTTGAGGTGTTGTGGGATGGGGTTTTTTGGGACAGAAGGTTGGGGAGAGTTCATAAGGTGTTGAGAGGATTGTATGAGGAGGGGTAGACCTGCGTGAGTGCGAGGCGGTCTTACAGGTGTTGGCTTTGGCCCAGGAACCTGGAAAGGTAAAGGTTGGGGCATTGTACAGGGTGATAGGGGGTCAGGTGGTGCACTCAGGGGAGAGGTTATACCCGATTTATGATTGGGCAAACATCTGGAAAAGATTTAGTGGGTTGAGGATACAGCCCAGGGTGAGGGAGGTAATGTTCCGGTTTTTGCACTGTATCTTTCCATCTGGTGCGGTACTGAGGGATCGGTGGTTGGGTGGGGAGGGCATTGTGGGTTGTGTGGGGAAGAGGAAACAGCTTATCATATCGTGTATTTTTGTGAGGGGTTGGAGAGTATCAGGAGATGGGTGGGCAGGGTGGTGCAGAGGGTGGGGGAGGGAAGTGTCAGTATTGCAGGTGCTCAGTTTAGATGTGGGAGGTAGAAGAGGGTGTAGCACTGGCACTAGCATATGTGATGGTAGACTACATGTACATATCCTGGTGCTTGAGGGGATCAGATGAATGGGAAGTGAGGAAGCATGTGCTGGGAGTGACGGTGACACTGTACTATGTGTAGGAATAGGGATCTATATGGGATTATGTGGGGGAATGTTTTTCTGAGGGTTACTGTACCCTCACGGTAAGTGAAATGCTTAGTATGCATGGGTGGGGATTAGATCGGGGGATAGACGTCAGGCTTGCCATCCAGTGAGCGAGGGCGAATCTGTTGACACTCTTTTGTTGTCAGTCAGCGCTCCACGGTGAGTGTGTCACTGTCATGTTTGGTGCATGTTCTGGTATGAATGGTTGCCCTGGTTCTGTTCATGGCATGAGTGGAGATGTATGAATAATATGCATGGTGGCTACACACACCTGCGTTCGTTAAGGTATGCTGGATGCTAAATGGTGGGAAATGCTGCTGGGGGGTTATTGCATACAGGAAGAAGGCTTTGGGATGTGCAATCCCATCATGTTTGATCCTGATATGTCATGGTCGCTTGCAGCCACTTATTGTGTAGGCATCATAATTGCCAAGTCAACTGGCTTAGTGTGTAAAGCATTTTATTTGTAGTGGTTTATGTTCTGCAAGTATGTCTTGCATTGTAGGCATGCAACCAGTGGGGTTTTGGGGATGGGGCTCGAGCCATCGGGCAGGGCCATAGGTGAAGGACCTTGTAATATATTTTGTGCATATTATGCTCATTGATGTCACGTGGTATGGCCGTCCATACAGATAGTGTGGAGGCAGTTGACAGCCTTTATATTCTTAAGGAGAACGTTGTTTGTACCAGGTTTTTTATTGAGTGGTACATGACAAGGGTATCTTTCAGGGTAGGGGGGGTAATGTTTTGTGATTGTCACCCTACTGTTCTGTAATCAGTGGCGAGAGTAGGTAATGGTTAGGTTGCAATAAATCTCATGTTGTTGAGATTATATGTATATTTATTGTATGTTTTACTGAATTGTTTTTATATAAATATATATATATAAAAGAAAACTTCTCCAATTGTCTCTTTCTGGGTTTGTAACACCTGTCTTGCACAAGAAGTGGGATTTTTGAAAATCGGGAATGGAGAGCTGATGGATAACAAACTGGAAATGTGCTCAGTATTTAATAACTATTTTTTGTAAATTTTTACTCAGGAATACATAAATGAGATTCCAGATTTCTTTTTTTTATTATTTTATTTAAAACAGTACAGAACAGTAAATAAATAAAATACATCACCTATCCAGAAACAGATGTAATAACCTTCCATTGCCTAAAAATTTACAACACACACAGCCCCGTGTGGGCTTCCAAAATCTTCCCTTTATCCCCTCTTAATCTAAATAAAACGTTTCCCACGGGCAACGCATTAATCTTGCACCATATTGACATATATACAAAAATATTACGTTGTCTACTACCACAAATGTATTACACGACCCAAGAGTGCTTGAACAATGATAACAACGTAACAAAGAAGGACAATACGTGACGGGAAGTACACAAAAAACCCCGACATAAAAGAGGGAGCTTACGACGGTCGTAAGCTCCTCTTTCTATGTGAGGTTATTTGTGTCAAAACAACAGTCATGGTTTAGGTAATATCAGAACAATCAACATTACCACAAAAAAATCTTTAAACACAAAAAAATAATTCATGCAGGTAAGACACCTTTTCCCAAAATTTCCCCGCACAAAACAGGGGGAAGCCTCCCCCCCCCCTGCGTACTCCCCCAAACCCATTCTCAACCAAAATACAATTAAACAATAAAGAAAAAGAATACAACTTGTCACATTGAACAGTTGGTATATAAAATAGCCATTTAGAACATAAGGACGTCGTAAACCTCCACCTTCAAACCCCACCCCAAATTTTACCAACATAATAGTCTAAAATTCATACACACCAGCGGCAAATGCCACCCTCAACCACACCGCGTCCCTTTGCACAACAGGCGAGGCAGCAAACCCCTTTAAAAGGACCTAACACACCTGTACTCCAAAATTTACAAACACACTGAACAGCACATATCAAGCCATTTTCTTTAAACCTGGGCACCTGCCCCCCCCCCAAAGGCAGTTTCTGGTCCCCCAAAGACAACACCCCATTAACTGGCACTGCCATCATGAGCAGCCCTCACCAACCTCTAGGTGAAATCCCGGGGGCCTTAAAGAGTGCGACTAGCCCCTTTTTAAAACAGGGAGGTAGGAGCATAGCAAAAAATTAAAGACCGACCCCAAACCTCTAAATTTAAAAATCTTCGAAAGAGTGTGAGCGGAGGTTACAAATTTCATGGACCACACAACCAACATATCCGAACCAGAGGTTTTGAGCAGGAAGACTGTCTGTCACAGTTGCTGAACCATTATGAAAATTACGGAGGCATGGAAGACGACCAAAACGCAGAGTGATTTACACAGATTTTGCAAGGCATTTGAAAAATCATCAGGAGTGATAGCGCAAAAAATGAAGGCCATGGAATTACGGGAAAAGTGGCGAGGATTTTGGGTTTCCTAACACACAGAACCAAAATTAGAGTAAACGGGAAAAGTCCGCAATCAGCGAGGAAAAAAGCTCAGTGCCCCAAGGCACGCCCCTGGCACCTCGCTGTTTCTCACCCTCATAGCAGACATAGCAAAAACACCCGGCACACTTTTTTATCATCTTTTGAAATGACACTAAAAAAGCATGAAAGTCCGTACAGTGAGGACACTGAAAAAAATACAGGAAGACATAAGCGGGTTTTTTATGGGCAGTGGAAAACAACATGACGTTCAATGGGATAATTTTCCCGCTGCTTAGGGATGGAAAAAATGAAGAACTCAAAAAGGGGCACTATAACAAACCAAAAGGGTCACCAAAAAAACGTAAGGAACAAAAAAAAAACCCAGGAATAAAAATGTCAAAGGGGCTTTTTTTTAAAGCCATAAAAGAAAAGATCATGACAGCCGAAGAGACGGGGTGGGTATAAAAACTTTTTTCAAGTGAAACATGCGTGGTGAAAAACTTCAAATGTATTTTCTCCATCACTTCAATATTTCTCATTGATGATGGCCCTTAGGCAGGAGAAATATCCTAGAACAAATATAGAGATCGTTTACGGCTCACATTTAGCCATTTAAAACACTAATACTGGGAACGCTGCAAGTCTTGAAAAATATACTGTTGGAGTGGAAGAGAGAGAGGGACATGATAAAAATACCTGGAGGGACTCAGGGCTTGGTCCCCAAAACTGCACCTGCCATAAAAACATTTCTGGAAAGGGAGATTTGGGTGGAAGTGTAAAATAAAAACCCTGAGGAGCAGGGGGGGGGGGGACATTTAGGAACCTGTATTTAAAATCCCGGGGTCAAAAACTTTTTTAACATCTTACCCGAAGATATAAAAACCTGCTGGAACAAAGTGTTTGAAGCCTTCAAGAAAAAAAAACTAAAAGTTCTTCACCCCGGTGCCAGATCAAACCCGGCTGTGATGGATATTGGGGCCGTGGGCCTCCAGCAGCAACAGCCCGGTGACCCCGGGGAGCACCACGAGCCTGGCCCATGGCCGGGCTCGAGAGTGACATTTCTCTCAAAATTCTTCAAAGGTATATCGAAGGTAAAGATATACCACACCTGCCACAACATGTCCCGACCATACCTAAACCCCGCTCTCACCTGGCAATGGTTTCCTCCCTCGCTGCCCCACTACTACTTTTGCATGCCCACCTGGGCCCTGGGGACCGCGTTTGCCATGCTCTCCATGCACGACACCCATCCCACCAGGCACCACCTGCTGTCACTGCTCACCTCCACTACCACACCACCCCCCGTCTACCGATGGCTTCTTCCCTGTATGTTTAGCCAGCGTCAGGACGTCATCACAGTCCGACATTGCTGCTGCCCTCTTCCTCGTCCTAGCGTCCTCCTCCATATTTGTGACCGGGGTGTCCACAAGATGAACCCCCACCACCACCACCATCGTCGATGCCTTCTGACCAGGGGTCATCACGTTCCCGCCAGCCTCACCACCACCAACAACCGTCTCCAGCTGCCCGACAACCACGGACATGAGCTCTGGACTGGCCGATGGCCCAGCCGGGGAGACCACATCCATAGACAGGAACATGGTATGCAAAACTGACGCTAATATCACATCCAAGTCCGCCACTTCTGCTGTCACCTGGTCCTCCCCAAAAACCTGCTGTACCACCTGCAGGCAACTCAGGAGACGTCAGCTCCAATTCCAACTCCACCACTGTTAGTGGTGGAGTTGGTGCATATGTTGGTGCATATGTTATGTGGAGCAGGTGCATATGTTAGTCTCCACCTTCGGGGAGACTAACATATGCCTCAGCCACCCACTTACCTTGTTATGCCATGTGTAGCACTCCGTATCTGCTGAAAACACTGCGGAGATCCATTGCATCGGCCTCGAAGGGCACATTGCGCAGTTTCACCCACGTGTATTGTCGTGAGACATCCATCATATGCACACACACTGCAGGGGACACATCTACGCAGATATCTCGGAACTGCTCAATCTGCTTCTCATACACTGGCCCCTTGAGTAGTTTCACAAATGTCTGGTAGGCTCCATTTAATGCCACACTGTACAAATCCTTGTCCTCAATATCATAAGTGTCATGGATAATCTTGGGTAGCAATACTTGTGCAGTCTCAGGCATAATCGCCCCCCGAATAAGCTCTATACCAATGGTATTCACCCGCCTCCTCACGCTGAATACCATGATGTCACTGGATAGCTTGCTAGACTGTCAGCAGAGAGGTGCAAGGCACATCCACACTCCCTGGCAGCTAGGTCGCTAATCCAATTCCTGAAATTAACAGTTATTCAGTTCCTGATGAATTCATTTTTTTTTTATTTAAACATTTCACAATACAAAGAGGTATAAAATTAAAAAAAAAATGGCCACAAATTGGCTGTGGACAAAACTGTCAAAATACAACCCCAACACCTCAATTACTGGGAGCACTTGAGGTTCCTGAACCTGTATTTCCTGGAATGCAGGCGGGAGAGATACATGATTATATACACCTGGAAAATCCTAGAGGGACTAGTACCGAACTTGCACACGAAAATCACTCACTACGAAAGCAAAAGACTTGGCAGACGATGCAACATCCCCCCAATGAAAAGCAGGGGTGTCACTAGCACGTTAAGAGACCATACAATAAGTGTCAGGGGCCCGAGACTGTTCAACTGCCTCCCAGCACACATAAGGGGGATTACCAACAGACCCCTGGCAGTCTTCAAGCTGGCACTGGACAAGCACCTAAAGTCAGTTCCTGATCAGCCGGGCTGTGGCTCGTACGTTGGTTTGCGTGCAGCCAGCAGCAACAGCCTGGTTGATCAGGCGCTGATCCACCAGGAGGCCTGGTCACAGACCGGGCCGCGGGGGCGTTGACCCCCAGAAGTCTCTCCAGGTAAACTCCAGGTAAACACAAAAAATAATACACCAAACTTAACGACAACATCACACCCAAAACACAACTCACAACACCAAGCTTAACGACAATATCACACCTAAAACACAACTCAACATATTACTCAAGACCTGCAGTGTACAATATATTTTTTTTATATTTTATTTAAAAACTTTCACAATACAAAAATGCACAAAAGCATAAAAATGTTGTCCAACAAATGGACCAATGATAAAACTTCCACAAATTACAACATCAACATAATCTATATCACACCAGTCCAAAGAACACTAATACCCATACACTCTGATAACACTCACTCAAAACCTGCAATATGAAGGATGAGGAACCCTTGCTGCCACACACTTGTGGCACAACCTCCTTCCCCCTAACTTAGTTTGCAACTAAAACGCCTTTTCCCCAATATTTTTTTTATATACATGCAACTGTTTATGAGATTTTACTTAAGAACAAACTTTGGTAATTATTCTCAACATTACTCCATAACAAAAATAAGCATTATACAAAAATTACATAACCATATAAATCAACAACTGCAAAATTTACGCAGCATATTTATAATCTTGGAACCTTTTGATCCCAGACGAATTACTCAGAGCAGATCCCACAGAATGATTAAGTCTATTTATGTTGTACAAGAATGGTATACAATACCGACAAGATGAAATTAAGACACATGTGCAACATCTGGGTATCTTTATTGTAGACGTTTCGCCATCCAGTGGCTTTATCAATACAAATTCCAGGACATAACTTGAAGACAGTAGAACTATATAGAAGATGAGGTAATCAGTCCCTAAACCTTGGAGTTGATGCACTAAAGTCGTGTAGATTCTGAAGCAGAAGCAAGGAGCCTGGCGGTTTTATACTAACGTCAGGTGGAAAGGGGATGTGTAACAGACGAGGGCATAGTCACTGGTAGGCGGGATTCCCCAGTGGAAGTAGGTCCTTCCCAAAGAGATGGATTAGGTTGAGGGGCTGATAACCTCATTTTCTGTGTATAGTTCTACTGTCTTCAAGCAGCGCTGTATAGCCCTTGTGGCTTAGCGCTTCTTTTTGATTATAATAATAATACTGTCTTCAAGTTATGTCCTGGAATTTGTATTTATAAAGCCACTGGATGGCGAAACGTCTACAATAAAGATACCCAGATGTTGCACATGTGTCTTAGTTTCATCAAGTCTATTTATATTCAGAGATATCCAAATATTTTTAAAATAATGAATTTGTAATGTATCTCCTAAAAAACTTTTTTTAAAGTAACCCCTAAAAAAAAGCCTCTGTAATACATTTTTGTTTAGCTAATCGTAAAGAAAAAAATTTCACATACTTTTTGAACTTTCTTAAATACAAAAAATGGACTCTTCAAAACATGGCTGTATTGGTACTTTCTGTGAATTTTTTTGGGAAAAGTAATCAGAACATCTTAAAATGTTTAACTAATTAAAAATTTCATACAGCATTAATCTAATTAACCTTAATAAGCAGCTTCTGAAACTGCCAAGCTTAATAAAACTATTCCTGTATTATCGTACCATAAAATTCTAATTCATTTTAAAAAAGCCAAAAAACCCCACAAAAAAAAACCCCCTTTGTATACAGTGATATTATAAAGTGTGCTTAACTGCATCAATGACTATTTGCACCAAATGAAAAAAAAAAAAAATACATGTGTATCACCGGGTGACAGAGAACATATGCTTTGCAAAAATGGTGCCCAAGGAATTGAATGCTCAAAGGAACAATATAGGACATTTTACATCCCCACCCCCCTCACGCAGTGACCCCACTACTATCAAAACATTCTTATGCAAATGAAAATTTTTTTTCTCTTATCAAAAATTTTCAAAACCCCAAAACCAAAAGTATGCTTAGAACATTCCCCTAAAAGGCAGTAAACATTGTACTTTTACTGGGGATAACAAGACATTTGCTTACAAATGACTAAACAAACACCCAACAGGGAAACCCAGGGAAAAACCCACCTACTTCACCAAACCCCGGCCATAGTCCGGAACCGGTTCAGACTTGCAAGAGGCTGAAACATATTACGAAATATTGCATTTTATCTGTATTATCAAGATGCATGACCATTTTAGGATAAATTCAAGATCTCAGTTCCACACAACGCCACATCCATACACACACAGACTCACGGAACCATGCATAATACATACACGCAACTCACGGAATCCGCCCTCTACCCTGAAGACCCAAACATACCGTTTGGTGCTACCACGGGGGGAGTCCAGCCCCTCGTTGCCTTACCCCACCCCCAGTTGCAGCAACCTTTGAACAGTAAGACTCCGATAGTTTGCAGGAAAACTATCATCCCAACTTTTACCATATATGAGTTTATTTCTACAATACATTCTGTAGATGCCTGCCGCAATTGCCCTGATCCTAACTGATCCCCCGGTTTCCCGCATACCCCACAAGATATAGAGGAAATCAACCACCACGTACATTATTGCTCTTCATACCTCAATACTCCACTAACATCCAATGTTAAGGCCCATAAGGTTGAGATAGTTCCCCCACTAAGAAAATAAAAAACCCGCCTCAACCATGAGCAAACTTTGTCCAAGGTATCACAAAAGTAGACGGCATGAAAAGCTGTTTCTTCTAGACTGCAGCATAAGCAGTCTGCCTCCTTTATCAAACCCATCCTACTTCTGACCGATTTTGATGCTAAAATCCCCATGACAAATCTGTACACCAATTTACGAGTCCTCAGTGCCAACTTAAGTTTGTAAAACCCATCCCATATTTCTCCCCAATTATACAGCAGAGAAACAGACAATCCCTGCACAATTTCCCTATGGCGCATTTCTCAACTTTAACAACAAACGCAACATGTCCTCACATTCGATTAATCCCCTGCTGCTCAACCATTTGTGCATTTTGATCATTACCTGACCCCACCCGGATGCCCCTCTCACCACCCGCTCTGAGGAACCACTGCTTTACATAGAGGGCCTTCATCCATGGCCCCAAAGCCAAGAGACCTAAACTCCCATGGCGAACATGGGTCATGACAACCTCCCGACTTAACCAAGCTCTCCCGAAACCCCAAACATAACGTAAGACCCTTCTCTGCAGTTCCTGAATATCCACGTCTCTTAAAGAGTACACCTCAGCCACACCCCTTATCTTACTATAAACAAGTGTATTACCACTACTGCCCTCTGTTGCAATGGTACATCCCTGACTCTTAACCCCCAAAGTCGATCTAAAGCCTTGTTAACCACCAATTCAGTATTTACCCTTTGACCCTCCCTCTCATCTGCCATGTACACGATACCACATATTTTCAGTTGCACCACGACTGACCACCCATACCTTTCGCCCAATTCCCCCCACCCACGAACCCACCTCCAATAATTTCGATTTTGCCCTACTGACGTACATGCCAGTCTCTGCCCCAAAAAACTCAACAATCCATCCCACAGTCTGCAAGTCCTCCTCCCCTTTTAACAAAATCGTGGTATCATCTACATACCCGACCACACGCGCTGCATGGTCACTGCTCAGCGCTCCACGCCCCAAACCACCATCCACCAGTTCATAAAAGGGGTTTTGCATACAAGCAAAAAGCAGCTGGGAGAGGGGGCACCATTGTCTCAAACCCCTTTCCATATGGACCTGCTGCCCCAATTTACTGTTAACCTGTACTCGTACCATAGCCGAGGCATATGGGATATCAATCCATCTTACAATCCCGTCTCCATAACCCTGCTTCAATAAAATAAGCCTCAGTAAATCTCTATCAACACAGTCATAAGCATTTTGCCAGTCAAGCCCGAGGACACCCCCCCTTTTGACATTCACCCCAAAACTCCCTAATATGTACATGTCCTTCCCTTATGCTCCTACCTGGTATGCCTAGCTGTCCCTCGTGAATAACTGACCCCATAACCTTCCTCATCCTGTTTCCTAAAACTTTTGCAAATATTTTATAGTCCGAGCACATAAGAGATATTGCTCTATATGCACTCAGACCCCTCCCCCTCTCCCTTTCTGGGCACCAACACAACTACCCCCATACTTTGTGACATACCTAACCTCCCCTATGTGAGCATGCAATTCAATACATCAACCAAACAATGCTTAATACTTCACCAATGCGCCCTATAAAAATCATTCGAAATACCATCTATACATGGTGCCTTTCCTTTACTCATACTAAAAATCGCCTCATCTACCTCCTCCACTCGAATTATACCTTCTAGTACCATCCGATCCCTGTCACTTATTACTTTTCTGAAAACCCTCCCCACCAGGCCACTCACATGAACCCTCCCTACTCCCTGCCATAGCTTTTTTTCCAAACCAAAGATAAGCATAAAAACTCATGCTGTCTGTGGTGAGGAGTACCTGACCCAGCAGGTAACCACCCAAACCTGTGCATACTTCCAGTTGCAAGAGGGCCGTTGCCTGTTGTCTGACCCTGAATTTGTGCAAGACACAACGCAAAGGTTTGTCACCCCATAGCACCTCTTCCATACCTGCGCTGACTCTAACCACACTGAAACATTCATTGTGAATTCCTGCAAGTAGACTATGGAGATGTTCAATGTCGTCATACCAACTACTCCCGCCCCCCAGATAGTAATCATTTAGCTGCCTTTCCAGATAGTTTTGTAGCCCATACCTTCACCTTGCCTCCTCTTTCCCCCACTTATAATAACTCGCTATTCCGGGTTTGGCACGCATTTCCCACCATTCCAACAAACATTCACCTGCCCGTCACGTTTCCCAGAGATTCTTCCACCAATCCTGAAAAGCGGGCTCATCCCCCTCCCCCTCCAATAGCCGCACGTTCAGTTTCCAATAACCTGGATAAACCCAGACCATTCCATCCCAGTCCAAGCCCGCTAGCACTGCACGGTGGTCTGAAAACCCCACATCAAAGGTCTGTATGTGCCCCACTCAAATTCCTTGTGTTACATAAAGTCTATCCAGACAGGCCGCGTAGCCTGCGGAAGAACGTGTGCTTCCTGCCCCACCACATCATAAACCCCTGCATCCCCAAGCAGATTCCTTAAGACAGGTAAAATGCACCTCGCCCCCCTCGGCTCAACATCGTCATGGCGGATAACGCAATTCCAATCCCTACCCATGACCGTAATTAAAGGCAAACTCCTTCACGAAATCTATTTTAACTTTAGAGTTGCTTTCCGCAGGCATGTAAACTCCAATAAAACAAACTCTCACCTCACCCCAGTACCCATCTACCCTCACCACCCTCCCACCTCCCCCCTCCTCCCATCTCAAGACATGCCAAGGGCTGGACTCCTTCAGCACTATAGCTACCCCACCCTTAAATTTTAAAGAACTGCTAACATACATTTGGTAGCCTTTTAACCGTAACTCTCGCCCAAACTTATAATTGTGTTCTTGTATGAAACATATATCCACAGCATACCTGCGCAAAAACCACTCCATCCATACACACTTAACCACTGCCCGCAGGCCATTTATGTTGACGGTAACACACTTGAATTCACAAAAGGAGATTTTCCTCTATGTTTGTGAGTCTTTCCCGTTCCTACAAGTACATTACACTGACCTTCTTTGACCTTTAACTTCCCAAGACCCCCCACCCCCGTGCCCTACCCGTATGCTGGGTGCTTGCCACAACCCCTTCCACAAAAGGTGCCTCGTCCATATCCAACACTCCCGCCATCCGTTTTCAGGAACCACCTTCCACACACATCTCCTCACCAGATGAAGCCTCCTGGTGGACTTCCACCACCACCCCATGCAACCGTGTCATTGTAGTTTTGTCCAGGTCCCCCACATTTGGCGAATTCTCCTTCACCACCTCTTGACACTCTGGTGGAACATCAGGGCCATGCTCTGCCCCATCCAGGAGATCGTGAAACACGTTCTCCAGCAAACTTCCCTGTGACAACTCCACAGGCTCTGCAGGCCCCACAGATGGCTCAGGCACATTTGTAGTGTCCACTGACAGGGTGGCACACGCCATAGACCGCATTTCCTCTTGTTGCACCTCCTCTCCAAAGCTTAGGTCCTGCCCAGTCGAGGGACCAGTCCACAGATCGAAGGTCTCGGTTCTTAGGACCACAGGAGAAGGTTCCCGGATGCGGACAACCAGGCACTTGGAGCACTGAGCAGCCATATGGTCATATGAATTACATAACCTGCATGTCTTTCGTTGGCCTGCATAGTGAACAAAAACCTGGGTCCTGTAATTTTCTAGATGAACGTAGGATGGAATTGGCTGTTTTAATGTCATCTTGAGTGTGAAGGAGCCCTCTGGGAGCCCCTCGTATGGGCCCTCCCTCTACATTCCCTTGGTCGCTGCATGTACCTTGCCGTATTTACCAAAAACTTTCCGAAGATCATACTCCTCCACCTCGAAAGGCACGTTCCTTGCTTTGACCCAGGTGACGTATGTGGAAAAGTTATGCAGACATATTTCTACATCTGAATTCACCACCATTCTTCTCTCTTGAAAAGCTTCCACAATCCTGGAGTATTTGAATTTCACAAAAATCCTCGACATCCCATTGAGAGCTACACCATATAATTCCAAGTTGGGGATGCCGTAGACGTCACGTATAATGGTAGGCAACAAAACATGCATCGTTGCACCACTGAGAGAACCATGAATGAATTAACACAGACCATGTTTACTCTTCTACTCTGACAGTCTGCCATCTTGCATACTGTAGTATACGGTTCTCCACCAGGTGCAAGCAGGAGAAGGCTCAGAAACCGTCCTCTCAGCGTGCAGGTTGAGAGACGAATGACAATGTACAGTATTAAACCTGTGCTGCAACAGAGCTGATGCAGCACCCTTCCATCCCCCCACTCTCACACACACACACACATGAGAACTATAACCACAATCATTAATCTGAAAAATCATAACATTAAGAAACCTCTATTTAGGAAAATCCTGAATCATCTTGTCCCTTGAGGATATAGTATTTTCTTTATATTTTATTTAAAAACAATATAAATTAAAAGGAGGTATAAAAAGTAAATAATACCACAATACAGAATATGAAAAAGATTACGAATATTTACATCTCAAGTGAAGAAAAAATTTAGAAAACCTCATACAAAAAAAAAAAAAAAAAAAAAGAATGCGTACAGCGTGTCAGCGTGTCAGCGTGCCTCGTTGTGCTCCGGGTTATCTCGTGTTTTCACGGTCGCTCTTACGTGCTAGAACTTTAATTTGTGTCATCAATCCTATACGATACATCCCTCTAGCGCCTGGAACCAATCTTGGGCGGAAAACATTATATACTGAGTCAAAAAAGGAGAATTAGTGTTCACTACCTAGCAGAGTTTACTGCCACAGGGGAATCATAGGCCTGTGTCCCGGGTGAAAAAAATAATAATAATTGAACTTTTCATGTCAGAGGAAAGAAAGTCTCCCTGATAACACTGAGTATACATAGTGTATAGTTATACTACAGTGGCTCCCTAGTATATTGATGATAAAGGCTAAAGTGTCATTTGAAAACAGGTGAATTTGTAAATGAAGTGATAAGCCTATAGAGGCAGGTGCCAGAAGTCGCCAGAAACTTACCACAGGTCAGCTGTTTTAATAATCTTCCTGGCCTGCTAGTGTACTCGCATATAATCTCGTGATACCAGTGAATAGCAGAATACAGTGTTGTAGTAGCAACTAACCAGTATTATAATGGTACTTAGTGGAGTGGAGTGACTTTCATTACTTTCCTTTTTCTTGAAATACCAGACGTTACTGTGAATTTCATATAACCTGTAATTACCAGCGGTCGCAATATACACAACGAGAAGCAATTATTACTACAGAAAAAGCGTCCTTCCTCCAAAATTTGCACCTGTCAACTATAGTGATAATATAGCATTTATTGTGGTGGAGACGGAAAAAAAAAAATAGAAAAGCTAGATACAGCGATTGATAAACAAGGGTTGAGGTCGACCGTTCGTCACTGTAGGAGTGCCAGCAGTCACCGATTTCTTCAACACGCAAGTTATACATTTGTATCAGTCAAATCACATATTACTCGGGTAGATAATTTCCAGTAGATACTTCATGTGTCAGCTCAAATCACCGACCAGTATGTTTAAATAAGTGACCCACTGATCAGATCAGATCGACTGGTCCGAACCCTTGACTGGTCCGAACCCTTGACTGGTCCGAACCCGGGACTGGTTTCAAACGGTTTCGTTGGACAATAAAGCAGACTGTAAACGGATGGGGTTGTAGGCGCCCTTATAAACACAATCATTAAAAATCAGGAACGTGAAGGTAAGCTGTCCAATATACAAAAACAGTTAGAAACAGAAATACAAATAGCTAGAGCTTCATTTAAGGAGGTTATTAATAGAATATTCAAGAGGTTGCTAGTAGAATTGCAGTAAATCAACCATTCAAATCATTATGAAGCTGTGTGTAGTCTGTGGTCAGTCAACAAACGGGCTTCCACATGGATAAATTGTCATTTTTGTGGAAATTGGTGTCACGCCCCTTGTGCAGATATTCAAGAACTAGCTACAAGCAGTATTAAAACAGAGAAGTGTTTTTGGGTATGCCCAAATGAGGAAAATCTGTGGACTAAAATCACAAGGGTATTAAAAGAGGACAACATCAAAGCTGCTTTCATAGAAAACCTGGAAGCTTTCTACAACAGATGGGAACATAAAAAGTCTGGGCTGAATGGTACTGCCCTTGATACTGGTCATGTAGTCACAAACTGTAAGGCTGGAGGTGATGTCCTGGTAGTCAGTAAATGTGCGGCTGATAGTGCTGTCCTGGGAGACAGTAATGGTGAAGCTGGAGGTGCTGTCCTGGGAGACAGAAATGGTGGAGCTGGAGATACTGTCCTGGGAGACAGTAATGGTGAAGCTGGAGATACTGTCCTGGGAGACAGTAATGGTGAAGCTGGAGATTTTGTCCAGGTAGTCGGGAATTATACGCAGGAAGGAATACATATAAATGACCTCATAGGGGACAGGAGCCATAGTAGGGAAACAAGTGTAGTCAAAGATAAGATAAAACCAATATTGCAAACTAGAAATACCGCAGGAAAATAGCAAACAAGAGACTCCAATAGCATACTGAGGATAAATTACCAAAAAACAACTGGTGGGAGCTCCATTGTTGGTGCTAGGGATGATAGAAGTAAGACAGGGAAACATGCACCAACAGGGAATACAGTCACAGAAACCCAAGGCAAGCAGAAACCAAGCCTGTGCACATACTATGCACTTGGTATCTGCTGGCATGGGAAATCTTGAAAAACAGATGGGACATGCAACTATGACCACCCTAGAAAATGCCATGCCCATATGACAACAGGAAAATGCAAACTCCCTTCCTGTAAGCTTTTCACCCTGAAATGTGTACCTCTTCAGTACAGGAAAGATTGTGCTATAACTTAAATTGCCAGCATACCATCTAAAGGGACAAAAAGATACAAAACATCCAGGCCATGGGAAAACCTGGGTAGCCCACAGCCACTCAAGAGGGAGAGGTTTTTTAGTGCCAGGAAGGAAAAAAACTGGCAGGAAATGCAGAAATCGTACACCAAATCCAGTCATTCCTGGAGTGGAACCACAGTCGATGGCCTCCACTCCAAACCAACAGATACAGATACTAATGCCGAAAAAAAATCCCCCCCCAGTACCAACAATACCACCAGTCCGATAACATTCTTCTTTGCAAATATACAGGGTCTAAAGCCAGCAACAAACAACAAAATACCTTTCATCCGTGGACTGCTTGTTCGCGGCTTTCACTGAGACCCACATAAAGGATCACTTGGACAACGAAATATGGATCCCAGGTTACAACCTATACAGATGTGACAGAGTGAACAGGCAAAAGTGGGGGTTGCCTGTACATTGCAGAGTCACTTGTTTGCACAGAACTGCTTAATGCCTCAAATGATGTAGTGGAAGTTTTAGCAGTAAAGATCGAGAACCAAAACCTAGTCATTGTGGTAGTCTACAAGCCTCCGGATGCAACATCCCAGCAATTCGAGGAACAGCTGTTAAAAATTGACCACTGTCTGGAAAATCTTCCAGCTCTTGCACCCAACATCTTGCTCCTGGGGGATTTCAACTTAAGGCACCTAAAATGGAGGAATATAGCAAATAATATTGTTGCAGTAATAACACCAGGAGGCAGCTCTGATGAAAACTCACACTCACACGAGCTTTTAAATCTCTGCACAAAATTCAATTTAAACCAGCAACTAATAGAGCCTACTAGACTGGAGAATACACTAGACCTCATCTTCACTAACAATGATGATCTGATAAGAAATGTCACCATATCAAAAACAATATACTCAGATCACAACATAATTGAGGTTCAGACATGTATGCGTTGAGCCCCAGACCGACAAAATGAGACTAGCCACGAGGGAGCATTCAATAAATTCAACTTCAATAACAAAAACATAAAGTGGGACCAAGTAAGCCAAGTCCTAACCGATATAAGCTGGGAAGATACACTAAGCAACACAGACCCCAACTTATGCCTAGAACAGATTAACTCGGTGGCACTCGATGTATGCACAAGGCTTATTCCTCTAAGAAAAAGGAGGAGTAGATGTAAAATAGAAAGAGACAGGCGCTCCCTTTACAGGCGATGGAAAAGAATAACAGAGCGGCTAAAAGAGGTCAATATATCTGAAATGCGTAGGGAGACACTGGTCAGAAAATAGCAAGCATCGAACTTAAGCTAAAAGAATCCTTTAGGAGTCAGGAATCGCGGGAAGAACTAAAAGCCATAAATGAAATCGAAAGAAAACCCAAAGTATTTCTTCTCCTATGCCAAATCAAAATCGAGAACAACGTCCAGTATTGGGCCCCTACTTAAACAAGATGGGTCCTACACAGATGACAGCAAGGAAATGAGTGAGCTACTCAAGTCCCAATATGACTCAGTTTTTAGCAAGCCGCTAACCAGACTGAGAGTCGAAGATCAAAATGATTTTTTTTATGAGAGAGCCACAAAATTTGATTAACACAAGCCTATCCGATTTATCCTGACGCCAAATGACTTCGAACAGGCGATAAATGACATGCCCATGCACTCTGCCCAAGGGCCAGACTCATGGAACTCTGTGTTCATCAAGAACTGCAAGAAGCCCCTATCACGAGCCTTTTTCCATCCTATGGAGAGGGAGCATGGACACGGGGTCGTCCCTCAGTTACTAAAAACAACAGACATAGCCCCACTCCACAAAGGGGGCAGTAAAGCAATAGCAAAGAACTACAGACCAATAGCACTAACATCCCATATCATAAAAATCTTTGAAAGGGGCCTAAGAAGCAGATCACCACCCATCAGAAACCCATCAGTTACACAACCCAGGGCAACATGGGTTTTAGAACAGGTCGCTCCTGTCTGTCTCAACTATTGGATCACTACGACAAGGTCCTAAATGCACTAGAAGACAAAAAGAATGCAGATGTAATATATACAGACTTTGCAAAAGCCTTCGACAAGTGTGACCATGGCGTAATAGCGCACAAAAATGCGTGCTAAAGGAATAACAGGAAAAGTCGGTCGATGGATCTATAATTTCCTCACTAACAGAACACAGAGAGTAGTCGTCAACAGAGTAAAGTCCGAGGCAGCTACGGTGAAAAGCTCTGTTCCACAAGTCACAGTACTAGCTCCCATCTTGTTCCTCATCCTCATATCCAACATAGACAAGGATGTCAGCCCACAGCACCGTGTCTTCCTTTGCAGATGACACCCGAATCTGCATGACAGTGTCTTCCATTGCAGACACTGCAAGGCTCCAGGCAGACATCAACCAAATCTTTCAGTGGGCTTCAGAAAACAATATGAAGTTCAACGATGAGAAATTTCAATTACTCAGATATGGTAAACATGAGGAAATTAAATCTTCATCAGAGTACAAAACAAATTCTGGCCACAAAATAGAGCGAAACACCAACGTCAAAGACCTGGGAGTGATTATGTCGGAGGATCTCACCTTCAAGGACCATAACATTGTATCAATCGCATCTGCTAGAAAAATGACAGGATGGATAATGAGAACCTTCAAAACTAGGGAGGCCAAGCCCATGATGACACTCTTCAGGTCACTTGTTCTATCTAGGCTGGAATATTGCTGCACTCTAATAGCACCTTTCAAGGCAGGTGAAATTGCCGACCTAGAAAATGTACAGAGAACTTTCACGGCGCGCATAACGGAGATAAAACACCTCAATTACTGGTAGCGCTTGAGGTTCTAAACCTGAAATTCCCTGGAACGCAGGAGGGAGAGATACATGATTATATACACCTGGAAAATCCTAGAGGGACTAGTACCGAACTTGCACACGAAAATCACTCACTCTACGAAAGCAAAAGACTTGGCAGACGATGCACCATCCCCCCAATGAAAAGCAGGGGTGTCACTAGCACGTTAAGAGACCATACAATAAGTGTGAGGGGCCCGAGACTTTTTCAACTGCCTCCCAGCACACATAAGGGGGATTACCAACAGACCCCTGGCAGTCTTCAAGCTGGCACTGGACAAGCACCTAAAGTCAGTTCCTGATCAGCCGGGCTGTGGCTCGTACGTTGGTTTGCGTGCAGCCAGCAGCAACAGCCTGGTTGATCAGGGCTGATCCACCAGGAGGCCTGGTCACAGACCGGGCCGCGGGGGCGTTGACCCCTGAAACTCTCTCCAGGTAAACTCCAGGTAACAACCACGAAAAATACATACATACCATTCACTGACACACATTATACAAATTGATAAAATAGCTGGCACATACACAAAAACCTATCTATAAATACGTCCACATCATTCACACACTTAATGATAACAGCAATGATCAAACATTAATTTATGTAACAGTCCTAATCTCTTCAGTTACATAATAGGTATTACACAACAATGATGATATAGGAAAAAGTCACGAAGACATACAAAATAACTGCAATGCCAAAAGTATAAACTTAGTCTCAAAAACATAACACATGTAAGCTTCTACACATAGAAAAATGCAATTCCAATTGATAAAATCAATAACACAGCTGCAACCATGACATTCAACCTCTATACAGCTTTACCAAATACATTATATAGACATAATATAGTGCTATTGACAACAGTACAATACAACATAAAATATAAACATGATATAATTAGCACATAACGACTGTGCCGAGCTCACACCTAAACAAAAAAACCTATAACACACCACGGTTGCCCAACTGTATTTACACCATCTGACGTACATTAAACTCTTAACTCTCATAACAAAACTGAGGATTTCAGATAACCAGTGACAAACAATAATGCACATACATTAACACAAACATATCACAACATATCTCTGGACACTGTGCAGGATCAGAGCGTCAACACTATGCAGTGCAAAGCACCTAGAAAACAAGTTGAAGCAAATACATGCAACTATTAGAATAAAATCTCAGAAATTACAATGCCATTACCGTAAATCAATATTTCCACACACAATATGCAAGATATAGCAGTAGATTACCAAACAATTGGGGTTAATTCTGTTCGAGAAACTTATCTCTCTTAATGTGCCAAACTAAAAACTCACCTCAATACCCTTCTCACTCTCAATTGCACACACACAAAATCGACCTCTGCAACACACACAACCTCCCCTTCCAGGGAAGGCCAGCCCGTTCATGCCCCTGACCATTTATAAAGTCGATAAATCCCTCAAAAGAAAATCTCTATAGCCCTCCGAGAAATCCCTCTCCCACCTCCCCCCATATATTTCCCTGTTGCGACACTTTGTTCTATAAAAATATGCCACTATGGCCATCCTACATTCCTCTGCTCCTTTGTCTCTCATTGCCCACGATATAAAAATGAAAACCACTAAGTAAGCCACTGCCCTTTGAACCTTTACCCCTACCCCACCTACATCTAAACTGAGAGCTCTCAAAACCCATAACCCTTCCCCCCCCCCCACATACCGGATCACTTTCCCTAACCATTCCCTCACTACCCCTAGGCTTTTGCAAAAATAAACTACATGGAAAGCAGATTCATCTACCCCACAAACCTGACACTCCCCACCCTCCTTATTCGTCTATTACGTAGTACAACCTCAGATGTCAATATTCCGTGAAGAAACCTATACAGTACCTCCCTCACGTGCGGCCAGATGCGTAACCCTTTTAATCGACCCCAAATGTCTTCCCATGCATACATCGGGTACACTCCATTGCTACCGCTACCCTAGGCCACAACTTCCTCACCATGACTTGCTCCACGTAAAATTGTCACACTATGGTATTAGAGGGCACTCCCTCAACTACCTCAAGTCTTACCTCAGCAACAGAAGCCAATATGTGTAAGCAAATGGGGCAAGCTCTTCCACACAACCAATTACAGTTGGTGTCCCACAGGGAAGTGTCCTTGGCCCTCTTCTCTTTCTCCTATACATAAATGACCTACCAAATGCTTCGCAATTACTCAAACCCACACTTTTTTGCAGATGACACTACATACGTCTTCTCTCACCCGAGCCCAGTCACGCTAGCCAATACTGTAAACACCGAATTACAGAAAATATCTACCTGGATGAGGACTAACAAACTTACACTAAACATTGACAAAACCTACTTCATTCAGTTTGGTAACAGAGCTACAGATGTCCCTCTTAACATAATGATAAACGGATCACCTATCACAAAGCTAACAGAGGGAAAATTCTTAGGAATCCACCTCGATAATAGACTCAAATTTCATACACATATACAACAAATTTCTAAGAAAATTTCCAAGACTGTAGGGATACTATCGAAGATACGGTACTATGTTCCACAGTCAGCCCTCCTGGCCCTATATCACTCTCTTATTTACCCCTATCTCACCTATGGAATTTGTGCATGGGGCTCAACAACAATTAACCATCTCAGACCACTAATTACCCAACAAAAGGCTGCAGTTAGAATGATAACAAATTCTCACTACAGGCAGCACACTCCACCAATATTCAATACACTAAACCTACTCACCATACAAAACATCCATACTTATTACTGCACCTATTACATACATAGAACACTTAACTCTGATATTAACCCTCCCCTCAAACATCTCCTTGCCAACCTCAACAGAAAACATGTCCATAACACAAGGCACAGATCACTCTTTGATGTTCCTCGTGTCCATCTCACGCTATGCAAAAACTCAATGCACATACAAGGCCCTAAAATCTGGAATTCATTACCTGTAAATATAAAAGAAACACTACATGTTTATAAATTCAAGTCTCTTCTCAAAGTTCACTTACTCACTCAAAACCAAATAAATACTGAATAACTGAACCTTATAAATTGTATATCCTATATGTTACTCACAATTATATCACACAAATGTTAAACCTAGGACCCAGTCTAACTTTATTATTTTTTTAAATACACTACCTAACAGAATACTCCATTCGACTGAATGTACAGCAATGCAAGCAACCATATGACCTGTCTTTGTAATACTCATTTGTGCTTTATAGTTACCTGTTTACAATAATGATTTATCACTGATTTCATCATTGCTTAGTTAATCTTAAGTTAATTTTAAGCCAGCCCGTAATGCTATGCATATAAGTGGCTTTGGCATGCTGCTCTTACCTGTATTTTTTGTACCTCTGTATGTATGCTTAAATTACTAAATAAATAAATAAATAAATAGATAAATAAATTGTGAGTTCATTACCTTTGTAAATTGTGAGTTCATTACCTCTAACTTGCTCAGCTATCAAAACTTTGGAGTCCAGTCCCTGGACCCATTATGTACCTCTGTAATCTTTTGACTACCGCCCACTGGATGGGTATGGGGTGCATAATAAACATATTAAACTTAAACTAACTTTCGGTGTATTTCTCAGTAAACTGATGTTCTAGTGCCGTTATCCTCTTCAAAATACCGTTTTCTCTTACTCAAAGACGACATGGGGATGAGTAACTTATTTATATCGAAATATTGCTGGAAGACTCTCGCCATATTATGGCCTATTTTATTCAGTCTAAAGTATATAACATGTTTATATGATATTAATAGTGTTTATTATGTCATATTACATCAATTCTGATAGATAAATAAGCCGTAGAGTTGATATAAGCGTAATAATGAAGTGATTTCTCCTGCCTGTCTGGAGCAGGAATACTGTCGATGTTCCTAGATGGTTCCTGATTGGCTGGCACCCTACGGATAAGCTCCGCCTACTCTTATATGATGCCAAATAGTCAATTATTATATTAGAAATAATAATGCAAGAAAAGGTGATAAAAAAAAACAAGGAAAAAATTCCAAAAAATATATATGTTGTGAGCAGACGCGCTACCCATATCACCGTCACAATACCTGATATAAATGACTATAATTTCTTGTAGAAACGTCGTAGAACATTCATTCTGGTACCATTGTGTTGCCAAAGAGTTAAGCTATTTTCCTATATGAATCACTCAATTTCCATAATTTTTCGATTTTTGTTTTGAGAGCGTGCAGAAAATTGTATGACAGGGTCCTTTAGGTGCTTGTCCAGTGCCAGCTTGAAGACTGCCAGGGGTCTGTTGGTAATCCTCCTTATGTGTGCTGGGAGGAAGTTGAACAGTCTCGGGCCCCTGACACTTATTGTATGGTCTCTTAACGTGCTAGTGACACCCCTGCTTTTCATTGGGGGGATGTTGCATCGTCTGCCAAGTCTTTTGCTTTCGTAGTGAGTGATTTTCGTGTGCAAGTTTGGTACTAGTCCCACTAGGATTTTCCAGGTGTATATAATCACGTATCTCTCCCTCCTGCGTTCCAGGGAATACAGGTTTAGGAACCTCAAGTGCTCCCAATAATTGAGGTGTTTTATCTCCGTTATGCGCGCCGTGAAAGTTCTCTGTACATTTTCTAGGTCGGCAATTTCACCTGCCTTGAAAGGTGCTGTTAGTGTGCAGCAATATTCCAGCCTAGATAGAACAAGTGACCTGAAGAGTGTCATCATGGGCTTGGCCTCCCTAGTTTTGAAGGTTCTCATTATCCATCCTGTCATTTTTCTAGCAGATGCGATTGATACAATGTTATGGTCCTTGAAGGTGAGATCCTCCGACATGATCACTCCCAGGTCTTTGACGTTGGTGTTTCGCTCTATTTTGTGGAAGGAATTTGTTTTGTACTCTGATGAAGTTTTACTTTCCTCATGTTTACCGTATTGGAGAAACTGAAATTTCTCATCGTTGAACTTCATATTGTTTTCTGCAGCCCACTGAAAGATTTGGTTGATGTCCGCCTGGAGCCTTGCAGTGTCTGCAATGGAAGACACTGTCATGCAGATTCGCGTGTCATCTGCAAAGGAAGACACGGTGCTGTGGCTGACATCCTTGTCTATGTCAGAAATGAGGATGAGAAACTAGATGGGAGCGAGTACTGTGCCTTGTGGAACAGAGCTTTTCACCGTAGCTGCCTCGGACTTTATTCTGTTGACTACTACTCTGTGTTCTGTTTGTGAGGAAATTATAGATCCATCTACCAACTTTTCCTGTTATTCCTTTAGTACGCATTTTGTGCGCTATTATGTCATGGTCACATTTGTAGAAGGCTTTTGCAAAGTCTGTATATATTACATCTGCATTCTTTTTGTCTTCTAGTGCATTTAGGACCTTGTCGTAGTGATCCAATAGTTGAGACAGACAGGAGCGACCTGTTCAAAAACCCATGTTGCCCTGGGTTGTGTAACTGATGGGTTTCTAGATGGGTGGTGATCTTGCTTCTTAGGACCCTTTCAAAGATTTTTATGATATGGGATGTTAGTGCTATTGGTCTGTAGTTCTTTGCTGTTGCTTTACTGCCCCCTTTGTGGAGTGGGGCTATGTCTGTTGTTTTAGTAACTGTGGGACGACCCCCGTGTCCATGCTCCCTCTCCATAGGATGGAAAAGGCTCGTGATAGGGGCTTCTTGCAGTTCTTGATGAACACAGAGTTCCATGAGTCTGGCCCTGGGGCAGAGTGCATGGGCATGTCATTTATCGCCTGTTCGAAGTCATTTGGCGTCAGGATAACGTCGGATAGGCTTGTGTTAATCAAATTTTGTGGCTCTCTCATAAAAAATTCATTTTGATCTTCGACTCTCAGTCTGGTTAGCGGCTTGCTAAAAACTGAGTCATACTGGGACTTGAGTAGCTCACTCATTTCCTTGCTGTCATCTGTGTAGGCCCATCTTGTTTAAATAGGGGCCCAATACTGGACGTTGTTCTCGATTTTGATTTGGCATATGAAAAGAAATACTTTGGGTTTCTTTCGATTTCATTTATGGCTATTAGTTCTTCCCGTGATACCTGACTCCTATAAGATTCCTTTAGCTTAAGTTCGATGTTTGCTATTTCTCTGATAGTGACACCTTACGCATTTCAGATATATTGGCCTTATTTAGCTGCTCTGTTGTTCTTTTCCGTCGCCTGTAAAGGGAGCGCCTGTCTCTTTCTGTTTTACATCTACTCCTCCTTTTTCCTAAAGGAATAAGCCTTGAGCATACATCGAAAGCCACCAAGTTAATTTGTTCTAGGCATAAGTTGGGATCTGTGTTGCTTAGTCTATCTTCCCAGCTTATATCATTTAGGACTTTGTTTACTTGGTCCCACTTTATGTTCTTGTTATTGAAGTTGAATTTGGAGAAGGCTCCCTCGTGACTAATCTCATTATGTCGGTCTGAGGCTGTGTGCATACATGTCTGAACCTCAATTATGTTGTGATCTGAGTATATTGTTTTTGATATGGTGACATTTCGTATCAGATCATCATTGTTAGTGAAGATGAGGTCTAGTGTATTCTCCAGTCTAGTAGGCTCTATTATATGCTGGTTTAAGTTGAATTTTGTGCAGAGATTTAAAAGCTCGTGTGTGTGTGAGTTCTCGTCAGAGCTGCCTCCTGGTGTTATTACTGCAACAACATTATTTGCTAATATTCCTCCATTTTAGGTGCCTTAAGTTGAAATCCCCCAGGAGCAAGATGTTGGGTGCAGGAGCTGGAAGATTTTCCAGACAGTGGTCAATTTTTAACAGCTGTTCCTGGAATTGCTGGGACGTTGCATCCAGAGGCTTGTAGACTACCACAATGACTAGGTTCTGGTTCTCAATCTTTACTGCTAAAACTTCCACTACATCATTTGAGGCATAAAGCAGTTCTGTGCAAACAAGTGACTCTGCAATGTACAGGCCAACCCCCTCCCCTTTTGCTAACTCGACGGGCTGGAGTTTTGAGACTCTCTGACCGCTGGTTCAATCCCGGCCGGGGTATGGTTTGGTTTGCCTGTTCACTCTGTTGCTTATGTATAGGTTGTAACCTGGATCCATATTTCGTTGTCCAAGTGATCCTTTATGTGGGGCTCTGTGAAAGCCACAAACTTTGTATTTGCCTCTGCAAGCAGTCCACGGATGAAAGGTATTTTGTTGTTCCTTGCTGGATTTAGACCCTGCATATTTGCAAAGAAGAATGTCATCGGACTTGTGGTATTGGTGGTACTGGGGGGGATTTTTTTTTCCGGCATTAGTATCTGTATCTGTTGGTTTGAAGTGGAGGCAATCGACTGTGGTTCCACTCCAGAAATGACTGGACTTGGCATACTATTTCTTCCATTTCCAGCCAGTTTTTTTGCCTTCCTGGCACTAAAAAACCTCTCCCTCTTGGGTGACTGTGGCTACCCAGGTTCTCCTATGGCCTGGATGTTTTGTATCTTTTTGTCCCTTTTAGATGGTGTGCCTGGCAATTAAAGTTATAGCACAGTCTTTCCTGCACTGGTGCAGCTTGTAGTGCTGCTGTTGCCATACACTGGTGCAGCTGGTAGTGCTGCTGTTGTCGTACACTGGAGCAGCTGGTAGTGCTGCTGTTGTCATACACTGGTGCAGCTGGTAGTGCTGCTGTTGTCGTACACTGGTGCAGCTAGTAGTGCTGCTGTTGCCATACACTGGTGCAGCTGGTAGTGCTGCTGTTGTCGTACACTGGTGCAGCTGGTAGTGCTGCTGTTGCCAAACACTGGTGCAGCTGGTAGTGCTGCTGTTGTCGTACACTGGTGCAGCTGGTAGTGCTGCTGTCATACACTGGTGCAGCTGGTAGTGCTACTGTTGTCGTACACTAGTGCAGCTGGTAGTGCTGCTGTCATACACTGGTGCAGCTGGTAGTGCTGCTGTTGTCATTCACTGGTGCAGCTGGTAGTGCTGCTGTTTTCATACACTGGTGCAGCTGGTAGTGCTGCTGTTGTCATACACTGGTGCAGCTGGTAGTGCTGCTGTTGTCATACACTGGTGCAGCTGGTAGTGCTACTGTTGTCGTACACTAGTGCAGCTGGTAGTGCTGCTGTCATACACTGGTGCAGCTGGTAGTGCTGCTGTTGTCATTCACTGGTGCAGCTGGTAGTGCTGCTGTTTTCATACACTGGTGCAGCTGGTAGTGCTGCTGTTGTCATACACTGGTGCAGCTGGTAGTGCTGCTGTTGTCATACACTGGTGCAGCTGGTAGTGCTACTGTTGTCATACACTGGTGCAGCTGGTAGTGCTGCTGTCACACACTGGTGCATCTGGTAGTGCTGCTGTTGTCGTACACTGGTGCAGCTGGTAGTGCTGCTGTTGTTATACACTGGTGCAGCTGGTAGTGCTGCTGTTGTCGTACACTGGTGCAGCTGGTAGTGCTGCTGTTGTCATACACTGGTGCAGCTGGTAGTGCTGCTGTTGTCGTACACTGGTGCAGCTGGTAGTGCTGCTGTTGTTATACACTGGTGCAGCTGGTAGTGCTGCTGTTGTCGTACACTGGTGCAGCTGGTAGTGCTGCTGTTGTCATACACTGGTGCAGCTGGTAGTGCTGTTGTTGTCATACAGAGTGATGGCTCTCATAAAGAAATTGGAGCACGCATCAATAACTGGGCCTCTACCCTTCAAACAGAACTGTTTGCCATACTCCTTGCACTCAAACGCATCCATGTATCTAAGGTTGACACTTTAATTGTAACTGATTCTCTGTCATCCATAAATGCTCTCAACTCATTAAGTATAAATTGTGGCATGCTTGTGTCAGAAGCCAGACACAGGTATGGTAAGATTGTGGACAGTGGAGTCAGAATGCACATGCTGTGGATTCCATCTCACATTGGTCTTCAGATGCATGAGGGAGTATTCCCTGGAACGCAGGCGGGAGAGATACATGATTATATACACCTGGAAAATCCTGGAGGGACTAGTACCGAACATGTACACGAAAATCACTCATTACGAAAGCAAAAGACTTGGCAGACGATGCAACATCCCCCCAATGAAAAGCAAGGGTGTCACTAGCACGTTAAGAGACAATACAATAAGTGTCAGGGGCCCGAGACTGTTCAACTGCCTCCAAGCATACATAAAGGGGATTACCAACAGACCCCTGGCAGTCTTCAAGCTGGCACTGGACAAGCACCTAAAGTCGGTACCTGACCAGCCGGGCTGTAGCTCTTACGTTGGATTGCGTGTAGCCAGCAGTAACAGCCTGGTTGATCAGGCTCTTATCCACCAGGAGGCCTGGTCACAGACCGGGCCGCGGGGGCGTTGACCCCCGGAACTCTCTCCAGGTAAACTCCAGGTAATCTTGGCTTGTCAGGTAGTAGTTTGAGAACAATAATACGAAAAGAACTTCAACTGAACTTTATTGACTTAAGACACAGGGAGATTGACACCAGTGAGTCCATCTATCATCATTCTATCATGCAGGAGGAGCCACATGTCTATGGTGCATCCAACAAAATAAGCAGACTCTTGGATGTCACCTACTGCCCGGCTCCGGCTGGGTTACAAGTATCTTTGGCAGGTTAAATCACCACCACCAGATGTAGACCAAACGAAATGTAAACTTTGCCAGATGGACTATTGTCACACATTGCGTCATTATGTACTGGAGTGTGATCAAATTAATGAATTTAGAAACAACTCACTCAGAAATGTTCAAGAAATGGCAAAGTATTTACCCTTTGGTATATTAAGACCTTTCGGGAGAAATACCCTGATTTGCTACTGTAAATAAAGCATTACCACAGTTGGTGTGGGGTGTGTGTTGTGTGTGTTGTTTGTGTGTGTGTGTGTGTGTGTTTGTGTGTGTTGTGTGTGTGTGTGTGTGTGGTGTGTGGTGTGTGCGTTGGTGTTGCTTTGTGTGTTTGCAAAATTTTGTATGTCGTGTTCTTTACTTTGAAATTTGTTCATGACTGAAACCAGAAAGGGGGTTTGAAGCTGATTCATTACCTCTGTAACTTCCCCATGATTGTGACCAGACTCCCTGAGTTTTTCCTTTGTAACAGTTAGCTATCATAATTTTTGGGGTCCAGTCAGGCCCCATTATGTACCTTTGTTTTTTGACTACCCCCACAGAATGGGTTGGGGGCATAATAAAGTATTAAATAAAGTGTTGTGGGGTTGTGTTGGTGTGTGTGTGTGTGTGGTGTGGGGGTTGTGTGTGGTGGTGTGACTCAACAATAAATTTTTTGCACCAAAAACTCACTACAGTTTGCCCGGGTGGGGAAGTGTGAATTGCTCTTACTCTAAAATTTTGTTCTGTTTGTAGCAAAAAAAACGTAAGTACCATTCACAAAATTCATTACCTTTGTAACTTGTGAGCTCTTCCCTTTTGTACCTAGTTCAGCTATAAAAAACTTTGGGGCCCCAGCCCAGGACCCATTACTCCCTCTATAATCTGAAAATCCCTTTTAATTTGTCATATTTGACCAGATTTACCGGGAGTTCATTACCTTTGTAAATTGTGAGTTCATTTACCTTTGAAAATTTGTGATTTCATTACCGGGATTTCCCGGGAGGGGTTTTGGGGGGGTCAAGCCCCGCGGCCCGGTCTTGCCCAGGCCTCCTGGTGGATCACCCTGATCAACCGGGCTGTTGCGCTGGGCTGCAGCAAACCAACGTACGAGAAACACCCCGGGCTGATCAGGAACTGACTTTAGGTGCTTTTCCAGTGCCACTTTAAGACTGCCAGGGGCGTTGGTAATCCCCCTTTGTGCGGGGGGCATTGAACAGTCTCGGGGCCCCCGACATTATTTTATGGTTCTTAACGTGTAGGAACCCCTGCTTTTTATTTTGGGGGATGGGCATCGTCTGCCAAGCTTTTGCTTTCGTAGTGAGTGATTTTTCGTGTGCAAGTAGGGTACAGTCATTCTAGGATTTTCCAGGTGTATATAATCATGTATCTCTCCCTCCTGCGTTCCAGGGAATACAGGTTTAGAACCTCAAACGCTCCCAGTAATTAAAGGGGGTTTTATCTCCGTTATGCGCGCCGTAAAAGTTCTCTGTACATTTTCTAGTCGGCAATTTCACCTGCCTTAAAAGGTGCTGTTAGAGTGCAGCAATATTCCCGCCAGATAGAACAAGGTGACCTAAAAGAGTTTTCATCATGGCTGGCCTCCCTAGTTTTGAGGTTCTATTACCATCCTGTCTTTTTTCTAGCAGATGCGATTGATACAATGTTATGGTCCTTAAAGGGTTTGAGATCCTCCGACATAACCCACTCCAGGTCTTTGACGTTGGTGTTTCGCTCTATTTTGTGGCCAAATTTGTTTTGTACTCTGATGAAGATTTAATTTCCCTCATATTTACCATAATCTGAGTAATTGAAATTTCTCATCGTTGAACTTCATATTGTTTTCTGCACCCACTGAAAGATTTGGTTGATGTCCTCCTGGAGCCTTGCAGTGTCTGCAAATGGAAGACCACTGTCATGCAGATTCGGGTGTCATCTGCAAAGGAAGACACGGTGCTGTGGCTGACATCCTTGTCTTGTGGGATATGGGATGAGGAACAAGATGGGAGCTAGTACGGTGCCTTGGGGAAAACAGAGCTTTTCACCGTAGCTGCCTCGGACTTTACTCTGTTGACGACAAACTCTCTGTTTCTGTTAGTGAGGAAATTATAGATCCATCGACCGATTTTTTCCTGTTATTCCTTTAGCGCGCATTTTGTGCGCTATACGCCATGGTCACACTTGTCGAAGGCTTTTGCAAAGTCTGTATATATTACATCTGCATTCTTTTGTCTTCTAGTGCTTTAGGACCTTGTCGTAGTGATCCAGTAGTTGAGACAGACGGGAGCGACCTGTTCAAAACCCATTTTGCCATGGTTGTGTAACTGATGGTTTCAAAGATGGGTGGTGATCTTGCTTCTAGGACCCTTTCAAAGATTTTTATGATATGGGATGTTAGTGCTATTGGTCTGTATTTTCTTTGCTGTTGCTTTACTGCCCCCTTGTGGAGTGGGGCTATGTCTGTTGTTTTAGTACGGAGGGACGACCCCCGTGACCATGCTCCCTCTCCATAGGAAAAAAAAAAAGGAAAAGGCTCGTGATAGGGGCTTCTTGCAGTCTTGATGAACACAGAGTTCCAGAGTCGGGCCCTGGGGCAGAGTGCAGGGGCATGTCATTTATCGCCTGTTCGAAGTCATTTGGCGTCAGGATAACATCGGATAGGCTTGTGTTAATCAAATTTTGGGGGCTCTCTCATAAAAAATTCATTTTGATCTTCGACTCTCAGTCTGGTTAGCGGCTTGCTAAAAACTGAGTCATATTGGGACTTGAGTAGCTCACTTCATTTCCTTTGCTGTCATCTGTGTGGGAAACCCATTTTGTTTAAGTAGGGGCCCAATACTGGACGTTGTTCTCGATTTTGATTTGGCATAGGAGAAGAAATACTTTGGGTTTCTTTCGATTTCATTTATGGCTTTTAGTTCTTCCCGCGATTCCTGACTCCTAAAGGATTCTTTTAGCTTAAGTTCGATGCTTGCTATTTCTCTGACCAGTGTCTCCCTGCGCATTTCAGATATATTGACCTCTTTTAGCCGCTCTGTTATTCTTTTCCGTCGCCTGTAACTTGCTCAGCTATCAAAACTTTGGAGTCCAGTCCCTGTACCATTTATGTACCTCTGTAATCTTTTGACTACCGCCCACAGGATGGGTATGGGGTGCATAATAAACATATTAAACTAACTATGCTCGTGTGCATGTGTCTGTGCGTGCGTCCTCGTGTGTATATGTGCGTGTGCACCTGCATGTGTGAGTGTATGACCCACTTAATATTTGTATATATAACTCATTACAATTGCGACCAGGTGTGGACGTATCAGTGGCTCATTACTTTGTAATTTGTTCTTGATTGTAATAATGTATAGGAGTGAGGCTGATTCATTACCTCTGTAACTTGCCATGATTGTGACCAGATCTACCTGGAGTTCATTACCTTTGTAACTAGTTCAACTATCATAACTATCAGTACTCGCTCCCATCTTGTTCCTCATCCTTATATCCGACATAGACAAGGATGTCAGCCACAGCACCGTGTTTTCCTTTGCAGATGACACCCGAATCTGCATGACAGTGTCTTCCATTGCAGACACTGCAAAGCTCCAGGCAGACATCAACCAAATCTTTCAGTGGGCTGCAGAAAACAATATGAAGTTCAACGATGAGAAATTTCAATTACTCAGATATGGTAAACATGAGGAAATTAAATCGTCATCAGAGTACAAAACAAATTCTGGCCACAAAATAGAGCGAAACACCAAACGTCAAAGACCTGGGAGTGATCATGTCGGAGGATCTCACCTTCAAGGACCATAACATTGTATCAATCGCATCTGCTAGAAAAAAGACAGGATGGATAATGAGAACCTTCAAAACTAGGGAGGCCAAGCCCATGATGACACCTCTTCAGGTCACTTGTTCTAACTAGGGCTGGAATAAATTTCTGCACACTAACAGCACCTTTCAAGGCAGGTGAAATTGCCGACCTAGAAAATGTAAGAGAACTTTCACGGCACGCATAACGGAGATAAAACACCTCAATTATTGGGAGCGCTTGAGGTTCCTAAAACCTGTATTCCCTGGGAAAGCAGGAGGGAGAGATACATGATTATATTAAAACCTGGAAAATCCTAGAGGGACTAGTAAACCCAACTTGCACACGAAAATCACTCATTACGAAAGCAAAAGACTTGGCAGACGATGCACCATCCCCCCAATTTAAAAGCAGGGGTGTCACTAGCACGTTAAGAGACCATAAAAATAAGTGTCAGGGGCCCGAGACTGTTCAACTGCCCCCAGCACAAAATAAGGGGATTACCAACAGACCCCTGGCAGTCTTCAAGCTGGCACTGGACAAGCACCTAAAGTCAGTTCCGGATCAGCCGGGCTGTAGCTCGTATGTTGGTTTGCGTGCAGCCAGCAGCAACAGCCTGGTTGATCAGGCTGTGATCCACCCGGAGGCCTGGTCTCAGACCGGGGCCCCGGGGCGTTGAAACCCCCCGGGAAATCTCTCCAGGTAAAATCCAAAGGGAAACTCCAGTCACTGGACCCATTATGTACCTCTGTAATCTTTTGACTACCGCCCACAGGATGGGTAAGGGGTGCATCATAAAGATATTAAACTATCTCTGGACACAAAATAGAGGGAAACACCAACGTCAAAGACCTGGGAGTGATCATGTCGGAGGATCTCACCTTCAAGGACCATAACATTGTATCAATCGCATCTGCTAGAAAAATGACAGGATGGATAATGAGAACCTTCAAAACTAGGGAGGCCAAGCCCATGATGACACTCTTCAGGTCACTTGTTCTATCTAGGCTGGAATAAATTTCTGCACACTAACAGCACCTTTCCAGGTAGGTGAAATTGCTGACCTTGAAAATATACAGAGAAAACCCTTTACGGCGCGCATAACGGAGATAAAACACCCCAATTACTGGAGCGCTTGAGGTTCCTGAAACCCGTAAATTTCCCTGTAATGCAGGCGGAGAGATGCATGATTATATTACACCTGGAAAATCCTAGAATGACTAGTACCCAACTTGCAACGAAAATCACTCACTACGAAAGCAGAAGACTTGGCAGACCCATGCAAATCCCCCAATGAAAAGAAGGGGTGTCACTTGCACGTTAAAGACCATACAATAAGTGTCAGGGGCCCGAGACTGTTCAACTGCCTCCCAGCATACATAAGGGGGATTACCAACAGACCCCTGGCAGTTTTCAAGCTGGCACTTGACAAGCACCTAAAGTCGGTTCCTGATCAGCCGGGCTGTGGCTCGTACGTTGGATTGCGTGCAGCCAGCAGTAACAGCCTGGTTGATCAGGCTCTGATCCACCAGGAGGCCTGGTCACAGACCGGGCCGCGGGGACGTTGACCCCCGAAACTCTCTCCAGGTAAACTCTCCAGGTTACAGCCTGGCCAGAACTTTCAGCAGTTACAGGTAACACTCTTTCGTTTGTTCGACTTTTGGATAGAGAGTTCAGGAATTGATCGCAGTTTTTGAATCTCTTTGAGACTTCATGGTTGCTGACCAGTTCCTGGACAGCTCTTCCCCATCAATACGAACATTCATCAGAGAACGTAATCTGATTAAAGCTGAGGAAGTTGCTGGGCTGCTGACCTGTATGCGAGCTCACAATTCCTATAAAGACCTAAAGGATCAACCCTAAGGGGAAGGGTTCATCAGACCTTAAGAAATCAAAGCCTCTAGTGAAAGTAAAGTGACTTGTTTTTATTCCCGTTTGTCATTTGTGTGGTGTTAAGGGACATAAACGTCCAGATTGTCCTTCTAAAGAAGGTCCAAAAAGTTTGGGAAAATGTTTTAAAGACTGTAATGACAAACCATCCTTCTGTTCAGGAACAGTTTAATGGACTTAAGTACTCCATTTACAGGAAAACTGGTCAATTTATAGTATTTCTGATAGCGTTCCCCAAAATTTTTAAGAAACTATTCCTCTGCTATATTTTAGACTACTTGGGCCCAAAAACACTTTTCCTACATCCCTTGTTACTTAGGTCTAAATGGTTCACAGGTTTGGGCTGAACCGTTTAAAAAGCTCCCACACTTCTTTCTCCCTAATAATAGGGAATGTAAAAGGTCCATTCTTTTTCCCTTTTGGGTTTACCTTCATCACCAAAAAATGGGGATAAGTGATCAATCCTTTCCCTTGAGTAAGAAGCCCCCGAAAGTTC
>NC_069429.1:35344235-35385681 GCF_026875155.1 Cherax quadricarinatus
ACAACAACCACACACACACCACACACACAAACACACACACACCACACCACGCGTGGTATGCTTATTTACAGCAAAAAAGTCAGGGTATTTCCCAGAATGGTCTGTAATATACCACTGTGGATAAAATACTTTGCCATTTTTTTGAACATTTCTGAGTGAGTTGTTTCTAAATTCATTAATTTTATCGCACTCCAGTACAAAAATGACGCAATGTGTGACAATAGTCCATCTGGCAAAGTTTACATTTCGTTTGGTCTACTCTGTGGTGGTGATTTAACCTGCCAAAGAACTTGTAACCCACCCGGGACCCGGGGCGGTAGTGACATCCAAGAGCCCTGCTATTTTTGTTGGATGCACCATAGACATGTGGCTCCTCCTGCTGATAGAGTGATGATAGATGGACTCACTGGTGTCAATCCCCCTGAGCCTTAAGTCCATAAATTTAAAGTTGAAGTTCTTTTCGTTTTATTGTTTCAAAACTACTAACTGACAACCCAAGATTACCGGGAGTTTACCTGGAGAGAGTTTCCGGGGGTCAACGCCCCCGCGCCCCGGTCTGTGACCAGGCCTCCGGGTGGGATAAAGCCTGATAAACCCAGGCTTTTAAACTGCGGGCGCACGCAATCCAACGTAAGAGCTACAGCCCGGCGGTCAGGTACCGACTTTAGGTGCTTGTCCAGTGCCAGCTTGAAGACTGCCAGGGGTCTATTGGTAATCCCCTTTATGCATGCTGGGAGGCAAGTTGAAAAAGTCTCGGGCCCCTGACACTTATTGTATTGCCCTCTTAACGTGCTAAGTGACAACCCTTGCTTTTCATTGGGGGATGTTGCATCGTCTCCCAAATCTTTTGCTTTCGAATGAGTGATTTTCGTGAAAAAGTTCGGTACTAGTCCTCCCAGGATTTTCCAGGTGATATAATCATGTATCTCTCCCGCCTGCGTTCCAGGAATACTCCCTCTGCTCGAAGACCAATGTGAGATGGAATCCAAAAGCAGTGCACTCTGACTCCACTGTCCACAATCTTACCATAAACCCGTGTCTGGCTTCTGACACAAGATGCCACAATTTATACTTAATGAGTTGGAGGGATTTTATGGAAAGACAGAGAATCAGTTACAATTAAACTGTCAATCTTTGATACATAGATGCATTTCAGTGCAAGAGTATGGCAAACAGTTCTGTTGAAGGGTAGAGGCCCCAGTTATTGATGCGTGCTCCAATTTCTTTATGAGAGCCATCACTTTTGTACGACAACAGCAGCACTACCAGCTGCACCAGTTTTATGACAACAGCAGCACTACCCAAACCCGCACCAGTGTATAACAACAGCAGCAAATACCAGCTGCACCAGTGTATAACAACAGCAGCAACTACCAGCTGCACCAGTGTATGACAACAGCAGCACTAACCAGCTGCAACCAGTGTATACAACAGCAGCACTACCAGCTGCACCAGTGTATGACAACAGCAGCACTAACCAGCTGCACCATTGTATGAAAACAGCAGTAACACTACCACTGCACCAGTGTCGACAACAGCACACTAACCAGCAGCACCATGTATGACAACAGCAGCACTACCACTGCACAAGTGTAGCGACAACACAGCACTACCAGCAGCACCAGTGTATAACAACAGCAGCACAAACCAGCTGCTCCAGTGTATGAAAACAGCAGCACTACCAGCTGCACCAGTGAAACAACAGCAGCTCTACCACTGCACCATGTATGAACAGCAGCACTAACCAGCTGCACTATTGTACGACAACATGTAGCACTACCAGCCACCAGTGTATGACAGCACACTACCAAGCAGCACCAGTGTAGACGACAACCAAGTAGCACTACCAGCAGCACCAGTGTATGACAGCAGCACTACCACTGCACCAGTGAACGACAACAAGTAAGCACTACCAGCTGCACCAGTACAGGAAAGACTGTGCTATAACTTAAATTGCCAGCACAAGGCCATCTAAAAGGGACAAAAAGATACAAAACATCCTGGCCATAGGAGAACCTGGGTACCCAGTCACCAAGAGGGAAAGTTTTAGTGCCATGAGGAACAAAAACTGGCTTGGAAATGTAAGAAATAGTATGCCAAGTCCAGTCATTTTGCTGGAGTGAACCAACAGTCGATGGCTCTCCACTTCAAACAACCAGATACAGATACTAATGCCGGAAAAAAAAATCCCGCCCCCATAAACCACCAATACCACAAGTCCGAGTATGACATCCTTCTTGCAAATATGCAGGGTCAAATCCAGCAAGGAACAACAAAATACCTTTCATCAGTGGACTGCTGCAGAGGCAAAATGCAAAGTTTGCGGCTTTCACCGAGCCCCACATAAAGATCCCTTGCAAACGAAATATGGATCCAGGTTACAACCTATACATACAACATAGTGAACAGGTCAAACCAAACCAAAACCCCGGAGGCCGGATTGAACCAGCGGTCCAGAGATTCTCAAAACTCCAGCCCGTCGAGTTAGCAAAAGGGGAGGGGGTTGGCCTGTACATTGCAGAGTCTCTTGTATGCACAGAACTGCTTTATGCCTCAAATGATGTAGTGGAAGTTTTAGCAGTAAAGATTGAGAACCAGAACCTAGTCATTGTGGTAGTCTACAAGCCTCTGGATGCAACGTCCCCAGCAATTCCAGGAACAGCTGTTAAAATTGACCACTGTCTGGAAAATTTTCCCAGCTCCTGCACCCAACATCTGCTCCTGGGGGATTTCAACTTAAGGCACCTAAAATGGAGGAATATAGCAAATAAATGTTGTTGCAGTGATAACACCAGGAGGCAGCTCTGATGAAAACTCACACTCACACCGAGCTTTAAATCTCTGCACAAAATTCAACTTAAACCAGCATATAATAGAGCCTAATAGACTGGAGAATACACTAGACCTCATCTTCACTAACAATGATGATCTGATACGAAATGTCACCATATCAAAAACAATAAAACTCAGATCACAACATAATTGAGGTTCAGACATGTATGCACACAGCCCAGACCGACATAATGAGATTAGTCACGAGGGAGCCTTCTCCAAATTCAACTTCAATAACAAGAACATAAAGTGGGACCAAGTAAACCAAGTCCTAATGATATAAGCTGGAAGATATACTAAGCAACACAGATCCCAACTTTGCCTAGAACAAATTAACTTGGTGGCTTTCGATGTATGCTCAAGGCTTATTCCTTTAGGAAAAAGGAGGAGTAGATGTAAAACAGAAAGAGACAGCGCTCCCTTTACAGGCGACGGAAAAGAACAACAGAGCAGCTAAATAAGGCCAATATATCTGAAATGCGTAAGATGTCACTATCAGAGAAATAGCAAACATCGAAATTAAGCTAAAGGAATCTTATAGGATCAGGTATCACTGGAAGAACTAATAGCCATAAAAAAATCGAAAGAAACCCCAAATTTTCTTTTCTTACCCAAAATCAAAGTCAGAATAACGCCCAGTATTGGGCCCTATTTAAAAAAAATGGTCCTACACAATAAAGAAAGGGAATGAGTGAGCTACTAAAGCCCCCAATATACTCATTTTTTAGAAAGGGGCCGCTAACCAGACTGAGAGCGAAGTAAAAATAAATTTTTTTATAGGAACCACAAAATTTGTTAAAACACAACCATCTGATGTTATCCGATCCCAAAAAGACTTCAAACAGGCGAAAATGACATCCCATGAAATCTGCCCCGGGGCCAACTCAGGGAACATGTGTTCATCAAACTGCAAGAATCCCTATCACGAGTTTTTACCATCGAATGCAAAAAAAGCATGGAAGGGGGGGTAATCCCACAATTACAAAAACAACAGACATAGCCCCACTCCACAAAGGGGAGTAAAAATAGCAAAGAAAAACAACCAAGCATAACACCCAAAACTAAAAATTTTTGAAAGGTCCTAAGAAGCAAGATCGCACCCATCAGATCCCAAACAATTACACAACCCAGGAACATGGGGTTTTGAGCAGGTCGCTCCTGTATTCTCAAATACTGGATCACTACACAAAGGGCCAGAGCACTAGAAGACAAAAAGAATGCAGATGAATATAACAACTTTTCAAAAGCCCTTTTACAAATGTGACCATGAATAATACGCACAAAAGCGAATAAAGGAAAAACAGAAAAGTTGGTAATGGACTAAATTTCCTCACAACAAACACAGAGTAGTATCAACAGAATAAATCTGAGGCACTAGGGCAAAACTCGTTCCACAAGGCACAGACTCGCTCCCATTAGTTTTTCATCCTCATTTCTCAAGACAAGGATGTCAGCCACAGCACCGTGTCTTCCTTTTCAGATGACCCGAACCTGCATGACAATGTCTTCCCTTTCAACACTGCCCAAGCTCCAGCAGACATCAAACCCAAATCTTTCAGTGGGGTGCAAAAAACAATATGAAGTTCAAAGATAAAATTTCAGTTTCTCCGTGTGGGAAAAATGAGGGAAAATAAAACTTTTATCAGAGTACAAAACAAAAACCTTCCACAAAATACAGCGAAAAACCAACGTCAAAGACCTGGGAGTGATCATGTCAGAGGATCTCACCTTCAAGGACCATAACATTGTATCAATCGCATTTGCCTGAAAAATGACAGGATGGATAATGAGAACCTTCAAAACTAGGGAGGCCAAGCCCATGATGACACTCTTCAGGTCACTTGTTCTATCTAGGCTGGAGTATTGCTGCACACTTACAGCACCTTTCAAGGCAGGTGAAATTGCCGACCTAGAAAATGTACAGAGAACTTTCACGGCGCGCATAACGGAGATAAAACACCTAAATTACTGGGAGAGCTTGAGGTTCCTGAACCTGTATTCCCTGGAACGCAGGAGGGAGAGATACATGATTATATACACCTGGAAAATCCTAGAGGGACTAGTACCGAACTTGCACACGAAAATCACTCACTACGAAAGCAAAAGACTTGGCAGACGATGCACCATCCCCCCAATGAAAAGCAGGGGTGTCACTAGCACGTTAAGAGACCATACAATAAGTGTCAGGGGCCCGAGACTGTTCAACTGCCTCCCAGCACACATAAGGGGGATTACCAACAGACCCCTGGCAGTCTTCAAGCTGGCACTGGACAAGCACCTAAAGGGGAGATATGGTCAGAATTTTAACGACCTTTTTTTATGGACCGATTACGTTCATTTTTGGTGTACTATTAGAAGGTTATATCGAGTATGCTGTGCTGAAGTTTCAATCATATCGGCCAAAAAGGAAATGAAATATGCAAAATTTACGAAAAATTGCATTTGGCAGGGCACAGTTTGTCAGTGGTACTTGGACAAGTGGTTTTGACACTTGCTGCTGCTAGAACAACTCTAATTCCATCACTTATCGATGAGAATTCTAAAATAAACCTTATCTTCTTGCTAAAAAAAATAAAGTTTCATAACTTTTTTGATATATCGGAAGATGTCGGCCTTGTTGTCCACATAAATCTAAAAATATTTTGGATAGTTCGGAAACAGAATCGCTACCCCGTAAAACAATCATTCTCCTATGTTTGTTGTGAGAAATAAAGTCAATTCAATCATAAATAAAGGTGCTGTTCCCCTAAATAGGTAAATAAGTTACTTTCGAGATATAGGCCGAAGCGCGCGGCACCCCCGCTGCCCGGGAAATATTTTTTTTCCCCGAAAAATTCGCCTTATTTTACACTTTTTCCGCGACCTACGAGTGTTTATTACAGTTATCCATTATAAATCCGTTTTCTATCATCACTGATGAGAGAGGTCGGACCCTCTCTTCACCTTCAGGGGAAATATCGATAGAAATTTATTCCTTGGGGCGTCATATTATGCTATATATTTTTTTTTAAGGTGTACTTTTTATGTTTATATGCTATTATTATATTGCATTATGTCATAATAGATCAATTGTGATAGATAAATAAGCCTTATAATTGATATTAGCGTGGGTATGGAATATTTTGTTGGCTGGAGGTGTCGGCCATTTTGTGCACTATTCACAGGGGTTCCCGATTGGTACCGCGACCATAGTAGCTCCGCCCACTCGGGAATGATCTCGGATGGTGAATTTGTATTATATTAGACATAAAGATGTACGAAAACGATAAAAATAACACGGGGAAAAAACGTAAACAAAAACGTAAACAAAGCCGAGTCAGCGCTTACGCTATATGTTGTGTCAGCACTGTCACCATGACTGTTATAAATGTTGTGTCAGCACTGTCACCATGACTGTTATAAATGTTGTGTCAGCACTGTCAGCATGACTGTTATAAATGTTGTGTCAGCACTGTAATTCCTTTTAGAAACATCGTACAAGGATAATAATTATACCAGAGTGTAGCCAGAAAGTTCAGCTATTTTTTGGTAACAATAACTCAGTTTTCATATATTTTCAAATTTTTTTTTGCTCCGCGCGCGGGAAACCTCAATCCTCCCTAAGGACCCTGTCATACAATTTTCTGCACGCAAGGATAGCTCCTGGTCAAAGAGGCTGACCAGGTCCCTACTTAACAGAACTCAGTGTGAATGCTTTGAGAAAATACCAGAGCAGCGAACGGACATCCCAGTGCATCGTTTCAGCGTAAATAGTTGAAGTGTTGTGCAGTTTCAGAGGAGTTGGTGTTGTAGAGTCAGGACCAGTCAGCGCCTCCCCCCCTCTCCGCTGGGGGGGAGGGGGAGGGCGTGTGTAGTAAACAGTGACCCTCTCATAACGCCTCACCCCTGCCCGTCTCCCCCGCCTCACCCACCCAACTCCCAGCGCCACCCCATGTGTAGAGGGTACTTCTCCCCTACCCCCCACGATGTCAGCGATGGCACTGCAGGGCGTGCCGGGCTCACAGGAATTTCCACTACAGGGACAGCATCGTGGAGTTCGACCGCGAGGCAGCTGTCAGGTGTGCCACAGGCAGTGTGTACTCAGTTCCTCAAGCTTCAACATCCGTGCACACGAAGGCCTGGGATCTTCAATCAACTTGGCGTCCACCAGGACGCTGACATGTCCCTAGGGAAGCTCTCCCTCGGGCTGCTAACGGAGTCACTGGCTTCTTGGACCTCTTGGGGAGGGTCGATGGTGCTCGTGCAAGCAGCAATGGCTGTCTGCCGAGGAGAGACAGGCACCTAGCAACATCTGTTGTTGGGGCAATGGATGAATTCCCTGCTATGTTTGTTAACTGCTCATTACTCTGTAATTTGTCTATGATTGTAATCATGTGATAACGTGTTTATCATTCATTACCTTTGAAACTTGTCATGATTTTGACCAGCTCTACCTGGAGCTCATTACCTTTGTAAATTCTCATGATTAATGTGTTTATGATTCATTACCTTTGCAATTATTCATGAGTGTGACCAGCTCTACCTGGAGCTCATTACCTTTGTAAATTCTCATGATTAATGTGTTTATGATTCATTACCTTTGCAATTATTCATGAGTGTGACCAGCTCAACCTGGAGCTCATTACCTTTGTAACTTGGTCATGATTGTGACCAGATCTAGTTCATTACCTTTGTAACTTGCTCAGCTATCAAAACTTTGGAGTCCAGTCCCTGGACCAATTATGTACCTCTGTAATCTTCTGACTACCGCCCACAGGATGGGTATGGGGTGCATAATAAACATATTAAACTAAAACTAACTCTCAAAACAAAAATCGAAAAATTATGGAAATTGAGTGATTCATATAGAAAAATATCTTAACTCTTTGTCAACACAATGGTACAATAATCAATGTTCTACGACGTTTCTACAAGAAATTATAGTCATTTATATCAGGTATGGTGACGGTGATGTGGGTAGCGCGTCTGCTCACAACATATATATTTTTTGGAATTTTTTCCTTTTTTTTATCACCTTTTCTTGCATTATTATTTCTAATATAATAATTGACTATTTGGCATCATATAAGAGTAGGCGGAGCTTATCCGTAGAGTGCCAGCCAATCAGAAACCATTTTGGAACATCGGCAGTATTCCAGCTCCAGACAGGCAGGAGAAATCACTTCATTATTATGCTTATATCAACTCTACGGCTTATTTATCTATCAGTATTGACGTAATATGATATAATAAACACTATTAATATCATATAAACATGTTATATACTTTAGACTGAATAAAATAGGCCACAATATGGCGAGAGCCTTCCAGAAATATTTCGATATAAATAAGTTACTCATCCCTATGTAGTCTTTGAGTAAAAGAAAACGGTGTTTTGAAGAGGATACCTGCACTAGAACATCAGTTTACTAAGAAATACACCGAAAGTTAGTTTAAGTTTAATATATTTATTATGCACCCCATACCCATCCAGTGGGCGGTAGTCAAAAGATTACAGAGGTACATAATTGGTCCAGGGACTGGTCCTCAAAGTTTTGAAAGCTGAGCAAGTTACAGAGGTAATGAACTCACAATTTACAAAGGTAATGAACTCACAATTTATTTATCTATTTATTTATTTATTTATTTAGTAATTTAAGCATACATACAGAGGTACAAAAATACAGGTAAGAGCAGCATGCCAAAGCCACTTGTATGCATAGCATTACGGGCTGGCTTAAAATTAACTTAAGATTAACTAAGCAATGATGAAATCAGTGATAAGACATTATTGTAAACAGATAACTATAAAGCACAAATGAGTATTACAAAGACAGGTCATATGGTTGCATGCATTGTTGTACATTCAGTCGAATGGAGTATTCTGTTAGGTAGTGTATTTAAAAAAATAATAAAGTTAGATTGGGTCCTAGTATAACATTTGTGTGATATAATTGTGAGTAACATATAGGATATACAATTTATAAGGTTCAGTTATTCAGTATTTATTTGGTTTTGGGTGAGTAAGTGATCTTTGAGAAGAGACTTGAATTTATAAACAGGTAGTGTTTCTTTTATGTTTACAGGTAATGAATTCCAGATTTAGGGCCTTTTATGTGCATTGATTTTTGCATAGCGTCAGATGGACACGAGGAACATCAAAGAGTGTTCTGTGCCTTGTGTTATGGTCATGTGTTCTGTTGAGGTTGGCAAGGAGATGTTTGAGGGGAGGTTAATATCAGAGTTAAGTGTTCTATGTATGTAATAGGTGCAATAATAAGTATGGATGTTTTGTATGGTGAGTAGGTTTAGTGTATTGAATATTGGTGGAGTGTGCTGCCTGTAGTGAGAATTTGTTATCATTCTAACTGCAGCCTTTTGTTGGGTAATTAGTGGTCTGAGATGGTTAATTGTTGTTGAGCCCCATGCACAAATCCCATAGGTGAGATAGGGGTAAATAAGAGAGTGATATAGGGCCAGGAGGGCTGACTGTGGAACATAGTACCGTATCTTCGATAGTATGCCTACGGTCTTGGAAATTTTCTTAGAAATTTGTTGTATATGTGTATGAAATTTGGGGTCTTTTAAATCAAGGTGGATTCCTAAGAATTTCCCTCTGTTAGCTTTGTGATGGGTGATCCGTTATTCATTATGTTAAGAGGGACATCTGTAGCTCTGTTACCAACTGAATGAAGTAGGTTTTGTCAATGTTTAGTGTAAGTTTGTTAGTCCTCACCAGGTAATATTTTCTGTAATTGGGTGTTTACAGTATTGGCTAGCATGACTGGGCTCGGTGAGAGAAGACGTATGTAGTGTCATCTGCAAAAAGTGTGGTTTGAGTAATTGCGAAGCATTTGGTAGGTCATTTATATATAGGAGAAAGAGAAGAGGGCCAAGGACACTTCCCTGTGGGAAAACCAACTGTAATTGGTTGGCGGAAGAGCTTGCCCCATTTGCTTACACTATTGGCTTCTGTTGCTGAGGAAAAGACTTGAGGTAGTTGAGGAGTGCCCTCTAAAAACCATAGTGTGACAATTTTACGTGGAGCAAGTCATGGGGAGGAAGTTGTGGCCTAGGGTACGGTAGCAATGGAGTGTAAACCCCATGATGCATGGGACGACATTTGGGGTCGATTAAAAAGGTTACGCATCTGGCCGCACGTGAGGAGTACTGTATAGGTTTCTTCACGGGAATAATTGACATCTGAGGTTGTACTACGTAATAGACGAATAAGGAGGGTGGAGTGTCAGGTTTGTGGGGTAGATGAATCTGTTTTTCATGTAGTTTATTTTGCAAAAGCCTAGAAGGTTGTGAGGGAATGGTTAGGGAAAATGATTTCCGGGATGTGGGGGGGGGAAGGTTATGGTTTTGAGAGCTCTCAGTTTAGATGTAGGTGGGTAGGGGTAAAGGTTCAAAGGGCAGTGGCTTACTTAGTGGTTTTTCATTTTTATATCGTGGGCAATGAGAGACAAAGGAGCAGGGAATGTAGGATGGCCATAGCGGCATATTTTTATAGAACAAAGTGTCGCAACAGGAAATATATGGGGGGAGGTGGGGAGGGATTTCTGGAGGGCTATAGAGATTTTTTTGAGGGGTTTATCGACTTTATAAATGGGCAGGGGCATGAACGGGGTGCCTTCCCTGGAAGGGGAGGTTTGTTGTGTTGCAGAGGTCGATTTTGTGTGTGTGCAAAATTGAGAGTTTAGAAGGGTATTGAGGTGAGTTTTTAGTTTGGCACATTAAGAGAGATAAGTTTCTCGAACAGAATTAACCCCAATGTTTTTGGGAATCTACTGCTATATCTTTTCATATTGGTGTGGAAATATTGATTTACGGTAATGGCATTGTAATTTCTGAGATTTTATTCTAAAGTTGCATTATTTGTTTCAATTTTTTTCTGGGTGCTTTGCACTGCATGTGTTGACGCTCTATCCTGAAGTGTCCAAGATATTTGTGATATTTTTTGTGTTATGTAGTGCCTTATTTTTTGTCCTGGGGTTTTTGAATCCCCCCAGTTTTTTTTTATGAGATTAAGAGTTTAATTAGTCGATGGGGTAAATACTTTTGGGAACCGTGGTGTGGTTATTTTTAGGTTTTTTTGTTTAGGTGTGAGCTCGGCAAGTCGTTAGTCTAATTTTAAAAGTTTTTAATTTTTTGTTTTATTGTACTGTTGTCAATAGCACAATTATGTCCGTATAATGTATTTTTAAAGCGTATAGGTTTTAATGTCATGGTTGCGTGTGTTATTGATTTTATCAATTGGAATTGCATCTTTTTATGTGTAGAAGCTTACATGTGTTATGTTTTTGAGACTAAGTTTATACTTTTGGCATTGCAGTTATTTTGTATGTCTTTGTGACTTTTTCCTATATCATCATTGTTGTGTAATACTTATTATGTAACTGAAGAGATTAGGACTGTTACATAAATTAATGTTTGATCATTGCTGTCATCATTAAGTGTGTGAATGATGTGGACGTATTTATAGATAGGTTTTTGTGTATGTGCCAGCTATTTTATCAATTTGTATAATGTGTGTCAGTGAATGGTATGTATGTATTTTTCGTGGTTGTTACGCATTCTTTTTTTTTTTTTTTTTGTATGAGGTTTTCTAAATTTTTTCTTCACTTGAGATGTAAATATTCGTAATCTTTTTCATATTCTGTATTGTGGTATTATTTACTTTTTATACCTCCTTTTAATTTATATTGTTTTTAAATAAAATATAAAGAAAATACTGTATCCTCAAGGGACAAGATGATTCAGGATTTTCCTAAGTAGAGGTTTCTTAATGTTATGATTTTTCAGATTAATGATTGTGGTTATAGTTTTCATGTGTGTGTGTGAGAGTGGGGGGATGGAAGGGTGCTGCATCAGCTCTGTTGCAGCACAGGTTTAATACTGTACATTGTCATTCGTCTCTCAACCTGCACGCTGAGAGGACGGTTTCTGAGCCTTCTCCTGCTTGCACCTGGTGGAGAACCGTGTACTACAGTATGCAAGATGGCAGACTGTCAGAGTAGAAGAGTAAACATGGTCTGTGTTAATTCATTCATGGTTCTCTCAGTGGTGCAACGGTGCATGTCTTGTTGCCTACCATTATACGTGACGTCTACGGCATCCCCAACTAGGAATTATATGGTGTAGCTCTCAATGGGATGTCGAGGATTTTTGAAATTCAAATACTCCAGGATTGTGGAAGCTTTTCAAGAGAGAAGAATGGTGGTGAATTCAGATGTAGAAGTATGTCTGCATAACTTTTCCACATACGTCACCTGGGTCAAGCAAGGAACGTGCCTTTCGAGGCGGAGGAGTTAGATCTTCGGAAAGTTTTTGGTAAATACGGCAAGGGGTACATGCAGCACCAAGGAATGTAGAGGGAGGGCCCAACGGGGGGGCCCCCAAGGGCTCCTTCACCCCAAAGATGAAATTTTAAAAAGCCAAATTCCATCCTACGTTCATCTAGAAAATTACAGGACCCGGGTTTTTTTGTTCACATGACCAATAAAAAGACATGCAGGTTATGAATTTCATATGACCATATGGTGTCTTTTCAAGTGCCGGGTTTCCGCTCCGGGAAAACCTTCTCCTTGGTCCTAAAAACCGAGACCTTCGACGTGGACGGGTTTCCCTCGACTGGGCAGGACCAAAGCTTTGGAGAGGTGCAAAAAGAGGAAAAGCGGCTATGGCGTGGCCACCCTGTCAGTAGACCTACAAAAATTGCCTGACCATCGTGGGGCCTGCAGAGCCTGTGGGTTTTACAGGGGGTTTTCTGGGGAACGTGTTTCACGATCTCCCGGTGGGGCAGGCGGCCCGATGTTCCACCAGAGTGCAAGAGGTGGGAAGGAGAATTCCCAATGTGGGGGCCTGGAAAAATCAATGACACGGGTTTCATGGGGTGGGGGGGAATCCACCAGGAGGGTTGTTTTGGTGAGGAGTGTGTTTTTGGGAAAGGGGGGTTCCCGCAAAAGGACGGCGGGATTTGGATATGGACGAGGGGACCCTTTTGTGGAAGGGGGTTTTGGGGAAGCACCCAGCATAAAGGGTTTGGGCACGGGGGGGGGGGGGTTTGGGAAGTCAAAGGTCAAAGAAGGTCTTTTAATGTCTTGTAGGAAAGGGAAAAACTCAAAAAATAGAGGAAAAACTCCTTTTGGAAAATTCAAGTGTGTTTTTCCCTCAAATAAAGGCCTGCGGGCAGAGGTTTTAAATTTGTAGGATGGATTTGGGTTTTTGGGAGGTACGCTGTGGATATTGTTTCATCAAAACACAAATTTTAAGTTTTGGGGAGAGTTCGGTTAAAAGGCTACCCAATGCATGTTGGAGTTCTTTAAAAAATTTTGGGGGGGGTAGCTATAGTGCTGAAAGAGGTCCAGCCCTTGGGATGTCTTTGGGGGGAGGAGGGGGGAGGTGGGGGGGGGTGAGGGTAGATGGGTACTGGGGGGAGGGGAGAGTTTGTTTTATTTGGGTTTACTGCCTGCGGAAAGCAACTCTAAAGTTAAAAAAGATTTCGTGAAGGAGTTTGCCTTTAATTACGGTCATGGGTAGGGATTGGAATTGCGTTATCCCCCAATGACGATGTTGACCGAGGGGGCGAGGTGCATTTTACCTGTCTTAAGGAATCTGCTTGGGGATGCAGGGGTTTATGATGTGGTGCGGCGGGAAGCACACGTTCTTCCGCAGGCTACGCAGCCTGTCTGGATAGACTTTATGTAACACAAGGAATTTGAGTGGGGCACATACAGACCTTTGATGTGGGTTTTCAGACCCCCGTGCAGTGCTAGCGGACTTGGACTGGGATGGAATGGTCTGGGTTTATCCAGGTTATTGGAAACTGAACGTGCGGCTATTGGAGGGGGAGGGGGATAAGCCCGCTTTTCAGGATTACCTGGAGTTTACCTGCAGAGAGTTTCGGGGGTCAACGCCCCGCGGCCCGGTTTTGTGACCAGGCCTCCTGGTGGATAGCCCTGATCAACCAGGCTGTTGCTGCTGGTTGCACGCAAACCAACGTACGAGCCCCAGCCCGGCTGAAACAGAACTGACTTTTAGGTGCTTGTCCAGTGCCAGCTTGAAGACTGCCAGGGGGCTGTTGGTAATCCCCCTTATGGGGTGCTGGGAGGGCAGTTGAACAGTCTCGGGCCCCTGACACTTATTGTATGGTCCTCTTAACGTGCTAGTGACACCCTGCTTTCATTGGGGGGATGGGGCATCGTCTGCCAAGTCTTTTGCTTTCGTAGTGATGATTTTCGTGTGCAAGTTCGGTACTAGTCCCTCTAGGATTTTCCAGGTGTATATAATCATGTATCCTCCCGCCTGCGTTCCAGGGAATACGGTTTAGAAACCTCAAGCGCTCCCAGTAAATTAGGTGTTTTATTTCCGTTTGGGGGCCCTTTTAAAAAGGGTTCTCTGTCCCATTTTCTAGGGGGCCCAATTTCACCTGCCTTGAAAGGTGCTGTTAGAGGCAGAATATTCCAGCCTAGATAAAACCCAATGCCCCTGAAGAGTGAAAAAGGGGCTTTGCCTCTCTATTTTTTAAAGGGTTTCTCATTATCCATCCTGTCTTTTTTTCTACCCAATGCGATTGATACAATGTTAGGGTCCTTAAGGTGAGATCCCTGACAAAAATCCTCCCAGGTTTTTGGACTTTGGTGTTTCGCTCTATTTTGGGGCCAGAATTTTTTTTGGGTTTTCTGTTTGAAGATTTAATTTCCTAAATTTTTTACCAATCTGAGCAATTAAAAATTTCTAAAATCGTTGAACTTCATATTTTTTTTCCCCCGCACCCCACTGAAAAAATTTGGTTGATGCCCCCTGGACCCCTTTCAGGGGCTGCAATGGAAACACTTTTCTTTGCAGATTCGGGTTTGGTCATCTGAAAGAAGACATGGTGGGGTGGCTGACTTTCCTTTTTCCCTATGTCGGATATGAGGATGGGGAAAACAAGATGGGAGCTAGTACGGGTGCCTTGAGGAACAGATTTTTCCCCGTAGCTTCCCCGGGGATTTTAACTCTTTTGGGATGACTACCCTCTGTGTTCTGTTAGTGAGGAAATTTTTAAGACCTTTCGCCCGCCCTTTTCCTTTTATTCTTTGGGCACCCCATTTTGTCCCCGTATTACGCCATGGTCACATTTCAAAGGTTTTTGGGAAAAAGTCTGTATTTATTACATTCCCATTCTTTTTTTCTTCTAGTGCATTTAGGACCTTGTGTATGACCCCAATATTTTAAGACAGACGGGAGGGCCCCTTTTTCAAAAACCCATGTTGCCCGGGGTTTGTGTAACTGATGGGTTTCTAGATGGGGGTGACTTGCTTTTTTAGGCCCCCTTTCAAAAAATTTTTTAAGATATGGGATTTTATTTGGCTTTTGTCTGTAGTTCTTTGTTTTCCCTTTAAAATTTCCCCCTTTTGGGTGGGGCTTTGTCTTTTGGTTTTTAGAAAATGGGGGACAACCCCTGTCCACCCTTCCCTCCCCATGGGATGAAAAAGGCCGGATAGGGGCTTTTTTGCAGTTTTTGTGAACACAGAGCCCCATGAGTCGGGCCCCTGGGGCGGGGTGGGGGCATGTCATTTATCGCCTTTTTCGAAGTCATTTGGGGTCAGGGGAAACATCGGATAGGCTTGTGTTAATCAAATTTTTTGGCTCTTCAGAAAAAATTAATTTTTTATCTTCAACTCCCCGGGCGGGGGGCGGTTTTTTCCTAAAACGAGGGCATATTGGGGGTTTAGTAGCTCACTCAAATTTTCCCTTTTGTCCCTCTGGTGGACCCATCTTGTTTTTAAATAGGGGGCCCAAACTGGACTTTTTTTCTCGATTTTTTATTTTGGGGATCGGAGAAGAAAAACTTTGGGTTTCTTTCGATTTCTTTAAGGGGTTTTGTTCTTTTCCCCCGAATTTTCCCGACTCCTAAAGGGTTCTTTTAGCTTAAAATTCGATGCTTGCTATTTCTCTGACCAGTGTCTCCCTACCCGGGTTTCAGTATATTGGGCCTCTTTTTTGCCGCTCTGTTATTCTTTTCCGTCGCCTGTAAAGGGAAACGGCCCCCGTCTCTTTTATTTTACATTTTACTCCCCTTTTTTTTTTAAAGGGAAAAACCTTGGCATACATCGAGTGCCAACCAAGTTTAAACGTTCTAGGCATAAGTTTTGGGGCCCGTGTTTTTTAGTGAAACTTCCCAGCTTTTTTTATCGGTTAGGATTGGTTTTAATTGGTCCCCCCTTTTGGGTTTTTGTTATTAAGTTGAATTTGGGGAAAGCTTTCCCCCTTTTGGGACCTTTAAAAAATCCAAATTTTGGGCGGTCTGGGGGCTTCCGCGCATACATGTCTGAACCCCAAAAATTTTGTTTTTGATCGGGGTATATTTGTTTTTGATTTTGGTGACATTTCTTATCCTTCTTTAATTTTTGTGAAAAATGAGGTTTTAATTTTATTCCCAGTCAAAATAGGCTCCTTTTTTTGCTGGTTTTAAAATTTAATTTTGTTCCGAGATTTAAAACTCGTGTGAGTGTAATTTTTCAAACAAAAAGCTGGGCCCCCTGGTTTTTACTGCAACAATATTAAATTTTCTATATTCCCTCCATTTTAGGGTTTCCTTAAAAATTGGGAAAAACCCCAGGGGGGAAAATGTTTTGGGGGCAGGGGCTGGAAAATTTTTCCCGACAGTGGCAAAAATTTTTTAAAACGTTCCTGGAATTGCTGGGGGTGTTGCATCCGGGGGGCTTGTAGACTACCCACAAAAGGGTAGGTTTTTTGGTTCTCGACCCCCTTTCTGCTAAAAAATTCCTCTACATCATTTGAGGCATTTTTAAAATTCTGTGCAAACCCAAATGAAATCTTTCCCAAAAAACAGGCCAAAAACCCCCCCCTTTTTGCCCGTTCAAAATCTGTCACATCTGTATAAAGGGTTTTAACCCGGGGTCCATTTTTTCGTTGTCCCCGTGTTTCCTTTTTGTTTGGGTTCCCCAGTGGGGAAAACCCTTGGAAAAATTGCCTTTGCCTCTTTCAAACAGTCCCCAGATGGGAAAGGGATTTTTGGGTTTTTTGTTTCCGGCTTTTTGACTTTTGTAAAATTTGGCAAAGAAGATGTTATCGGGGCTGGTGGTATTGTTTGGGACTGGGGGGGGGATTTTTTTTTCCCCATTAAATAAACGTATCTGTTGGTTTTGGGGGGAGGCCATCCCAGTTGGGTTCCCCTCCAGGAAAGATGGATTTGGGGGTACGATTTCGCCATTTTCCCCCAGTTTTTTTTTCCCTTCCGGCACTAAAAAACCCTCCCTCTTGAAATGCCCGTGGCTTTCCCCCGGTTTTTTCCCCTGGCCTGGATGTTTTGTATCTTTTTTTTCCCCTTTTGATGGTATGCCCGGCCAAATTTAAATTTAAACACGTCTTTCCCGATGAAGAGGTAAAACCTTTCAGGGTGAAAAAGTTTTAAAAGGGAAAGGGTTTGCATTTTTTTGTTGTCATATGGGCAAAGGCATTTTTTTTTAGGGTGGTCATAGTTGCATGTCCCATCTGTTTTTCCAGATTTCCCATGCCAGCAATACCAAGTGCATAGTATGTGCACAGGCTTGGTTTCCGCTTGCCTTGGGTTTCTGGGGACTGTATTCCCTGTTGGTGCATTTTTTCCCTGTCTTCTTCTATCATCCCTAGACCAACAATGGAGCTCCCCCAGTTGTTTTTGGTAATTTATTCCTCAGTATTGCTATTGGAGTCCTCTTGTTTGCTTTTTCCCTGCGGTATTTCTAGTTTGCAATATTGGTTTTATCTTATCTTTGACTACACTTGTTTCCCTACTATGGCTCCTGTCCCCTATGAGGTCATTTATATGTATTCCTTTCTGCGTATAAATCCCGACTACCTGGACAAATTCTCCAGCTTCACCATTACTGTCTCCCAGGACAGCACCTCCAGCTTCACCATTACTGTCTCCCAGGACAGTATCTCCAGCTTCACCATTACTGTTCCCAGGACAGTATCTCCAGCTTCACCATTTCTGTCTCCCAGGACAGCACCTCCAGCTTCACATTTCTGTCTCCCAGGACAGCACCTCCCGCTTCACCATTACTGTCTCCAGGACAGCACTATCAGCCCCACATTTACTGACTACCAGGACATCACCTCCAGCCTTACAGTTTGTGACTACATGGCCAGTATCAAGGGCAGTACCTTTCAGCCCAGACTTTTTATGTTCCCATCTGTTGTAGAAAGCTTCCGGGTTTTTCTATAAAAGCAGCTTTGATGTTGTCCTCTTTTAATACCCTTGTGATTTTAGTCCACAGATTTTCCTCATTTGGGCATACCCAAAAACACTTCTCTGTTTTAATACTGCTTGTACTAGTTCTGGGATATCTGAAACAGGGGGTGACACCCAATTCCACAAAAATGACAATTTATCCATGTGGAAGCCCTTTTTGTTTGACTGACCACAGACTACACACAGCTTCATAATAATTTGAATGGTTGTTTTTACTGCAATTCTACTAGCAACCTCTTGAATATTCTATTAATAACCTCCTTAAATGAAGCTCTAGCTATTTGTATTTTCTGTTTCTAACTGTTTTTGTAAAATTGGACAGCTTACCGTCACGTTCCTATTTTAATGTTTGTGTTTATAAGGGCGCCTAAAACCCCCATCCGTTTACAGCCCTGCTTTATTGTCCAACGAAACCGTTTTAAAACCCAGTCCCGGGTTCGGACCAGTCAAGGGTTTGGACTAGTAAAGGGGTTCGGACCAGTCGATCTGATCTGATCAGTGGGTCACTTATTTAAACAACTGGTCGGTGATTTGAGCTAGCACATGAAGGCTCTACGGGAAAATTATCTACCCGAGTAATATGTGATTTGACTGATACAAAAGTATAACTTGCGTGTTGAAGAAATCGGTGACTGCTGGCACTCCTACAATGACGAACGGTCGACCTCCACCCTTGTTTATCAATCGCTGTATCTAGCTTTTCTATTTTTTTTTTTCCGTCTCCACCACAATAAATGCTATATTATCACTATAGTTGACTGGTGCAAATTTTGGAGGAAGGACGCTTTTTCTGTAGTAATAATTGCTTGGTGGAAGAATCTCTATGAAACGTGACGGGCAGGTGAATGTTTGTTGGAATGGTGGGAAATGCGTGCCAAACCCGGAATAGCGAGTTATTATAAGTGGGGGAAAGAGGAGGCAAGGTGAAGGTATGGGCTACAAAACTATCTGGAAAGGCAGCTAAATGATTACTCTCTGGGGGGCGGGAGTAGTTGGTATGACGACATTGAACATCTCCATAGTCTACTTGCAGGAATTCACAATGAAGTTTCAGTGTGGTTAAGTCAGCGCAGGCATGGAAGGGTGCTCTGGGTTGACAAACGTTCGGGTTGTGTCTTGCACAAATTCAGGGTCAGGCAACAGGCAACGGCCTTTTGCAACTGGAAGTATGCACGGGTTTGGGTGGTTACCTGCTGGGTCAGGTACTCCTCACCACAGACAGCATGATTTTTTTATGCTTATTTTTGGTTTGGAAAAAAAGCTATGGCAGGGAGTAGGGAGGGTTAGGTGAGTGGCCTGGTGGGAGGGTTTTCAGAAAAGTAATAAGTGGGCAGGGATCGGATGGTACTAGAAGGTATAATTCGAGTGGAGGAGGTAGATGAGGCGATTTTTAGTATGAGTAAAGGAAAGGCACCATGATAGATGGTATTTCGAATGATTTTTTTTAGGGCGCATTGGTGAATATTAAGCATTGTTTGTTGATGTATTGAATTGCATGCTCACATAGGGGAGTTTAGGTATGTCACAAAGTATGGGGGTAGTTGTGTTGGTGCCCAGAAAGGGAGGGGGGGGGTCTGAGGGCATATAGAGCAATATCTCTTATGTGCTCGGACTACAAAATATTTGCAAAAGTTTTTGGAAACAGGATGAGGAAGGTTAGGGGTCAGTTATTCACGAGGGACAGCTAGGCATACCAGGTAGGAGCATAGGGAAGGACATGTACATATTAGGGAGTTTTTGGGGTGAATGTCAAAAAGGGGGGGTGTCCTCGGGCTTGACTGGCAAAATGCTTAGACTGTGTTGATAAGGATTTACTGAGGCTTATTTTATTGAAGCAGGGTATGGAGACGGGATTTTAAGATGGATTGAAATCCCATATCCTCGGCTATGGTACGAGTACAGGTTTTAAAAGTAAATTGGGGCAGCAGGTCCATATGGAAAGGGGTTTGAGACAATGGTGCCCCCTCTCCCAGCTGCTTTTTGCTTGTAAGCAAAACCCCTTTTTTGAACTGGGGGATGGTGGTTTGGGGCGTGGAGCGCTGAGCAGTGACCATGCAGCGCGTGTGGTCGGGTATGTAGATGATACCACGATTTTGTTAAAAGGGAGGAGGACTTGCAGACTGTGGGATGGATTGTTGAGTTTTTTGGGGCAGAGGGCTGGCATGTACGTCAGTAGGGCAAAATCGAAAAATTTTTGGAGGTGGGTTCGTGGGGGGGGGAATTGGGCGAAAGGTAGGGTGGGCAGTCGTGGTGCAACTGAAAATATGTGGTATCGTGTACATGGGAGATGAGAGGAGGTCAAAGGGTAAATACTGAATTTGGGGGTTAACAAGGCTTTAGATCGACTTTGGGGGTTAAGAGTCGGGATGTTTCCATTGCAACAAGAGGGCAGTAGTGGTAATACCTTGTTTATAGTAAGATAAGGGTGTGGCTGAGGTGTACTCTTTAAGAGACGTGGATATTCAGGAACTGCAGAGAAGGGTCTTACGTTATGTTTGGGGTTTCGGGAGAGCTTGGTTAAGTCGGGAGGTTGTCATGACCCATGTTCGCCATGGGAGTTTAGGTCTCTTGGCTTTGGGGCCATGGATGAAGGCCCTCTATGTAAAGCAGTGGTTCCTCAGAGCGGGTGGTGAGAGGGGCATCCGGGTGGGGTCAGGTAATGATCAAAATGCACAAATGGTGGAGCGGCAGGGGATTAATCGAATGTGAGGACATGTTGTGTTTGTTGTTAAAGTTGAGAAATGCGCAACGGATCCGGGTGGGGCAAATGGTCACCATATGTTGTCATAGGGAAATTGTGCAGGGATTGTCTGTTTCTCTGCTGTATAATTGGGGAGAAATATGGGATGGGTTTTACAAACTTAAGTTGACACTGAGGACTCGTAAATTGGTGTACAGATTTGTCATGGGGATTTTAGCATCAAAATCGGTCATAAGTAGGATGGGTTTGATAAAGGAGGCAGACTGCTTATGCTGCAGTCTAGAAAAAACAGCTTTTCATGCCGTCTACTTTTGTGATACCTTGGACAAAGTTTGCTCATGGTTGAGGCGGGTTTTTTATTTTCTTAGTGGGGGAACTATCTCAACCTTATGGGCCTTAACATTGGATGTTAGTGGAGTATTGAGGTATGAAGAGCAATAATGTACGTGGTGGTTGATTTCCTCTATATCTTGTGGGGTATGCGGGAAACCGGGGGATCAGTTAGGATCAGGGCAATTGCGGCAGGCATCTACAGAATGTATTGTAGAAATAAACTCATATATGGTAAAAGTTGGGATAATAGTTTTCTTGCAAACTATCGGAGTCTTACTGTTCAAAGGTTGCTGCAACTGGGGGTGGGGTAAGGCAACGTGGGGCTGGACTCCCCCCGTGGTAGCACCAAACGGTATGTTTGGGTCTTCAGGGTAGAGGGCGGATTCCGTGAGTTGCGTGTATGTATTATGCATGGTTCCGTGAGTCTGTGTGTGTATGGATGTGGCGTTGTGTAGAACTGAGATCTTGAATTTATCCTAAAATGGTCATGCATCTTGATAATACAGATAAAATGCAATATTTCGTAATATGTTTCAGCCTCTTGCAAGTCTGAACCGGTTCCGGACTATTGCCGGGGTTTGGTGAAGTATGTTGGGTCTTTCCTGGGATTCCCGTTAGGTGTTTGTTTAGTCATGTTGTAAGCGAATGTCATGCTGTTATCACCACTAAAAGTACAATGTTATACTGGCCTTTTAGGGGAATGTTCATAAGCATACTTTTGGTGATGGTTGAAAACTTTGATGAAGAGCAAAAAACTTCATTTGCATAAGAATGTTTTGTATATGTAGTAGCGGTCACTGCTGTGAGGGGGGTAGGGATGTATAATGTCCTATATTGTAACCTTTGAGCATTCAAGTTCCTTGGGCAGCACACTTTTGCAAAGCAATATGTTGCTCTGTCACCCGGTGATATCACATGTATTTGTTTTTTTTCACTTATGGTGCAAATAGTCAGTTGATGTTCAGTTAAGCACACTTTACTAATATCACTGTATACAAGCAGGGTATATTTTTTGTGGGTTTAGTTGGCTTTTCAAAGATGAATTATGAACATGTTATGGTACGATAAGTACAGGAATAGTTGTTATGTAAGCTTGGTCAGTTTCAGAAGACTGCTTAGTTAAGGTTAATTAGATATAATGCTGTAATGATATAGTAATTAGTTAAGCATTTAAGAATGTTCAGAGATTACTTCCAACAAAATTCACAGAAATGTACCAATACTGCCATGCTTTAGTAAGAGTCCAGTTATTTTGTATGAACAGTTCAATATAAGTATGTGAAATTTCTTCTTTACTGATAGCTAAACAAAAGTGTATTACAGTATGGCATTTTCTTAGGTGTTACTTTAATATGCATAAAGTTTTTGAGGAGATACATTACAAATTCATTATTTTAAAAATATTTGGATATCTCTGAATATAAATAGACTTGATGAAACTAAGACACATGTACAACATCTGGGTATCTTTATTGTAGACGTTTCGCCATCCAGTGGCTTTATAAATACAAATTCCAGGACATAACTTGAAGACAGTATTATTATTATAATCAAAAAGAAGCGCTAAGCCACAAGGGCTATACAGCACTGCTTGAAAACAGTAGAACTATACACAGAAAATGAGGTTATCAGCCCCTCAACCTAATCCATCTCTTTGGGTAGGACCTACTTCCACTGGGGAATCCCGCCTACCAGTAACTATGCCCTCGTCTTATACACATCCCCTTTCCACCTGACGTTAGTATAAAACCGCCAGGCTCCTTGCTTCTGCTTCAGAATCTACACGACTATGGTGCATCAACTCCAAGGTTTAGGGACTGATTACCTCATTTTCTGTATATAGTTCTACTGTCTTCAAGTTATGTCCTGGAATTTGTATTGATAAAGCCACTGGATGGCGAAACGTCTACAACAAAGATACCCAGATATTGCATATGTGTCTTAGTTTCATCTTGTCGGTATTGTATACCATTCTTTTTTTCAAATTCAAATTCAAATTCAAAGTTTATTCTCTATAAGGATTACAATGTTGATTTTACAGAAATTTGGTTATTGTGTGGTTTACATGTAGTAAAATTGTGATTACAGAGTGTACCACTAGAACACTTAGCATGGCTAGGCATTTCGGGCATACTTAGTTTTATTCTTAATTGTAAAATATTACAAATTATGAGGTAAGTTGGTATTATGGCTAAGTGACTAAATACTAGTTTGTGAGTTTAGCAATGTGAATGCTTTTGTTTTGGCACAGTATATAGTTTCAGTATTGGAGTATCACAGGATTCATTATTTTAAGATTGAGATTAATATTTCTGTTTATGGTCAAATGAGTGAGTGAGTGTAAGTGTGAACCACCAGGTGGTATTCATGTAGTTAGTTGACGGGGTGTATCAGGGAGATAAGATGTTTTCTAATGGTAGTTTTGAAGGTGATGAATGTCTGCAGTTCTAGAGTTCTCAGGTAGGGTATTCCAGATTTTAGGGCCTTTGACATACATTGAATTTTTGTAAAGGTTTAGTCGGACATGGGGAATGTCGTAGAGATGTTTGTGTCTGGTGTTATGCCTGTGGGTTCTGTCACAGCTATCAAGAAAGCATTTTAGGTCAAGGTTGATATTAGAGTTTAGGGCCCTGTAGATGTAGATTGCACAGTAGTAAGTGTGGATGTACTGAACAGGGAGTAAGTTTAGGTCTATGAAGAGTGGGGGGGGTGTGTTGCCAGGGATGGGATTTAGTGATTATTCTTACTGCAGCTTTTTGTTGGGTTATTATTGGCTTTAGGTGTGTTGCTGCAGTTGATCCCCAAGCACAAATAGCATAGGTGAGGTATGGATAAATAAGTGAGTGGTATAGTGTGAGAAGGGCATTTTGCGGCACGTAGTATCTATCTTGGAGAGGATCCCAACCGTTTTGGATACTCTTTTGGTTATTTGCTGGATATGGGTGCTGAAATTCAGGTTGTTGTCAAGGTATAAGCCTAGGAATTTGCCCCCATTATTTCTGGTAATTAGCGTGTTGTCAATCTTAATGTTAATTTGTGCATCTCCTGCTCTGCTACCAAATATAGTATAATAGGTTTTGTCAGTGTTAAGCGTAAGTTTATTGGCTGTCATCCAAGTCGATATTTTGATCAGCTCCTCATTCACAATGGTGTTGAGGGTGGCAAGACTAGGGTGAGAGATGACATAAGTCGTGTCGTCAGCAAAGAGAATGGGTTTCAGGTGTTGGGATACGTTTGGAAGGTCATTGATGTATATGAGGAAGAGCAGGGGACCAAGGACACTTCCCTGCGGAACTCCAGTATCAATTGGCCGTGTTGCTGATGCTGTGTCTTTAATGGTGACATACTGATACCTATTAGTAATGTAAGATTTGAAATAAGCAAGCGCATGGCCTCTTATACCGTAATGGTCAAGTTTGTGGAGTAGCATTTGGTGGTCTACTGTGTCAAAAGCTTTTCTTAGGTCAAAAAAAATTCCTAGTGGATATTCCTTATTTTCCAATGCTGTGTACAGCAGATCTAGCATTTTTATGATTGCATCATTAGTGCTTTTATTTTTCCTGAATCCAAATTGGCAGGGGTTGAGTATGTTTTGAGCCGTTATAAATGAATACAGTCTCCTGTGCACGAGTTTCTCAAAGATTTTGGATAGCAATGGTAGGTTAGATATTGGCCTATAGTTGTTTAAATCTGTAGGGTCACCACCTTTATGTATTGGTGTAACCCTTGCCATCTTGAGTAGTTTCGGGAAGGTCATAGTCTCTAGTGACTTGTTAAAAAGTAATGAAATAGCATGTGAAAGGACATGGGCCGCTCGCTTGTACAGTAATGGTGGGACATGAGACAGATTCCCCGAGTTATTTTTAAGTGACTTTATAATCTCGGTGACTTCCGTGGGCTCAGTTGGTGCAAGATAGAAGGAATTAGGGAAATTCCCATCTAGGTAGGTAGTTCTTGTACAACATAAATAGACTTAATCATTCTGTGGGATCTGCTGTGAGTAATTCGTCTGGGATCAAAAGGTTCCAAGATTATAAATATGCTGTGTAAATTTTGCAGTTGTTGATTTATATGGTTATGTAATTTTTGTATAATGCTTATTTTTGTTATGGAGTAATGTTGAGAATAATTACCAAAGTTTGTTCTTAAGTAAAATCTCATAAACAGTTACATGTACATAAAAAAAATATTGGGGATAAGGCGTTTTAGTTGCAAACTAAGTTAGGGGGAAGGAGGTTGTGCCACAAGTGTGTGGCAGCAAGGGTTCCTCATCCTTCATATTGCAGGTTTTGAGTGAGTGTTATCAGAGTGTATGGGTATTAGTGTTCTTTGGACTGGTGTGATATAGATTATGTTGATGTTGTAATTTGTGGAAGTTTTATCATTGGTCCATTTGTTGGACAACATTTTTATGCTTTTGTGCATTTTTGTATTGTGAAAGTTTTTAAATAAAATATAAAAAAAATATATTGTACATTGCAGGTCTTGAGTAATATGTTGTGAGTTGTGTTTTAGGTGTGATGTTGTCGTTAAGCTTGGTGTATTATTTTTTGTGTTTACCTGGAGTTTACCTGGGAGTTCTGGAGGTCAACGCCCCCCGCGGCCCGGTCTGTGACCAGGCCTCCTGGTGGATCAAAAGCCTGATCAACCAGGCGTTGCTGCTGGCTGCACGCAAACCAACGTACGAGTCACAGCCCAGCTGGTCAGGAACTGACTTTAGGTGCTTGTCCAGTGCCAGCTTGAAGACTGCCAGGGGTCTGTTGGTAATCCCCCTTATGTATGCTGGGAGGCGTTGAACAGTCTCGGGCCCCTGACACTTATTGATAGTCTCTTAACGTGCTAGTGACACCCCTGCTTTTCATTGGGGGATGTTGCATCGTCTCCCAAGTCTTTTGCTATCTTTTAAGTGAGTGATTTCGTGTGAAAGTTCGGTACTAGTCCCTCTAGGTTTTTTCCATGTGTATATAATCATGTATCTCTCCCTCCTGCGTTCCAGGGAATACAGGTTCAGGAACCTAAAAGCGCTCCCAGTAATTGGGTGTTTACCTGGAGTTTACCTGGAGAGAGTTTCGGGGGTCACGCCCCCGCGGCCCCGGGTCTGTGACCAGGCCTCCTGGTGGATCAGCGCCTGATCAACCAGGCTGTTGCTGCTGGCTGCACGCAAACCAACTACGAGCCACACCCCGGCTGATCAGGAACTGACTTTAGGTGCTTGTCCAATGCCAGCTTGAAGACTCCCAGGGGTCTGTTGGTAATCCCCCTTATGTGTGCTGGGAGGCAGTTGAACAGTCTGGGGCCCCCTGACACTTATTGTATGGTCTTTAACGTGCAAGTGACACCCCTGCTTTTCATTGGGGGGATGGTGCATCGTCTGCCAAGTCTTTTGTTTTTCGTATGAGTGATTTTCGTGTGCAAGTTCGGTACTGGGTCCCTCTAGGATTTTCCAGGTGTATATAATCATTATCTCTCCCTCCTGCGTTCCAGGGAATACAGGTTTAAAAACCCTCAAGCGCTCCCAGTAATTGAGGTGTTTTATCTCCGTTATGCGCGCCGTGAAAGTTCTCTGTACATTTTCTAGGTCGGCAATTTCACCGCCTTGAAAGGTGCTGTTAGAGTGCAGCAATATTCCAGCCTAGATAGAACAAGTGCCCTGAAGAGTGTCATCATGGGCTTGGCCTCCTATTTTAAAGGGTTCTCATTATCCATCCTGTCATTTTTCTAGCAGATGCGATTGATACAATGTTATGGTCCTTGAAGGTGAAAATCCTCCGACATAATCACTCCCAGGTCTTTGACGTTGGTTTTTCGCTCTATTTTGTGGCCAAATTTGTTTTGTACTCTGATGAAGATTTAATTTCCTCATTTTTTACCATATCGGGAGTAATTGAAATTTCTCATCGTTTGAACTTCATTTTGTTTTCTCAGCCCACTGAAAGATTTGGTTGATGTCCGCCTGGAGCCTTGCAGTGTCTGCAATGGAAGACATGTCATGCAGATTCGGGTGTCATCTGCAAAGGAAACACGGTGCTGGGGCTGACATCCTTGTTCTATGTCGGATATGAGGATGAGGAACAAAATGGGAGCTAGTACTGTGCCTTGTGGAACAGAGCCCTTTTCACCGTTTGCTGCCTCGGACTTTACTCTGTTTTACGACTAAATCTTTTTGGTTTTTGTTAGTGAGGAAATTTTAGATCCATCGACCGACTTTTCCTGTTATTCCTTTAGTGCGCATTTTGTGCGCTATTATGCCATGGTCACACTTGTCGAAAGGGTTTTGCAAAGTCTGTATAATTACATCTGCATTTTTGTTTCTAGTGATTTAGGACCTTGTCGTGTGATCCGTGTTAGACAGACAGGGGGGACCGTTCTAAACCCATGTTGCCCTGGGTTGGTAAGTGGTTTCTGATGGGTGGTGTCTTGCTTCTTTGGACCCTTTCAAAGTTTTTTTGTATGGGTGTTTGTGTATTGGTTGTAGTTCTTTGCTGTTGCTTTACTGCCCCCTTTGTGGAGTGGGTTGTCTGTTGTTTTTAGTAATGAGGGACGACCCCGTTCCATGCTCCCTCCCCCCATAGGATGGAAAAGGCCGTGATAGGGGCTTCTTGCAGTTCTTGAGAACACAGGTTCCATGAGTCTGGCCCTGGGGGAGAGTGCTGGGGCATGTCATTTTTCGCCTGTTCGAAAAATCATTTTGGGGTCAGGATAACATCGGATAGGCTTGGGTTTTAAACAAATTTTTTGGGGTCTCTCTAAAAAATTTTTTTTGATCTTCGACTTCAGTTGGTTAGGGGCTTGCTAAAAAACTGAGTTATTGGGACTTGAGTAGTCAATCATTTTCCTTGCTGCTCGTGTAGGGCCCTCTTGTTTAAAAGGGGGCCCCAAAACTGGACGTTTTCTCGATTTTGATTTTGGGATAGGGGAAAAATACTTTTGGGGTTTTTTTCGATTTTATTTATGGCTTTTTGTTCTTCCCGCGTTCCTGACTCCCAAAGGGATTTTTTTTTAGCTTAAGTTCGATGCTTGCTATTTCTCTGACCAGTGTCTCCCCGCGCATTTCAGATTATTGACCCTTTTAGCCGCTCTGTTTTCTTTTCGTCGCCTGTAAGGGGCGCCTGTCTCTTTTATTTTACTTACTCCCCCCTTTTTCTTAGGGAATAAGCCTTGTGATACATCGAGTGCCCACCCATTAATTGTTCTAGGCATAAGTTTTGGGGCGTGTTTTCTTGTATTCTTCCCAGCTTTTTTTCGGGTTTGGATTGGTTTACTTTTGGGCCCACTTTATGTTTTTGTTATTGAAGTTGATTTGGGGAAAGCTCCCTCGTGACTATCTATTTTTTCGGTCGGGGCTCCCCGCAACAGTCTGAACCTCAATTATGTTTTGATCGAGTTATTGTTTTTGATATGGGGACTTTTTTTTTTTAGTCATCATTTTAGTGAAGATGAGGTTAGTGTATTCTCCGTCTAGTAAGCCATTTTTGCTGGTTTAAATTGAAATTTTTTGCAGAGATTTTTAAAAACTGTGTGAGGTGGTTTTCATCAGAGCTGCCCCCTGGGTTATTACTGAACAATATTATTTGCTTAAAATTCCCCATTTTAGGTGCCTTATTGAAATCCCCAGGAGCAAGTGTTGGGTGCAGGAGCTGGAAGATTTTTCCCGACAGTGGTAATTTTTAAAGCTGTTCCTGGAATTTTCTGAGATGTTGCATCCGGGGGCTTGTAGCTCCCAAAGATAGGTTTTGGTTCTCGACCTTTACTGCTAAAACTTCCACTACGTCATTTGAGGCATTAAGCAGTTCTGTGCAAACAAGTGACTCTGCAATGTACAGGCCAAACCCCCCCCTTTTGCCTGTTCACTCTGTCACATCTGTATAGGTTGTAACCTGGGATCCATATTTCGTTGTCCAAGTGATCCTTTATGTGGGTCTCAGTGAAAGGCCGCGAACATTGCCTTTGCCTCTGCAAGCCAGTCCACAATGAAAGGTAGTTTGTTGTTTGTTGCTGGCTTTTAGAACCCGTAATATTTGCAAAGAAGAATGTTTCGACTGGTGGTATTGTTGGTACTGGGGGGGATTTTTTTCCGGCATAAGTATCTGTAATCTGTTGGTTTGGAATTGAGGCCATCGACTGTGTTTTCCACTCCAGGAATGACTGGATTTGGTGTACGCTTTCTGCCATCCTGCCAGTTTTTTTTTCCTTCTGGCACTAAAAAACCTCTTCTCCCCTTGAGTTGTCTGGTGGCTACCCAAGTTTACCATGGCCTTGATGTTTTGTATCTTTTTTGTCCCCTTTAGATGGTATCCTGGCAAAATTCAAGTTATAGCACAGTCTTCCTGTACTATTAAGAGGTTACACATTTCCGGGTGAAAAAGCTTACAGAAGGGAGTTTGTGCATTTTCTTGTCATTAATGGGCAATGGCATTTTCTAGGGTGTTTTCCCCATAGTTGCATGTCCCATCTGATTTTTCAGATTTCCCAAGCCCAGCAGATCCCTCAGTGCATAGTAGTGCACGAGGCTTGGTTTCCGCTTGCCTGGGTTTCTGTACTGTATTCCCTTTGGTGCATGTTTTCCCTGTCTTACTTCTATCCTCCCTAGCCACCAACAATGGAGCTCCCCACCAGTTGTTTTTGGTAATGTTAATCCTCACTATTGGAGTCTCTGTTCTATTCCTGCGGTAATTTCTATTTGTCAAGATGGTTTTATCTTATCTTTGACTACACTTGTTTTCCCTAACTATGGCTCCCTTCCCCTATGAGGTCATTTTATATGTATTCCTTCCTGCTAATAATTCCCGACTACCTGGACAAAATCTCCAGCTTTTCACCATTACTGTCTCCCAGGAACAGTATCCTCCAGCTTCACACCATTCTGTCTCCCAGGACACAACCTCCAGCTTCACCATTACTTCTCCCAGGACAGCACTACAGCCCCACATTACTGACTACTATACGACATCACATCCTCCAGCCTTACAGTTTGTGCACTACATGCCTAGTATCAAGGGCAGTACCTTCAGTCCCAGACTTTTATGTTCCCATCGTTGTAGAAAGCTTCCCAGGTTTTCTATTAAAGCCAGCTTTTGATGTTGTTCCTCTTAAATACCCTTGAGATTTAAGTCCACAAGATTTTCCTCATTTGGGGCATACCCAAAAAACACTTGCTCTGTTTAATACTGCCTTGTACTAGTTCAGGGATATCTGCAACAAGGGGCGTGACACCAATTTCCTACAAAAATGACAATTTATCCATGTGCTAAAGGCCCGTTTGTTTGACATGACCACAGACTACACACTATAGCTTCATAATGATTTGAATGGTTGATTTACTGCCAATTCTACTAGCAATTCTACTGCAATTCTACTAGTATTTTTGACAGTTTTGTCGCACAGACCAATTATTGTGTCCCTTTTTTTTTTAATTTTATACCTCATTTGTATTGTGGAAATGTTTAATAAAAAAAAATGAATTCATCAGGAACTGAATAACTGATAATTTCAGGAAATTGGATTAGCGACACTAGGCCTGCCAGTGAGTGTGGATGTGCCTATGCACCTCTCGGCTTACAGTCCATGAAGCATCCAGTGACATCATTGTATTCATCGTGAGGAGGCGGGTGAATACCATTGTATAGAGCGTAAAATAGGTGTGTGGGTGGGCGATTAAGCCCTGAGACTGCACCATATTGCTACCCCAAGATTATCCAATGACACTTATGATATTGAGGACACGATTAGTACAGTGTGGCATTAAATGGAGCCTACCAGACATTTGTGAAACTACTCAAGGGGCCAGTGTATGAGAAGCAGATAGAGTCAGTTCCCGAGATATCTGCGTAGATGTGTCCCTGCAGTGTGTGGTGCATAGGATGGATGTCCACGACAAAACACGTGGGTGATAACCGCGCCATGTTGCCCTTCGGAGGCCGATGCAATGGATCCCGCAGTGTTTTCAGCAGATCAGGAGTGCTACAAACATATGGCATAACAAGGTAATGGGTGGCAGAGTCATATGTAAGTCTCCCCGAAGGTGGAGACTACATATGCCCCAGCTCCACATAACAAATGCATCAACATATGCCCGAACATCCACCACTAACAGTGGTGGAGTTGGAATTAGAGCTGGACTCTCCTGAGTTGCCTGCAGGTGGTACAGCAAGGTTATAGGGGAGGACCAGTTACAGCAAAGTGGCGGATTGGATGTGATATAGCGTCATTTTGCTACCAGGTTCCTGTCAATGGATGTGGTCTCCCCGCTGGCCATCCGGTCAGACAGAGCCACATGGCCGTGGTTGTCGTCGGGCAAGTCTGAGAGGTTTTGGTGGTGGTGAGGTTGGCGGGAACGAGGATGGACCCCTTGGTCAGAAGGCATCGAGCGTGGTGGTGGTGGTGGGGGTTAATCTTGTGGACACCCCGGTCACAAAATATGGAGGCGACGCTAGGACGCAGGAAAGGGCAGCAGCATGTCGGACTGTGATGAGAAGACCTGCGCTGCATAAACATACAGGGAAGAAGCCATCGGTAGACAGGGTTGTGGTGGTAGTGAGGTAGCAGGGTGAACAGCAGGTGTGCCTGGTGGGATGGATTATCGTGCATGAAGCATGGCAAACGCGGTCCCCAGGGCCCATGTGGGCAATGCAAAAAAGTAGTAGTGGGCAGCGAGGGAGGAAAACATTGCCAGGTGAGCTAGCCAAAACAGCTCCACCCTCCGCGTGAACCACAGCTCTGGAAATCTCGTAGGTAATCTGGTCGGGACATGTCGAGGCAGGTGTGGTATAATCTTTACCATCGATAATCATAACGCGCCGCCGCGAGACAGCGTCAATTCAACTCACCCCCAAGCACCCATTCCAAACACCACTTCCTATCTCCCGTCCATGGGCCAGGCTCGCTGGTGCTCGACCTGTCAACCAGCTGTTGCTGCTGGAGGCCCACTGCCCCACATATCCATCACAGCCTGGTTGATCTGGCAACCCAGGTGAGATACTTGTCTATGAGTTCCATCTTGAAAGGCTTCAACACTCTGTTCCAGCAGTGTTATCTGAGATATCTTCTGGTAAGATGTTGAAAAAGTCTTTGACCCCGGATGTTGATACACCATTACATGTCACCCCATCCGGACCGCACCCCTCTCCTCACCCTGGGTTTATTTCTTACACACTGCTCCAACACCCATATCTCCACTCCAGTAAATGTTGTTATGGCAGTGTGCAGATTTGGGAGCCAAGCCCCGAGTACCTTCCAGGAATATATTATCAGTACCTCTCTCTCTTCCACTCCAACGAGTTATATGTTTCAAAGACTTGCAGCGATCCCAGTAGTTTAGGTGCTTTACTGGCTCAATGTGAGCCTTAAACTATCTCTTTATTTGTTTCTAGCTGATATTTCCTCCTGCCCTGCACGGGGCCAACATCAATGAGCAATATTGTAAGTGATGGAGCCTAGCGATTTGAAGAGTTCACCATCGCATTGTTTCACTTGTTTTGAAAGTTCTCAATAACCTCCCACCCCGTCATCTCCTGGCGTCATGATCTTTGACTGTTATGGTCTTTAAAAGAAAGGTCCACTGACATAATTAATCCTAGGTTTTTTATTTGTTCCTTACGTTCATTTGGGACCCTCTTAGTTTTGTATATAGCGCTTCCTTTAGATTTCGTCATTTTTTCCATACCTAAGCCGCTGAACTTATCACCAATGAACGTCATGTAGTTTTCCCACTGCCACTGAAAACCCGCTTATGTCTTCCGTACTTTTTCAGTGGTCCCTCTACTGTACGAATTTCATGCTTAATTTAGTGTCATCTGCAAATGAGATATAAAAGAGTGCCGGGTGTTTTGTCTATGTCTGCTATGAGATGAGGAACAGCAGAGGTGCCAAGGATGTGCCTTGGGCACAGGCTTTTGACCTCGCTGATGCTGGATCATTGCCCTGTCACTACTAATTTTTTGTGTTCTGTGTGTTAGGAAACCGAAAATCCGTCTGCCTACCTTCCCGTAATGTCCATGGCCTTCACTTTGTGCGCTATCACTCCATGTCGCATTTGTCAAATGCTTTGCAAAATCTGTGTAAATCACATCTGGCGTTTTTGGGGACGTCTTCCAGTGCCTCCGTAATTCTGTCATAAGTTCAGCCCCTGTGACAGACATGATCATCCTGCACTAAACAGCTGGTTCGGATAAGTTGGTTGTGCTGGTCCATGAAATTTTTGTAACCTGCCGTCCTCATCACTCTTTTCGAAGATTTTATATAATGTGAGAGGTTAGGGCTACTGGTCTGAATTTTTAGCTAGTGCTCTACGACCTCCCATGTTCAAAGAGCTAATGTCTAGCCCGAGCTTGATAAGCCTCCCTGTATTTCACCTAGAGGTTCTGGTGAGGTCCCCTCTTGGCATATGGCAGTGCCATTAATGAGTTGTGTCTTGGGCACCAGAAAAGCGTGCGCTTTGGGGTGGGCAAGTGGATGCCCAGTTGAGATGAAAGAGGCTTGATATGTGCTGCTTCAGATGTGTTTAGAAAATTGAGGAGTACGGAGGTTGTTAGGTCCTGTTTAGAGTGTTTCTTGCCTGCGCCTGTGTGAGACAAAGTACGCTGTGTGGTTGAGGGTGGCATAGCCACTGGTGTGGTTGAGGGGGCATATAGCCCTGGTGTGGTTGAGGGTGGCACTATGTCCGCAGGAGTGTATGAAATTAGACAATTTTTGTAATATTATGGGGTGGTGTCCTGTATGTGGAGTTTTGACGAGCGGTTCCTTATGTTCTAAATGGGCTATTGTATATACAAAACGAACTGTCTCAATTGATCTTGTTGTATTCTTTATGATGATCTTTATTGTATATTTGTAATTTTGGTTGAGAATGGGTTTGGGTGAGTAACGCTAGGGGTGTGGGGGTGAGGCTCCCACATGTTTGTGCTGTGGGAAATTTTAGGAATAGGTGTCCATTACACCTGCAGTGAATTACTTATTTGTGTTAAATGTATTTCATGTTGTGGAAATGTGGTTGATGTTTCTGATATATTACCTAAACCATGACTGTTGTAGTAACACAAATAACCTGCGACATAGAAAGAGAGGAGCTTACGACTTGTCGTAAGCATCCTCTCTTCTATGAGCGGGTTATTTGTGTATCGTTTTTCCAGTCACAGTATTTGCCTTCTTTGTTACTGGGGGTTGTTATACTTTGTTTCAAGCACTCTTGTGGTCGTGTAATACACTGTGTGGACAAGTATACAACTGTAATATTAATGTATAAAGTCCAATATGGTGTGCAAGATTATTGCAGGTTGCTGTGGTAAACCTTGTATGATTTAGAATAGGAGGGGATAAGGGAAGAGTGTTGGAAGCCCACACGGGGCTGTGTGGGTTTAAAATTTATAGGGCATTGAAGGTTATTACATCTGTTTTCTGGATAGGTGATGTATTATTATTTATTAACTGTTCTGTACTGTTTTAAATAAAATAATAAAAAAAAGAAATCTGGAATCTCATTTCTGTATTTCCTGAGTAAAAATTTACAAAATATAGTTATTAAAACTGAGCACATTTCAGTTTGTTTATCCATCCACTCTCCATTCCCGATTTTCAAAATCCCACTTCTTGTGTCAAGACCGGTTGTTTCCAACCCCAAAAGAGACAATTGGAGAAGTTTTCTTTTTATATATATATTTTTATATAAAACAACAATTTCAGTAAAAAATACCATAAATATACATATAATCCAACAACATGAGATTTATTGCAACCTAAACCACTACCTACTCTCAGCACAATGATTACAAACAGTAGGGTGACAATCACAAAAACAATACCCCCCCTACCCTGAAAGATACCCTTGTCATGTACCACTCCAATAAAAAACGCTGGTACAAACACGTTCTCCTTAAGACAAAAAAGGCTGACAACTGCCTCCACACATCCTGTATGGACGGCCATACCAACGTGACATCATATGGATCATAATAGCACAAAATATATTACAATGTCTACACCTATGTCCTGCCCGATGGCTCGAGCCCCATCCCCAAAACCCCACAGTTGCATGCCTACAATCAAGACATACTTGCCAGAACATAAACCACTACAAATAAAAGCTTTCACTCTAAGCCAGTTGACATGGCAATTATGCTGCCTACACAATAAGTGGCTGCAACGACCAAGGACTATCAGGATCAAACATGATGGGATTTGGCACATCCCAAAGCTTCTTCCTGTAGCAATAACCCCCCATCAAGCATTTCCCACCATCCAGCATCCAGCATACCTTAACGAACGCAGGTGGGTGTAGCAACCAAGCATATTATTCATACATCTCCACTCATGCCATGAACCGAACCAGGGCAACACTCATACAAACATGCACCAAACATGACAGTGACACACTCACCGTGGAGCAATCTGACTGACAACCAACGAGTTGTCAACAGATTCGCCCATCGCTCACTGGATGGCAAGCCTGACGCTATCCCCCGATCTAATCCCCACCCCTGCATACTATAAGCAATTCACCTTACCGTAGGTACAGTAAACCCTCAGAAAAACATTCCCCCACATAATCCCATAATATCCCTATTCCTACACATAGTACAGTGTCCATCCGTCACTCCCAGCACATGCATCCTCACTTCTCCCATTCATCTGATCCCCTCAGCACCAGGAGATTACATGTAGTCTACCGATCACAATATGCTAGTGCAGTGCTACACCCTCTTCAACCTCCCACATCTAAAACAGAGCACCGCACAACTGACCTTCCCCCCGTCCCCCACCCCTGCACCACCCTGCCCACCATCTCCGATACTCTCCAACCCCCACACAAAAATACACGATATGATAAGCAGATTTTCCTCTTCCACACACAACCCACAATGCCCTCCCCACCCAACCACCGATCCCTTATACCGCACCAAATGGAAAGATACAGTGCAAAAACCGGAACATTACCACCCTCACCCTGGGCTGTATCCTCAACCCACTAAATCTTTTCCAGATGATTGCCCCATCATAAATCGGGTATAACTTCTCCCCTGAGTGCACCATCCTGACCCCAATCACCCTGTACAATGTGCCCCAACCTTTACCTTTCCAGGTTCCTGGGCCAAAGCCAACACCTGTAAGACGCCTCGCACTCCCACGCAGTCTACCCTCCTCATACAATCCTTCAACCCTTATGAACTACTCCCCAACCTCTGTCCCCAAAAAACCCATCCCCACAACACCTCAAGCTGATGTATACACACTTAACCTCCGCCAACAATTCCCAAAGACCCACCCATCCCCCCTTTTCTCGCACATCGCAACATACCACTTACTTTTTAACCCCTCGCAACTTATAACCCCCACAAAAATCGAACACCCTTCTCTGGATGCTTTTAAATTGCCACAGCGTTAACGGAACACTTGTGGGATGAACCAAATCTTAACTATACAAAACACATGATCACAAATCACCTTCTGCAGGATAGTGAGATGATTGGTCTTATGCTCCCAATCTCTTTTACGACATGGTCCTCCAAAGAACAAAATTTATCTCCCTTGCCCTAACTAAATTAGCCCTATAATACAACACCACATATATCTCAAAACCTCCACACCCCAATCACCCTCCCGTCCCACATCCCAACCATAAAATTGATGATTTCTCTACATTCCCACCATTCCCAGGCACCTCACGGAAACCCGCACACCTCCTGCAGTTCACCCAAGCACGTCCTCTCTTCTGCAGTTTACCTGGATTTACCTGGAGAGAGTTCTGGGGTCAACGCCCCCCGCGGCCCTGTCCTGACCAGGCCTCCTGGTGGATCAGAGCCTGATCAACCAAGTCTGTTACTGCTGGCTGCACGCAAACCAACGTACGAGCCACAGACCTCTGTCAGGAACCGACTTTAGGTGCTGATCCCAGTGCCAGCTAGAAGACTGCCGGGGTCTGTTGGTAATCCCCCTTGTGTAATGCTGGGAGGCAGTTGAACAGTCTCGGTCCCTGACAACTTATTTTTTATGGTCTCTTAACGTGCTAGTGACACCCCCTTTTTCATTGGGGTGATGTTGCATCCGTCTGCCAAGTCTTTTGCTTTTGTAGTGAGTGATTTTCGTGTGGCAAGTTCGGTACTTAGTCCCTCTAGGATTTTCCAGGTGTATATAATCATGTATCTCTCCCGCCTGCATTCAGGGACTACAGGTTCAGGAACCTCAAGTGCTCCCAGTAATTGAGGTGAATATCTCCGTTACTGTGCGCATGAAGGTTCTCTGTACATTTTTTCTAAGTCAGCAATTTCACCTCCTTGAAAGGTGCAGTTAGTGTGCACAATATTCCACCTAGAAGAACAAGTGACCTGAAGAGTGTCCATCATGGGCTTTTGGCCTCCCTAGTTTTGAAGGTTCACATTATCCATCCTGTCCTTTTCTAGCAATGCGATTGATACAATGTTATGGTCATTGAAAGGCGAGATCCTCTGACATATCCCTCCATGTCTTTGACGTTGGTGTTTCGCTCTATTTTGTGGCCAGAATTTGTTTTGTACTCTGATGAAGAATTTAATTTCCTCTTGTTTACCCATATCTGAGTAATTGAAATTTCTCGAACGTTGAACTTCATAATGTTTTTTTTTCCCTGCAGCCCAGCGAGAAAGATTTGGTTGATGTCCCCGCCTGGAGGCCATGTAGTGTGTCAAGGAAGATTACTGTCGGGCAGAGTCGGGTGTCCCATCTGCAAAGGAAGACACGGTGGCTGTGGCTGACAATCCTTTCTCAGTCGGATATGAGGTGAGGAACAAGATGGGAGTGAGTACTGTGCCTTTTGGAACGAGCATTTCACCGTAGCTGCCTCGGACTTTACTCTGTGACCGACTACCTCTGTGTTCTGTTAGTGAGGAAATTATAGATCCAACGACCGACTTTTCCTGTTATTTCCTTTGGCCTCGCATTTTTGCACCTATTATGCCATGGTCACACTTTTCAAAGGCTTTTGCAAAGTCTGTAATATATTACATCTGCCTTCTTTTTGCTCTCTAGTGCATCTAGGACCTTGTCGTAGTGATCCAATAGTTTAGATAGACAGGAGCGACCTGTTTCTAAAAAACCCTTGTTGCCCTGGGTTGTGTAACTGATGGGGTTCTAGATGGGTGGTGATCTTGCTTCTTAGGACCCCTTTCAAAGATTTTTATGATATGGGATGGCAGTGCTATCGGTCGTAGTTCCTTTGCTGTTTGCTTTACAGCCCCCTTTGTGGAGTGGGGGCTATGTCTGTTGATTTTTAGTAACTGTGGGACGACCCCCGTGTCCATGCTCCCTCTCCCAAGGATGGAAACGGTCTCGTGATAGGGGCCTTTCATGCAGTTCTTGATGAACACGGAGTTCCAAGAGTCTGGCCCTGGGGCAGAGTGCATGGGCATGTCTTATCGCCATGTTTTCGAAGTCATTTGGCGTCAGGATAACATTGAGAGCTTGTGTTAACCAAATTCCTGTGGCTCTTCTCATAAAAAATTTCTTTTTGATCTCGACTCTCATCTGGTTAGCGGCTTGCTAAAAACTGAGTCATATTTTGGGACTTGAGTAGGCTCACTCATTTCCTTGCAGTCATCTGTGTAGGACCCACCTTGTTTAAGTAGGGGCCCAATACTGGACATTGTTCTCGACTTTGATTTGGCATAGGAGAAGAAATACTAAAAGCATCACGTCATCCACGTACCCCACAGACTTGGCCATGGCCACCCTTTCCCTTCCCTGTCCCCTCATATTCTTGCCTCCCAACTTTATAGAATGGGTCTTGGCATGCAATGCAATAACAATTCGAGAGTGTGTGCAGCCCGTTGAAAGTCCCCTGCCATAGTGCCACTCTGCTTCCCCCAAATGCCCGTTAACTTGCACACACACACGCACACATGCTTGGTTATGCAGTGATTTTACCCATCCCAGCTATTTCCACCCCAAAACTTGAGACATAAAATGCGGACCTAAAGCCACCAATCCACTGTGTCATATGCCCCCTCTCCAGTCCAATGCTAACAACCCCCCTCTCCCACCTCACCAAAAGAAGCCACAAATCCCTGGGAGATACCGTGACCCTCACCATCGATCGGCCAGGCAAACCAAACTGGCTCGTGGAGACCACCCTATCAACCACACACTTTAGACGGTTACCAAGCACCTTTACAAAGAGCTTATAGTCAGTGGACATCAACGACAATGCACGATAATCCTTTAGGGTACACTGATGTGACCCTTTGGAACTAAGACCACTACCCCAGTCGCTTGCCCCACGCCCAACTACCCCCCCCCGCTTCATTTCATACAGGAGCCTGATCAACAAACCATGCAACAACTCCCAATGCAACAAATAAAACTTGCTAGGAATCCCATCCACTCCTGGTGCCTTACCTTGCTCATTCCAGCCAATGCACTCCAAATTTCCTCCACCTCAATATCCCCAATGCCTTTCTATCACTCCCTCCCAGGAGTTTACCCACACATCCACTTACTTCCTCCAACAGCTCTTCATCCACCCCACGACTACACCAATAACAAGCATACCACCTGTCAGCATACATACCCATACCCTCTGTCCGACCTGAGCACTGCCCACCCGACAGTTCGTCAATGTCGTATGTGTCCCTGTAATCAAGGGCAACAAACTTATGGACTGTCGTGGGCATATGATGGATCCACACACTAATTCAATGCCAACAGTGTTTACCCTGCGACATGCAGCAAAGACCATGATGAGCACTTGGTTGTTAGCTTGGCTGTCGACAGAGGGTTATGAGGAGCGTCCACTCACCCTGGCAGCTAGGCAACGAATGTATTGGAGAAGTGGTTGATTGAGCACTTCGATGCTGCTGCCAGACAACAGTACACAGTGTGAAGTCATTGCACTTTATGACGAGGCTTGTGAACCAACTCATTCAGTGTGTTCACCACACCTCACCGAGTCTGACGGCCTCAGTTACCTGACGGACTCATTCAGTTAACCCTCTGGGGGTCGGCAGGTCCTCTCAGAGACTTGCTCTCAGGGTCGGCCAAATTTAAAAAAAAAAATATGTTTTTCTTATGAAAAAATAGTTTTTTTTTCTAAACGTTATAGGCTAAACAAAATTTTTTACCATCAATACTTACCGAGATATGGGGCGTGAAGTGACAAAAAGTGAAACATCTGGTAACATCGTCGACTGCCATCACCCGGTATTCTTTTATTTACTTTTTATGTACTATTTTCTATTAATTTTTAATTTTCCTTTCTCCAAGTAACTTTTGTGGCCTGTGAGACCAATATGATCAGTATTTTGTAAGTTATTTCTCTTTCAATACTGCACAATGACCGCGTAAACACTGTTGTCATTGTTTTGTTTACAGAAAATATTTACACAAACGATATGAAATGTTGTTTATTACTATTTTTCTATATTTTCTATACACATATACAGTCACAGGTAATGTTTCTAGAAGTTCTGCAGCCTGTGGAAGTCTTTGAAACACGGTGTCATGCACAGTGGTGTTTTACACTCCTCACACATAAAACGAGTGTCTGCATTGTTGTGTGCGTTTTTTTGTATGTGCACAGACGTAACACCTCTTCTGAGCCTTTTTCTTGAAAGCAGTAGCAGGCAGTTTTACCAGGAAGTGATCACCATGCTTCAAACGAGAAGGAAGTTGTGGAAAATTTGGTGGGCGGTCTATTGCAGGTGTTGCTCCTTGGTACTAGAATACTATTTGTCTGATGACAGACAAACAGAATTCGCCATATTGTGGTTTGTTTCTGGTCCTCATCTTATACATATTATAAGCACTGAGCATGGAAATGTCCAGAAGATGGATAAAGAGTTTTATGTACCACTTATAACTTTTGCGAACACAATCAACAAACACAATCTGCATGTCACATTTGTCCACTGAGTGCATATTGAGGGTGTAATCAATCACAGCTGCAGGTTTTAGAATGGGTTCATTGGTCTCTCTATGCTGCCTGCCAGTGTCTGCCATTTCATTAGGGTGAACTGATGACAACAGTGTGACATCTCGTTTGTCATGCCACTGAAATGCCATGATGTCATTGACAGCAGACGCCTGCACCTCACCTCTATGAGTGTCAGCGTCAAACCTGGGCATATGTTTCCGATTTGCACACGCTGTGCCAAACACGTCTGTCATGTTCACTCGCAAAAAATCACTGAGTGTGGGGCTTGTGTACCAGTTATCTGTATATAATATATGCCTCTTACCAAAGTATAGTTCTTTCATTGTTCTAACCACATCACCAGAGTGCCAGTAACTTCCTGGTATTTTGCAATGTATAACTTCCAGTGTAAAACAATTAAATCCAATACCAGACTCTGTAACAATCACAAAGACAAACAACTTTTACCAAAGATTTC
>NC_069429.1:35386181-35514739 GCF_026875155.1 Cherax quadricarinatus
AGATAATACCAAGACCACACCCTACTTTCCCAAAACAACTTTGGAAAATCCCCCAAGCCCTACAAAAGTCCCCTTCAACTTCACAATGAGGACCCATTAATAACTTCACAACGCATAGAAAACAGACGGCACATGAGCTAGAAATCTATACAGATATTGACGAATGTATTAATAATTTTTCTAAAAAAGACCCAATACCTCTATAATAAGCACTGCCCTAAAAAAACTAAACAGATACAGCTAAGAACTGAACAGTCCCTGGCTAACACCCAGCATTCTCAAATCCAAAAATAAAAAACAACCAATATGAAAAACAGTACAGAATGGGTCACATAACCAGAGACCAAACAAAAACGTTACTCGTCAATCCTAACCAGCCTGATAAGAAGGGCAAAAAAATTGTTTTTATGAGAACAGATTATCCAACTTACGAGGTGATATAAAAAAAGACCTGGAAAACCCTATCAGAAATTCTGGGAACAAAAAAGATATCAACGAAATAGCGAAATAAAAATTAGCAAAATCAATGAACCCAACTCCAACCACAGAAACAGCAAACAGACTCAATGATTCTTCTCCACTATAGGACAAAACCTTGCCAATAAATCCCAAGCCAGATACCCCACCAATGACTACCTCACCGCAACTACCCAAAACACACTGTTCCTAGCTCCGACTAACCCATACGAAGCCCTCCCTTATTATCAACGCACTAAAAAACAAGGCAGGAGATTTAAATCCCTTAAACCCACCCTTTATATACAAAAAAATGTCACAAGTGCTAATCACCAATCATTGCAACACTCTTTAAACAAATCCATTGAATCCTCCACCTTTCCCCTACAGTACTCAAAATAGCAAGGGTCACCCCGATCCAAAAAGGAGGAGACCAAACAGAGTTGAATAACTATAGGCCAATATCCAACTTACCCCCTCTCCAAAAATCTTCGAAAAATTAATTCATAAACGAATCTACTCCTACCTTATCTCCCAAAACATACTCAAACCCCTCCCAAATTTTGGATTCAGGCCTAATAAAAATACTAATGATGCTATTGTACACATGCTAGAACATATATACACTGCAATAGAGAAAAAAGAAGTCCCACTGGATCTTCATTGACTTACGTAAAGCTTTGATACAGTTGACCATGACTTGCTCCACGTAAAATTGTCACACTATGGTATAAGGGGGGCACTCCCCCAACTACCTCAAGTCATACCTCAGCAAAAGAAGCCCAAAATGTGTACGCAAATGGGGGAAACTCTTCTGCACAACCCAATTTACAGTTTTTGTCCCACAGGAAGTGTCCTTGGCCCTCTTCTCTTTCCTATACATAAATGACCTACCAAATGCTTCGCAATTACCCCAAACCCCCACACTTTTTGAAAGATGACACTACATACGTCTTCCCCCCACCCGACCCTTTCACGCTAGCCAATACTTAAATACCAAATTTTACAAAAAAATATCTCCCTGGAGGGGACAAAACAAACTTACACAAAAAAGAAAAAAACCTACTTCATTCATTTTTGGTAACAGAGCTACAGATTCCCTCTTAACATAATATAAACGGACCCACCAAATCACAAAGCAACAGGGGGAAAATTTTGGGAAATCCCCCTTTGAAAATTTAGATTTCAAATTTCATACCCCAATAAAACCAAATTTTTCAAAAAAAAATTTCCCAAAAGACTGTAGGCATACTATCGAAGATACGGTACTATTTTAAAAACAGCCCGGGCCCTTTCCTGGCCCTATAACACTCACTTTATTTACCCCCTACTCACCTATGGAATTTTGCATGGGGCTCAACAACAATTAACCACTAAACCCAAACTAATTACCCAAAAAAAGGCTGCATTAAATGAAAACCAAATTCCTCACTACAGGAAACCCACCCCTCCCCCAAAATATTCAAAAACACTAAACCACTCACCATACAAACACCCCAGCTTATTACTGCACCTATTACAAATAGAACACTTTAACTTTTGATATTAACCCTCCCTCAAAAAACCCTTGCCAACCTCAACAGAACACAGGGCCCAAAAACACAATAAAAACAGATCATCTTTGTTTGTTCCTCGGCCCAACTAAACACAAGGCCCAAAAACTCAAGGGCACAAAAAAGGGCCCCTAAAATCTGGAATTCTTTAACCTGTAAATTAAAAAAACCACTACCTGTTTTATAAATTCAAGTCTCTTCTAAAAGATCATTTAAACTCACCCAAAACCAAATAAATCCCGAAAAACCCCCCTTTAAATAAATTGTATATTTTAAAATTTTTCCCTCAAAAATTTATATCACTTTAAATTTTAAAACCCTAAAACCCAATCAAACTTGACTTTTTTTTTTAAAATTTAAACTACCTAACAGAATTCTCCATACGACGGAATGTACAATAAATACATGCAACCATAGGGACCTGCCCTTTGTAAAACTCACTTGTACTTTATAGTAACCCTTTTTTTACATTAATTTTTTATCACTGATTTCTTCATTGCTTGGGGTTAAATTTTTAATTTTAATTTTTAAAAGCCAGCCCGTAATGCTAGGCATTTTATAATGGTTTTGGCATGCGGCTCTTATCTGTTTTTTTTTTTATACCTCTGTATGTGTGCAAAAATTTGGGTAATAAATAAATAAAAAATTTAAATAAATAAATAAAAACCTAGCTGCAAAATGCTTTTACCCCAAACTCCCTTTTAAATATCCCTAAATTCCCTAAGAAACATCAAATTTTCGGGCCATAACATAATCAAACCCCTTTTCCTACTTCTCGTGATACCCCACTGACATCCATCGAAAAGGGTTTCCTAAAAAAACAAACTAACCCCCCCCCAAACAACCTGATAACACCTGCCCCCCCCAAAACCCCCTCACCCCGCAAAGACTACAAAAATATACCACATGTGGCCCCTTTTCCCTTTCCTCCTCAAAAAACCCAAGCATTTTGCCTCCCCCCCAAACCCCCTTTTTTAATGCAACACATGTTTGGGAACTACAAACCCCCAGGGGGAAACGGTAAACCAACCCCCCTACCCTTGTGGTTTTCCTAAGCAGCCTAAAACCCCCCTCCATATCACCCTGAGATTATACAGGGGGTACAAAGCAACCCCCTGTAAAAACCCCCCTTCCCCCACCCCCACACCTACCAAGTTTTAACCCTCTTATTAAACCGCCGCACTGGCCAGACTTACCTGGAGTTCATTCCCTTTTGAAAAGGGTGGGGTTCATTACCTTTGAAAATTGGGTGATTTCATTACCTTTGTAAATTTTGATTTTCGTTACCTCTGTAACTTGCTCAGCAAACAAAATTTTTGGATTTCCAGTCCCTGGCCCAATTTTATGTACCTCTGTAATCTTTTGACTACCGCCCACAGAGGGGTATGGGGGGGCATAAAAACATTTAAACAACAAACTTTGTCAACAAAAAACCTCAGAAATCCCGAAATTCCCCAAAGCCCCTTGCCACTCACCTTTTTCTAGCACCCCTCATCACCTTATCCCCCCTAAGCCCCCCCTCCCCCACCCAAAATATACCTCTGCTTAATATAAAAAGGGCCATCACCCTAGCCAACAATCGTGGGCCCCCCTTTTTTCAAAATCCACATAACCACCTCCTTAATAACCAGCCCTCCCCAAACCCCCACAAAAACCCCAAAAAACCCAAACTCTGTTTTTCCTAAATTGTCCTGCTTTCTAAAAAGGGACCACCTTTTCCCCCACCCCCCATCCCTTTATATACACAAGCAATTTTAATAACCAAACCCCTTTCTCCCGAAAATGCCACTTCACAAAACCCTTTAAAACCCCTTTTAAGCTTGCCCATAACCCTCCCTCATGACTATTTTCAAGTTGATCCTCCTGCAATCCTCACCTGCACCATATCCCCAAAACCCACAAACCCCTTAAGTTTTAACCAACTGACCTTTCCCATCCCCTCCCCCAATCCCCCCTCCCCCCCCAACCCAAGTCCCTACCTCCAACAACCTCGACTTTGAAAATTTAACTTCCATACCCCAAAACACCCCCAAAAAACCTTTTTAATCACCTAAACCCACCCTTCTCAATAACTTCCATACCCCAAAACACCCCCCAAAACTTTAAAAACCTCACCCCCCCTTCTAAAAACCCCCCACAAATTTACCAGAAAAGTGGGGGTCATCACCCATAACCTACAATTCCCCCCCCATGAAAGGCCCCCCTCAAACCCCGGCATTCCTCCTCCACAGCCTCAAAGAAAGGATGCGCCCCAAAATTTAAAAAGACAACTGCGAGAGGGGGGCAACCCTCCCTTTAAAACCCTGTTCCACCCAGCACTGGCCCCCCACCCTTTCCATTAACCTGCACCCTCATAATTTGCCCCCTCATATAGAGGGGTTCCCCCAATCTCACTCCCCCCCCTCTCCAAAACCCAACTTTTCCAAACAGACCCTTTAAAAAATTTTCCCCCTTCAAACCTGAGCCCCCCCAAACCAAGGAAAGGCCCCCCCCATGGGCATTTCTCTATAAAATCCCTTATCCCCACTGAGGCCCCGGGGCCGGGTTAAGAAGTCTCCGGGCCCCAAAGGGTATTCAGATTGGGGGGGGCCCCCCTTTTAGTTTTCGGGGAACGAAACGAAACCCCTTTCCCGCTTGGGGGGGGGGGGGTCGGTCTGGCCTGTTTTTAAAGGGCTAATTTAAAAAATTTTTGGCAAATTTTGATTTAAAATTTAAAAAGGAAAGTAACATCAAAACAACCAAAAAACCCTTTACCCACAGCCATTATAACTAACTTGTTAAATTTATGCATTTTTTAAAAAGAATAAACCCCAAGACAGCAAGTTAAATTTCTAATTAGGCTTAAATTTAAAATATGACATCATGTAACCCATTATATTCAGCATAAACCCCTACAGCACTATATTCCCTTTTTAAATCACTGACCATTATTGTTTTTCATTGCATCATGCATAAGACTATCAAATCATATAAAATCAAGAAAGTAAAGAATTGTTTATATTCACAGGCACTTCTTAAATAAAAATTTTTTTCTTTGGGGTTTTAAAAATTTGGGAAAATCATCAATTATATTTTGAAAATCAAAATTTCTTGTTAGAAAAACTCAATGGGCAACAAGGCTAGGTTACACAATTTGTCTTTGGCTCATTGTTTTAACGGGGGGCTGGTTTTTTACTCTTTTCCCAAAAAAGGGGGAAAAGAAAGTTCTCCTTCACAGTTTTGGAGCTGGAAGTGTTAGGTAAAGGCGAAGCACTATGTCAACATTAGGGAAAAGGGTTTTTGAGATACCCGCATTTCTTTAAAAGTTTTAAAGCAGCTGGGGGGCGCACATTTTTTTTGGGGGAGCCTTTTAAACTGATTCAAATATCCCCGAAAAAAAGAACTATTTCTTTAACAATGGGCCTAACCCTCTGCTGAAAGGGTTGTTGCAACTTTAATTGGGAGCTTCTCTTCAATTCTGCATCCTTTCATAGTAGAAAATTTTTAAAAAAATCCAAACTTTCAAATTTAGATTTTTGGTAGATTTCTTTTTTTTTTCACCAATTTTTGGGAATCAGTTTTAATCCAGAAAGACGAAGTATGTAGCCCGTCTTACATTTCTGCCTTGGGAGCAAACCCCAAAATTTTTTGTCTGGCTCTTCAAAATTTGTTTCCTCTTTCCCTTTACCGCTGATGATCAGCCCGGTAACTGTAGTCTTTCACCAGCAGTTTAGCCTTTTTCTCAAACATTTTTAAAAGCTTCATCATTGTGAATGGGGCTTACAAATTCCCCTAAGTCGGGATAGAGGTTTGCACAAGTAGCCATTTCAATTTTAATTTTTTTGAAGTGTCTTTTTCATGGCATTTTAAAATTTCCAGTAACAGTCCCAAAGCACACAGAGTAAGGGCCCCTTCAAAAACCTTTCCAATTTTGATGCAAAACGGGTCTTCACTTCTTGTAAATTGCTGTCCCGGGCCTTTATCCTCTGCTAAATTTGGGTCAAAGCAAACATATTTTAGCAAAACGTCTTTCAAAGCTGTGGGTTTCATCATGCTGCAAATGACCACCTTGTTCTTGATAATTATTTGATGACATCTCCATGAATGGTTGACTTGAGTATTCCACCGATGCATTGAAAAAGAGAGTGCTTGTAAAAAATCCAAAAAAAAGAAACGCACAACACAACCCCCCTCCGGCCCCACATGAACCCCAAAAAGATTAAGAGAAAAGTGCTGAGCAGGGGGACAATTCACGTGGGTTTATTTGCTTGATACGGCTTGCAATCCCCCTATATTTACCCCCCAAAATGTTTACTTGCATTTGCCCTAAGCTCTTTGGGCCCCGGCAATCCATAAAAGAGAGATCAAAATTCAAGCAGAGTATCCAGTACTACATTTATCATTGTTTTCCCATCATGGCCCCCGAAAGAGGAATGAATTTTTTTAAAAACACTTTTAACCCGGGTTAAACCCCTGGAGTCGACAAAGTGGGAAAAATGAATGTCAATTTTATCTTAAAGGGGGAAATATCTGGTGTTGAATCTACATTTTTGGGAAAGGGAAATTTGGGAGTTTTCAAAAGCCCGCTTTGAAAGGGTTTTTGAGGGCCTTCTTAGTCAACATTTCCCTTTAAAATTTATTGCATATAGTAGATGACATGTAAAAATACAGTGCCTCTTTTTGCATTCCCAAAGGGGTGACACATTATTTGCTAAGAATGGAACGGGAAATTTTTCAAAAAAGTTTTTATATCCCCAGGAAATTGCCATTGTTTTTTCCCAACCCAAAAACCCCCCATTTTCTCCACGGAAAAACAAATCCTCTTAGAGCTAAAAAATTTTTCAACACAACAACTTTCAGAACTTTTCCCCCAATAAGTGCCTCTTTTTTAGTTTGATTTTCCAAATGGGGAATCCAATAAGCCTTTTTCTGTGCACGGAAAAAACACTTGGGTAAAATGCACTCCGTAGTGGGGGCTGTTTTTCCATGTTTTCCCCGAAAAGCTTTTGGGAATTTTTTCCCGTCATTAACACCTGTGTGAAGTATTTTCTTTTTTAGAAAATAGTTGCATGCTGAACAGTCACTTTTCCTGAGCTTTCAGAGTATACCAAAAATATCTTTTTACATTTTTGAATTTGCAAACTTCCTATAAAAAATAGATCTTTAAACAACGAGGGGGGGGGGGGGGGGGGGGGGGGGGGGGCCCTTTCCCTCATCATAAATCCTTTCTGATTTCCCAAAGTCAAAAGTTCAAAGTTTGACTGGGAAATTTTCTGCAATGAAAAACATTACTAGAGAATCTTGGATTACTTTTGGCCCGAAAAAAGGATCTTTTAAAAACAAACCTGTGGGTAAATGTTCGTTGAGACATTGAGAGGAGATACAAAAGAAGTAGATGCTGGCTGAGAAATAATGGAGGGAGGGCTTCCTGTATGATCTGACATATCTGCAGATTCAACTGTACTGGTAACATCAGAAACTGTTTTCGTGAGCATGTCTGTGATCTTTCTACAGCTTCCTACATCTTTCTTTTTCTGTTGTTCTTCTTGAATTTTCTTCTTTCTTTTCTGTGACCCACTCGCATAAGAATGTCCAACATCACGTTCACGAGATGCCATAATGAGGATGTATCACTGTCTGTAATCATGCAAATACAAATTTTTCACTATCAATTATTATTAATTTTTTATTATTAAATTTTTTTTCTGTCAATTGGGGGGATATGGCCCTTGTAGCCCCCTTTCCTCTGGCTGTGCATCTAAAAATTCAAAACGTTACCAGAAAGGAGTCATATACAGAACTTTTACCATAGATTAGGTTAGTGATTTGGGCTACGAATATTTTACTAATTCATCCTCCTTGATCTCCAATTTACTTAAACAGAAATCATACTGAGTCCATCGGAAGCGATGTAGAACATCAATCAATTGAGATCTGTTACTGAAATGATAAAGACTTAAAGACAGGACAAAGTGCTTTTAAAACCTACAAACGGAAGTCAGTTTGCGTTTTTAGGTTTTTCTTTATAATATTTTTACCAAAAATGCGTCTTTACTCGTCCATGCATCTTTACTGGTCAAGTAACCCTATCAGGTACCTCCCTTAACATTTAGAGGCGAAAACAAACATTTATCCATACACATCAATGTCTATCAACAATTCAGTTAATTTTTCACAGTACAAGTCTAGATAACGTGTAATTACTACAGAAAATTGGAGAGGAATCTCCCATACTCACCCATTAGCGGGAAAACACAGCTGTTCTAATGTAAACAAAGGTGTGTTGAGTGTTGCCATCTATGGTTAGGTTTATTTATTTTCATTTTATTTTATTTCATTATTTATTTTTGTTTTGATTAATTTTTAAAAATCAATTTTACTCTCCAAACATTTGAACTTTTTAGGTAGGGACCCCTTTGCACTTGCACCATGTGCGCAGTCTTGGATGAGCCCCTGAACCCCTTGGACCGCGGGGCCCCCAAATGCGCGGGGCCCTAGGCAAATGCCTAGTTTGCCTATGCAGTAATCCGGCCCTGACTGTGCCCATTCTTTATACTTCGTCCTGGAATTCCATACTGACCTCTATGTATGACAGCCCCAATTACCTTCTTTAATCTATTACCCAATATCTTTGCAAAAATTTTATAATCTGAACACATTAATGACAACGGATGATAATCACCCAAACTCTTCCCCTCCCTCCCCTTCAGCACCAAGACAACAATCCCAGTTCTCTGTGTTCGCCCCATCCTACCACTGCTCAACATATAATTCAGAACTGCCACTAGGCACTCCCTCAGACTCTCCCAATGTGCTCTATAAAAATCATTAGATAAATCTTCTATTCCCGGTGCCTTCCCGTGACTCAACCCATGCACCACCTCCACCTCTGCTTCTGTAATGTTGCCCTCCAACATTTCCCTGTCCCCATGCCCCAAACCCAGATGAGCCCCTATTACAAAAAAACACCAATTGGTACTTCCACTTGGTGTCAGTAATATAAAAGTTTGGGATACATATATACACACTAAAATAAATTAATCTTTAATATTATATAAAACAACAATCTTTGGTCTAGAGGTATTTGTAAATAAACATCTGATAATATATACATGTTACAATAATAAATTATAATTAGCATTTTAAAATAAATAATTAATGACCCTACACACAGGGTACAACTTCTTGACACTACTGTGTCATATATATATATATCTATGCTAAAATAATAAATTATAAATAACATTTGTACAATAAATAATCAACTCCTTATGACGCTCCGTGTCTCTCACGACACTTATCTGAGTTGTGACGCTCCTTCTCAACCGTGTCACTTGACACCCTTTTCTCCTTGTAATGACGCTCCTGCTCAACCGTGTCACCACTTTACACCCTTTTCTCTGTGTCCCACGACACTCCTACTCTCTGTGTCACATGACACCCTTTTCTCTGTGTCATCCACACTCTTTCTCGACTGTGTCACACTTGACACCCTTGTCTCTGCATCACACTACCTGCATAGCATCTTTCTTCAGAGGCCTGTCACATGAACACTATTCAATGTATCACTACCAACCGTACTCACTTAGTGTCACACGACACCCTTGTCTCTCAATGTGCCACTACCTGCCTATAGCAATCTCAATGTTAACCCATCATTCTTCCTTAATGTCACACTACATGGACGGAAAATTCAGTAGTAGAGTAAGCGTATAGTACAATGTTTCATTGCCGCTACTGTCTAGGTAGGGAAGTCCAGTTCCGCTATCTTCCCCTTTTTCCCCCATCTGCTGGAAATGTAATAGTTTGCTTGCCGGCTACTTGTTTAGGTAAGGTAAGTCTAGCTCCCGCTATTCCCCCGCCTTTTTTCCCCCCCACCCCGAAAGTGATAGTTTGATTGCTGGCTGCTTGTTAAGGTAGGGTCAGTCTAGCTCCCGCTATCCCTTCCCCTCCTTCTCCCCCCCCCAAAAGGTGACATGTGGGGCTCCGGTCCAAACAGTAATCACTAGACTCACAGCTCCCAGCACTACTGTAAGTACATGTCTGCCTTGTATTCTAGTGGATTTATAGGTTGAAAGCTTCACTTTTGACCAATAATAAACTTAGTCCTTTCAGTCTTGCTCTAGGTTGACTGTTGTAATAATTATCACATCTTTTAGGTATTGTACTTATCATGGAGAGTGATTTCTTAAGCAGTAGTTATCTGTCTATCTTTCCAGCTTGGATGACAGAGAGGGTCACCTGCCAATCAATGAGTAGAATTGAAGGAGACGGACTAATGTCCTGGAGATGTCCCCTGTTGTATTTACTTGCCTGTGCATATGTATGAAGAATCAGGACATAAACCCTCATCATTGCAACGGTACAAAACCTGATTTCCTGTCATCGGGAGATATTATTTACGGCCACAAGAACGAGCCAGTGGGTTGTCACCAACACCTGCGACCCCCCCATCCACATCATCAGCAACGGCTACAACTTCAACCACACGTAGTGTCACCAACACCAGACACCCAAGTTCTATTTATATTAGCGTTGAATTCAGTTATCATTTATATTTTTTATTTTTCATTTTCTTTAATGTAGGATTAATATTTCATATTTAAGTGTTTTATATTTTATATTTCTAAATAATAAAGTGTTTATGTTTGTCAGTTTTTATTCTTTTTCTATACATTAATTTTCCTGAGGAGGAGCCAGCCTTAGTAATACTGACTGAAGTTGTTACAGAGCTGAGGAAGCCTTCACAACAGTCCTAGCCCAGTTCAGTGTCACACTCCAACCTTTTCTTCACATAGTGTTCCACTACAGCATCAGTAGACTTGGCCCACAGTTGACCAGCATAGGCGGTGAGTCCACAGACTTCGCTGGTCCAGTAAATACTCTCTAAGGCCGGCAAAAGTACACCATAAGATGGTCTGGCGAGTACTATCCACTGCCTTCAAGACCAGTTGACACACCACAAGGTGGTCCAGTGCAGAACACTATGTTGCAAGCTCACTGAATGCGGCCGCCAAGTAACTGAGGCCAACAGACTCAGTGAGCTGTGGTGAGCGCCAGTAGAAGCCAGTAGATATACCACAAGATGGGCAGGAGCATACTCTCTACTGCCAGTAGATCTATACTGTAAGGTGCTCTGGTAATTACTGCTTATATATAATAAGACGGTCAGACGAATACTCTACTGCCAGTAGATGTCTACCATGAGGTGTACTGCCTCTAAGGCCAGCTCAGCAGTCCCCACATTGGGTTTGATGATGTACCCAGTGGTACTGCTGGCCGGCACGTTAACCATTTAACCACTAGTTTTGGCAGGGGGCCGTCACAGCCCCGATAACCCAAAAAATCCAAACCCCAAACCACCCCCTCCCTCTTCCATTTCCCCAAAAACCAATAATCTGCATACCTATGATACGTCTGTATCGAAAGACCCTGACCCTTTTCATACCCCCCCCTCCCCCCCCACTAAAGCCCCACATTACCCTAAACTGTCTGTCCTTGAATTTCCTTAGAAATATCCTGACGGCTTTTAATTTTTTAACCCTTTTTGATGTTTCCGACGTTAAATACGTCTTAAGCCAATGTTTCTGGGTTTTAACCACAAATTCAGCGCTTCAAATCGCCCCGCCAAAGGCCTGGTGGCCTACCGGGAGAAAGGGTCTCATGGTGGGTGGGCCCCCTGTAAAAAAAATCTCGGCCCTAGCGTGATTGTGGGAACGCCTGTTGTCATCCTTTTTCACCATCCCCTCTCGGAAAGAATTTTCCCACCCCTGGGCGGATTGGAGGTTTTTGTTCCCAAGTGATAGCTCTAACAGCGTGAAAAGTCAGTGACAGTGAATTAAAGGGTTTTCAGTGAGGGGTTTACCGAAAAAAGTCCCCAGGATAAGTAAATAGTGACAAAAACCCAATGACCCCAACCTTCGCCCTTGGTGCTGTGCCGGCTTGTTCACTTCCCTTCGCCTGAAACCGGGACGAAAAGGAAACCTATTTGGTGTGTACAACCCCTGATGATAGCAGTGATAGTGATGGATAGTGTTTCAAGGTCTTGAAAGCGTTCTAGTGACAGTAAAGGGTGAATTTCCCCAGTGAAGCGCCAGTATGAGACGTAGCAGCGGTCTGGATGTTTCAATGTTTTTCCCAAGGGGAAGGAGAAACTCTGGGAGCACATCCCGTGGCCAACACCACCCTGATAGTGAAGAGATGTTTGTAACGAGGGGGTATAATGGTGCAGTGAGGGAGGGGGCAGGGGGTGGTGAAATGAGGGGGCACGGCCCATGTGGCACCTCACCGGGACCACGCTACTACCCACGCGGCTGACTCAGAAAAGAACCACCTCACCCACCCCACACTGCCCAAACCTGCACCACCACAACCTGCACAGCCACAACCACACCCACAACAACGGTAAATACCAGACCCCACCAGCAGACCGCATCGGGGTTTGGGCAGGCGGTGACGAGTTTTTTTCCCATCCCCATGACTTTGATAAAACCCCAAAAAGTGGAATAAACCATTTTGTCACTTGGGAACAATCCCAGTAAACGGGACTGCTTTGAGTTTTCTTCTGAACCCCTGATGGACATTTTGTCGGGGAAACAACACATACTGTGAATACACCATGGCAAATACAATTCTCTCACCAAAATCACGGCACACAAGTGGAAGGGGGACAATGTGGCAGAGATGTACCTTTTTTTGCCACAATAATGTTTTTGCCACATTTTTTAAAACCCACCGTCACCACATATGGACAACAGTTTCCCCCTATTTAAAACCCCAGGTTTTAGTGACATTATGGGTGCAATCTTTTCCCTGAACTGTTGCTTGTTACATTTTTCAGACAAAACCGGCCTGACAAAAAAGCGACAGGTTATATAAATAAGAATTTTTAGTACCTAAAAAAAATGCTGATGTATTTTTACCCCTTAGGAACTTGTTATTGATGAGTCCTTGTTTTTATTCAAAGGGACTCTCATTCAAGAATATATCCAAGAAAAGGGAAACGTTTTGGGTAAAAGTATTTGTCTGTGATTGCAAAAGTGGTCTTGTTTTAGATATTATTTGTACACTGGCAGTAATACTTTGAGAGATACCATAAAGTTATTGGGTATCTCGGGGGATGGGGGTTTTCAAAAATGAGGGAAACCCATATTTTGGGGAAAGGGGGCATATGTTATTTACTGAAAACTGGTAAAAAGGGCCCCTTACTCAGTTTCTTGCAAAGTAAATTTACAACGTGTGTGGCACAGTGCGTGGTAACGCAAACAATGCCAAGGTTCGCCTGGCACCGCAGGGGGAGGTGCAAGCCTTTGTGCCAAGACATCAGGGGAATTTCGGTGGCATGACAAACGTGAGTCACATTGTTGACATCAGTTCACACAAACAAAAGGGACCCATGGCGGGGACAACAAGAGCCCAATAACCCATTCAAAGCCTCAGTTTCATGGACTAAACCCAATATCGCTTAGTGGAAAAATTGACATGAAATTTGGGTTTGCAGACTGTGTGCAAGAGTTATAAGGGGTATTCAAAATTTTTTTTTTCCATTTTTTTGATATCTCTATGCTAAAGCTTATAACATATAAAGTTAAAGACCAAAAAACACCAAAATATGGTGAATTTTGCCTGTCATAATGACAAATAATTGCAAAGTACAAAGGAGCAACTCCTGAAAGACCCGCCCACAGACGCATCTCGTTTGGGGCCCCGGGTGATCATACCCCTACAACTCCCTCCTACACTGCCAAGAAAAATGCTCAAGGGTGTTATGATGATGCATACCACAAAACGCCCACAAACACGCAGAGCCCCCGTTTTTTGTGTGAGGGTGAAGTCCCCCTCTGCTATCCCCAAATTTTCAAAGATTTTCCACAAGTGCAGAGTTCTAGGAAAACGTGCTTATGACTGTACATATGTAATATTTTAGGAAAAATAAATAAACATTTTTTTGTATTGTTTTTTTTGTGTAAACAAAGTGATACACAAACTAAATGATAAAGTTTGTTTGTTATTGTGTTGTAAATAATGGTGTTTTTGAACAATGCCCTTACTTTGGGTTCTCACAGGCCACATAATTCCGGGAAAAAGAAAAAATTAAAAAATGCAAAAAACCTTTAATGAGAGTAAATAAAAAAAATACCGGGTGGGGGGGCAGCCCGCCGCTTTGCCTAGAAAACCCTCGATTTCGCAAACTTTGCGGCCTATACTGGGTAAGTACGTGGCAAAAATTTTTTTTTTAGGCTTAAAACACTAGTAAAAATTCCAAACATTTTCATGAAAAAATAATTTTTTTTTTTTAAATATTTGGACAAGAATGACATTTCAGACGGGGCCCTAAAACAGTCAAAGGGTTAAGACTCCTCCAAGCCCCCCCTACTCTGAGTGCATCAAACCATTCATTATGAATCCCACTAAACACTTCTAATTTCCCCCCATAACACCACCACACCCCCTACCCCCCCCCCATAACTCATTAAAACCGCCCCTCTAAGTAATTCCCCAAACCAAACCCCCCCTTGCCCCTTTTCTACCATGCAATTGAAAAATTTTGCAATCCCCACCTTGCATACAACTCCCCCCAATCTAGCAAATTCACATCCTCATCCCTAGCCCCCCCAAAAAAACTTTCCACCAGTCCTGAAAGGACAAACCTAGATCCCCTCCGAAAAACCCCGCACATTCAATTTCCAATAAATCGGAATATGCGGGGAATACCATCACCTAAGGTCAGAAACCTCCCCTGTGAATAAAAAACCCACCAAAATCCTAACCCTCTCCAAAACCCCCATCCCCTGCATAAATAAGTCCTACCCAACCTGCTTTTAACCCCCTGCACGTGTTTTCCACCTGATACCCCCCTCCCCCACCACATAAACCCCACCCCCCCACATCCCTAAAGCATCCTTAAAAAACACTTAACACACACCCTGCACCCCTGGGTACACATCTCCATCCCGAATCACACAATTCCCAATCTCCCCCAAAATATCAAAATAGCAGGAAAAACCCCTAATAGTAAGCAAAACTTCCCTAACAAAGTCTGTTTTACCCTAATTTTACTAATTCCCCGGATAAAACCCCACAAAACTTCCCTACCCCCCCCAATACCTATCCACCCAAACAACCCTCCCCCTCCCCCTCCTCCCACCCCTGATGCGAAATGGGCTGGTTCCTTTACCAATACACCCTCCTCCCCCTTAAAATGCAAAGCCAAACTTCAAAATTTATACCCCCTAAAATTGCAACTCACTCCTACCTATTTATGCTCTTGCAAGAAAAAACGCCATGGATACTTTCAAAAAACCACTAAAACTATCCCTTTTGACTTCATTTTTGAGACCATTAACTTTAAAGTCACACCCTGAATGTTCAAGGAAGGCAGCTACCTTTGTGCCCTGTGGTTTGCTCACACTCCCTTTTAAGCTGCTCACTCTTCCCCATTTTCTTAATCGATCCCCCCCCCCCTTTGACCCACCCCACCCGATTTCCCTGTGACCCCCCTCTGAGGGGTTTTTCCCTCCCACTCAGCCACCCTTCTTACCTGGTCTCTGCCCAGGGTCAATACTTCCAATTCAAAAAAACCCGCAGGCCCCCTCCCCAAAGGCTCCCCACCCAAACCATATTTTCCCTAGGTAAATCCCTGATGTCCCTCAGCTACCACAACTTTTTTCCTGGTTTTGCTCACCCAAAGACCTCCACTTTCCCCGTAGCCCTTCTATTTTGGGCACATGGGGGCCTTCCTCTAGGTCCTCCCCGACCAAAGCCCTCCAAAAAATCCGTAGCACAGTCTTAAATAACACCTCCTGCATCAACTTTTCCCCCTTCCTTCACCTCTACAGGCCTTGGGGAACCTCACTACCCCCCTCTGGGAGTGTGACCCCGCCCCCAACGGCCCCCCTCATTCTCCACCTCCTCACTCCAGAGAGCTTCCTTGTCCTTCCCCCTTTTCCCTTCCATTACCACCGTCCCCAGCTGTCTTCCCCCCCCCCAAAAGGTTGGCACCCCTTTGGGGGCACCCCTCACACACATTGCACCCCAGTGTTGTACGAGTCACAAGATGGCACGTTCCCCCTTTGCCCGGGTAATGCAATAACTTGAGTTCTTACCCCCGTCAACAGAACATTGAAGGAAAGGGCCCCAAACATCATCTTAGGGTGTGGAAACCCTTTCCGGGGCCTACATAGGGGCCCCCTCCACACCCCCCTCAGTTCATAAAAAACCCCGGGGTTTTCTGAAGAACCTAAATTTCCCAAAAGCGTCGCCTCAAATGGTACATTTCGTCCAAAAACCCATGTGAAGATTAGACACATCTGCATACACCCCCCACCAGGGGAGTTAAGGCAACCCTTCGTTCCTTGTATCACCCCATATACTGTAGAAACTGGCCCTCATAAACTTTCACAAAGACTCTTCTAAAACCATTGAGGGCAAACCATACAGTTCCTCTTAGGGCCGTAGGTCTCTAATAATAGCTGGAAAAAGCACTTCCCATGTCATGCTCAACGACCCCCATATTACCGTCAAACAGTGTTAACCCTTTGCTGGCACGATCCCCCCATTTGGAACTCTGAAAATGCGCGAAAACCAGTTGATTGGACTACTGTGCCCTGTTCACACGGCCCGAGGTGATGAAAAGTATAGTGTATTACTTCCCACGGGATAGGTACGGATGACTACCATGACAAGTGGGTATTTTTTGACCCCACCCACAGGATGGGTATGGGGTGACTACCATGTCATGAGGGGTAGGGGGGCACACCCCCTACGGGATGGGTATGAAGTGAACCCACCCACATAGGGGTATGAGGGACTACCACCCACGGGGAAGGGTTTTGAAGTGATCCCACCAACAGGAGGGGTATGAGGTGCTACCAGCTACAGATGTTGTGGGGTACAAAAACCCACAGGAGGTATGTAGGGGTTACCCCCCACGGGATGGATATGGGGGGCTACCCCCACAGGATGGGTGTGGCATGCAAAGGGTATGTAACCTCTATTGGGGCCCATGTAACACCCTCATTTAAGGCTATCCCCTAAACCCCAGCAAACCAGGGAACGGGGGGGGTTTATGATGGGGCCCCGTCGTTAAACCCAGTACCCGGTTCCAGCCAATAAAAGGGGTTTTTTTTAAATCTGTTTTTATGTATCATATTCCTTGTTTTATCATCCAGGTAATACTACCTCTCTAGCTGTTTTGGAAATAGCTAAACCAAAGCTGCTGGATCTTTGTATATTATCCAGTCACCCTTTCATCATTTGTGTATATAGTACGGTAAAGTATAAAACTCGAGCTACCCCGAGATTTGGGGTTTGTTAATGACATCATATTTGGGGGGCTCCGGGCCCCAGAGGTTATTTCCTTCATAGGCTTGTTCCCCGGGGCAGTCTCTCCGCACAAGCTCTGAGAAAGTTTCCTCGCATTGCTCTACCTCGTCTCCCCGGGGTTTGGAAAAACCAGACTAACTCATATTCGAGGATTGGTTTAAAGAGTTTGCCTGTAGCCCCCTTAGGAAAGGCGTGTTTGGGAATTGGTGTTTTCTGGGTTTATTGAAAAAGTGGTATTCTTTTTGAGTTTAAAAGGAAGGTATATAGTAATTTCAATAGAGTATAAGATTATCAATTTGGTATTTTTAAAGCTTTGAAATTGCTTAGTATTTAAGGGCCCCAAAATCATAAGTTTTGAATATCCCTTTTCATTGTATATTCGAATAAAGATAAATATGTTAAATTTAAAACTAAATAGTATAGACGGCCTTTTGTCTTTTTTACCCTTTTCATAAAAATGATATAAACAAACATCAAGGAAGTTGTTTCAATAACTCTATTTTGACAAAAGGGGGGCCCCCCCCCTTTTCTCCTTGAGAAGAAAATGTAACCCCGGGGTAAACCTAAACCTTATTAAAAGTGCTCCTATTGTAATACAATCGCAGAGGTTATGGGGGTACCACTCTCCGTTCCCCTTGTCATTCACATTCTAGAGCTGGTTAAGCACGGTCGCTCTCTATGGCTTCTATTTCCCTTGCTTACCGTGGATGCACTAATACCTATTAGTAATAGTGTACATACTTCTGCGGTGTTTATTTTCTTCCTTTACCCAGGAAACAGGCCTTTGGGCTCCGGGTTGAATAAAAGGGAATGGTGACTACCACCCCCAGGATGGGGAGAGGTTTACTACCCCCCTCAGCATGGTTATGTTGACACCATCCACATGATGGGTAAATTGACTACCACCTACAGAATGGGTATGGGTATACTACCCCCGGACGGAAATAGGTGATACCACCCACTAGTGGGAGTGAGGTGACCCGGTGGCTTAAAAAACTCCTGCTTCCACACGGGGGCCCGGGGTTTGTTCCCGGGGGGTGGAAACATTTTGACAAGTTTCCTTTCACCTGTTGTCCCCTTTACCTAGCACAAATAGGTACTGGGGGTTTTGTCACTGGTGTGGGTCACATCCGGGGGACAAGAATTAAGTACCCAAGGAAAAAAGTTAGACAGTCCTCGATGATGCACTGACTTCCTTGGGGGTTTTCCTGGGTGACTAACCCTCCGGGGTTTAAAAAAACCCAACGAAAATTTAAACTTAGGGTGGGAATGGGGTGATACCACCCAAAGGATTGGTATGGGGGACTCCTCACACAGGAGGATTGGGGTGACTACCACACACAGGAGGGTATGGGGGGACTGCCTCCCACAGATGGGTAGGTGTGACTAACCTGCATGATGGGTATAAGGTGAGTACCCCCCCACAGGAAGGGGGGAGGGAGACCAAATACAGGATGGTATGATGTGACTACTTCCCACTCGATGGGGTATGGGGGTGACTACAACCCCAGGGTTTTTTGGGCACTACCACACACAAAAAAAGGGTACGAGGCATTACCCCCCAGGATGGGGGGTTACCTGACATGCGATTTTCTAAAAATTCTTCAATTTTGTTGGGGTTTGCTGCCCGGGTAGGTAGTGCCATCATCTTTCCACCCCCCACTGTTTTCCCAGACGAGCTACTAGTCAAAATATGGCCCATGTGGCAGGAGAGTGAAAACTGTGGACATTGAAACCCTTTGTGGGACTTTAAGCCATGTCAGTCAAGTGTTTTTGCCCAAAAATTTTAAAGAGACTCGGGATGAGAAAGGAATTTTATGGGTGGCACGAACAGTGTTTATAGAATATTCGTGAAAGTGTAACTGCTCAAGTATACGAGGCTTGGGGGACGTTACCAAGTGTCAGCATTAATGTAAAACCAGCAGTGAGGGGCAAGTTGACGGGTGAATCAGACATTATTTGGGGCAAGTCCGCAATGTGCCTTTTTAGGCTGATGAAGTAGATATTAGAAATGTTTTCGAAAGTTATGGAACTGTACATCTAGCCCAACCCGGAAAATGGGTAAAAGGACTTTTCGGGTTTTCCCGGGGGGGTTTTTCAATCTCAAAAAGATGCTAAGGCATCCTATACCTTGTTTTATATCTCGATGAGTTTTAAAAACCCCCAAAAATGGTAGCGTATGCAGTGCAGGGCTATTTCCCAAATTTTGGTGAAATGCCATATGGTGGCAGATTGTGGCAAGCGAATATGGCTCCCGGGCCCGGCAAGGAGCGGGCCCCTGCCCCAAGAAACCCCATGCCTGGGGAAGAAAAGGGGGAAGGAGGAGGGCGTGGTCCATGTAAATGACGAGGGGAGGCCCTCCTGTGGAATCTGAAGGGGGGAAATGGTGATCCTGAATCACCTGGCCCCTCAACAGTACAGTTGTCGAGTGGGAGGTGCAAGTGGGGGCAGCGTGAAAAGCCTTGGGTTGGGAGGAAACAGGGTATGTTACAGTTAGGAGGTGGGGAGTTCAGCGGGGGAAAAACCCGGGATAGGGCAGAAGGTGTGGGGCGGGGGAGGCCAGGTGGCACCTGCGATGGACATGGATGCCATGGAAGGGCATGGGGGGGATTTAAGGGGGGTAGAGGTGGGCCCCTTGTGCTGGCTCCCGGACTCGTAGGAAAGTGAGGGAGCTACAAGGAAAAGGGCAGCACGTCAGATTCGGACAATGTTTTGAGCCGGCCCCAAAACCCGGGGAAAAAACATGGGTTTTGGTACCCCCGAGTGACTCTACGAAAGGGCCCCAAAAGAGGGGGGGGTGATTGGGAAAAGGGGGGTGGAGTAGTGGCAAAGGCAAAGCCCCGGGGAATGGTCTAAAGGGGAAAAGTCTTGACATGAGGGGGGAGGAAACCCTTTAAACCGGCCTCAGGTGTGTAACAATAAAAATTAATGGCTGTGTGAGGTGTTAAATGTGAATCTTCAGGATGTTTTTGAATAGGGACAAGGTTGACGTAGCTTTTGTGCAAAAACAATTTAAGCTTGGTCATGAAATTTGTGGTGCCTGGGGTATCAGGTTAGTGTTGCCAATGAGCGTTTAAAAGATGGAGTGGGTGTGTTGATCAGGGGGGTGAGCCCGTTTTATTGAAGGAAAGTGGGGGGGAGGGGGGGGAGTATTCTGTGGAAAGGGGTGGATGGGGGGAATGTGTTTGTGTTGTGTATGCCAAGCAGAAAGTGCAGAAAAGTAAAGAGGGGTTTTTTGGGGGAGGAGCTTTGTATACCTACGCACATTACGTCTGTGGGGATTGTGGGTGGGGGTTGGAGCTGTGAGTTAAGAGGGCAGACGTGGAACCCAGAGGGGCGGGTATTTTTCCTCGTTTGGGGGGCCTGCTTAGGTTTTCATTTACGTGTGCTTTCGGGGGGGGTCTGTGGGGGTGGATATACTTTATAAGGTGGGTATGCGGCTCTTTGGACTATCTTTGACAATCTTGAACATTTTTTTCCAAAATTTAATTTTTTCTACACTCCCCGTACATAATGACGCGGGTGTGACAACAGTCATCGGCTAAGTTTACATTTCGTTTTTTGGGGTACATTGGGGTGATTTAAACCCGCCAAAAAAATTTGTAACCCCACCGAAGCCGGGGGGGAGGGGGACATCCCCCGGGGGGCCTTTTTTTTTGTTGGATCCCATAGACTTTGGTCCTCCTGCTAATAGAATGAAAGATGGACTGACTTGTGTCAATCTCCCTAAAACTTAAGTCAATAAAAAATTTAGTTGAAGTTTTTTTCGTATTATTCCACTCTCAACTGACAAGCCAAATTGTAACTATCCCCCCTTTTAAAGCATTCAACTTAACCAGTTATCGTTTATCATGCATAGAAACCAATGCAAGATGGAATCCACAATGTGAACTCTGATCCATGTCCCCAACCTACCAACCGGATTTACCGGGGAGAGTTTTGGGCTCAATCCCCCGACGGGTGGTTGGACCCGGGCCTCAGGGGAACAGGGGTTGATCAAACCCGGCGTTTTCTGCTGGGGTGCAATAATCCAACAAACGAGCCACGCCCGCTGGTCGGTACCAAAATTTAGGTACCTGTCCAGTGCCTGCTTGAAAAACAGCCCGGGGGTTTTTGGTAAAACACCCTTGTGGTGGGAAGCAATTGAAAAGTCTTGGGCCCCTACACTTACGTGCGTCTCTTGTGTCTAGTTACACCCCCGCTTTCATTGTGGGGGCTGTTTTCATTGTCTCCAAGCTTTTGCTTTCAAAAAGAGTGATTTTTATGTGCAAGTTTGGTACTTTCCCTCTAGGGTTTTCCAGGGGGTCTGGGGCTGACACAAGATGCCACAATTTTTACTTAAAGAGTTAAGCATTTTTGGTACAGAGAATCATTTACAATTAAAGTGTCAACTTAGACACATGGATGCATTTTTAGTGCAAGGGTATGGCAGTTCTGTTTGAATGGGGGGGCCCAGTTATTGAGCTGTCGTTTTTTATGTGAGCCATAACTCTGTACAACAAAAGCACACACCCTGGCCGCTTTAGAAGGCACGGACAGGCACCCAAAGACAGTACCCAACCAACCGGGGGTGTGGGTTTAAAGTCGCTTGCATGCGGCCCCCCAGTAACGCTTGGTTTATCTTTCCCCATCCACCATAAAGCCCGGGCTCAGACCGGGGGAGGGGGGATTTACCCCCCAAAACCCTCTCCAGGGGAAAAAATCCAGGAAGGCGAAGCTTTGGTTGTGATTCAAAAAATATTTTGGGGGGGGAAAAAGGAGGAATGGAAATTTGGAATGGAAATATTTCATGGAGCGGAGAAGGCCCTGTTCCCACTTGACAAAGTCATGTATTGGGTTTATGTAGAGGGTGGGTTCAGTTTTTTCAATCCATCTGGAGGGGTTTCACCAATGTGAGGAAAATTTAAAGAGCTTCTGTTACGTTTGAATGGACTTTCCTGAGTATTTAACCCCAAATTTGGATTTTCTTTCATAACACGATCTCGATGCTTTGAATCTGAAAGCTGCCTCCAGAGATCACCCCTTGCCCCAAAAACACCCAAAGCCACCCCCGGGAGATCGAGAGGGATCAGGAACTCCAAGACCCGTTCCACGGCAAAACTACACCACCGCCAAGAACCTCAAAAGAATGAAAGGGCCCTGGACCCTTCCCTACCCGGGAAAAGCTTTTCCTGTGGGAAGAAACCCAAAGGCCAAAAAAACAAAGGGGAAAAAGGGAGGGGGGGGGGAGGAGGAGGAAAGGAAAAAAGAGGGATGGGGATAATGGGATAGAAAAGGGGGGGTTGGGAGATAATTAGGGTTTGGCTGAGGAAGGAGACAAAAGGTTTAAATTCCTCAACCAAGACCCCTTCACCACATCAAGGGCCCCCCCTTGAAGAGGGTGTGGGTAGAAACCTGGGCGTGTTTCTTTTCACGGGTTTTCTTGTTCACCCACCCAAAAATGGGTACCTAGGGTTAGTGAATGGTTGGGTTGCATCCGGGCCAAGGACCTAATTTTCAGGGAAAAGCTCGCAAAAAGGGGGTTTCTATTAGTTGAATGTCATTGATGCCAGCTAGGCCTTATACCTTTTTCATGTAATTTTAGTAATTAAAGATATTATTATTATTTTTTTTTATTATAACTATTTCACCTCAACAAGTTTTGGACATTCCTTTTATATTCGATGATTTAAAACTAAAATATTCCCCTTTAAAATTCAACACTAACATATTTTATCTCTTTTATGCATTCCATATGTGTCCAAGATTGCCCTTTTTGACAAAACATTCGACCTCGAAAAATTGATATGGTTTACCCCCTGTTGCACTGTCATTGTCTCACAAGCTTTCTTTTCTCATAAAACATTTCAGACACTCTGAAAATTCTATGGTTATCTCCTGTATTCTCTCATATGGGGTCACAAGAAGGCTTTTGCGACTAAAACATTTCAAACACTTGAAATTGATATGGTTTTTTCTCCTGTATGAATCTCTTGGTCACAAACTGCTTTTTTCACTAAAAATTTAAACACTTGAACATTGAAAAGGTTTATCTCCCGATGACCCAAATGTGCACAAGATCGCTTTTGTGACTAAAAATTTCAAACACTCTGAACATTGATATGGTTTATCCCTGATGCACTCCATGTGTTCACCCAAAGACGCTTTTTACCTAAAAAATTTCAAACACTCTGAAAAATTGATATGGGGTTTCTCCTGTATTACTCCATGGTGTCACAAACTGTATTTTACACTAAAAAAATTCAAACACTCTGAACATTCATATGGGTTTTTCTCCTGTATGTACTTCATGTGTGTACAAGATGGCTTTTTTCACTAAAAATTTCAAAACTTGAAATCGATGTGGTTTATTCTTTATGTGTTTTTCCTATTTTTTTTAAAAAATGGGATTTCATTTAAAAAATTTTTGTCTACAACATTTGGGAAGTTAATCTTCCTTTTGTACCCCAGTCTATTTCAAGTTTTTTTTTTCAACTATTTTGGACACGAAAACACAGTTTTCCTTATGAACATATTCCCAGTTTAAATTTTTTTAAGCAAAACTTTCCCACTTTAAGCATAATAAAGTTTATATTTTGGGATTAAAACACATCATAATTTTTTTTTGTGTGTAAAAGAGTAATATATGTAGTGGAACACTGCAGATAACTCAAATCACTTTATTATTATTTTATCTTGTTTTTAAAAAGGGTTTTTCTGAAAAATTTAATTTAAAACTTTAAAACATGTATTTTTCTATTAATACCAGCATTTTAGATATAATTTTCCCCAAAACAAAGTAAAATTGTTTTTAAATTTGGGAAAACTTAGGTAGTTAAAAAAATTTACAAGGATAACAATTTCCTTTCTTGTATATGAAGATATAATGTCTGGCAAGACAGAACTTGGTAATCTTCCACAAAAAAATTTTCGCAATAGAAACATGAGTCTATAGAAAAATATTTCCCCAATTAACAAAAACACTACTCAACAAGGAAAATTTTTTCCTACAACACGTTTTTACAAATAAAATTGTCACTTTTTTAACCCATCACTGTCAGTCCCCCCTTTTTACACTTTAGAAGCCAGTGTCAATCCCCTTACTATGCAAAAATTATAGTAGCTTTCAATTTGCGAGATAGCTGGTAGTCCTACATATGAAGAATGGTCTATGGTCGTAAAAGATAAAAAAATCCCCAGCACTCAGTGCATGGAAAAAAATGTACCCAGTTTTTGTTTAAAAAACATAAAATTTGTGGTGTATTTTTTTTATGGTATTTATGGTTGTATTTTCGTTTTCTTGGTGTCATTTTACAGAATGGAAGACATATTTTAAAAATAGAGATAATTTTGAGTGGTTCAAAAAAAAAGTAGCTTGAAAATGAACTCAAAAATTTGTACACAGGCCCCCTTTTACGGCAAGTTTGGTTTTCCCGGCTACTGCCGAAAGCGGAAACCGCCGAAAGTGGAAACCCCTTTTTTTTTTTTTACTTTTAAATGCATACAAACATAGATAACAAGTTTACACTAAAATTTAAATTTAAATTTGCAATAAACCAGGGATCAAAAAAACAAAAAAAAAGTAAAAAAAACATAGGCACTCATTACTTACCTTAAAATATTTTTAATCTTAATCTAGGGTGGACAAGTAGATTTATTGTAAGAAATAAAGTTGGTATGAGGGTATCATCCAGGCTACCATACCAGGCCACCCCCCCCACACAACATTCTATGATATTTAACCCTTTGACTGTCGCGGTCGTAATTAGTCATGGGATACCGGTTTGATGTATCTAACGCAAAAATTCTAGCGGCTTCAATCAAGCGGGAAGGGTGGTGGGGCCTACATAAAGAGAATAGTCCAGTGGTCGTGTGCACCCGTGAAAAAAAGGGGACCAGCGGCGCATTGGGGGAACGCCATTGGTAGTCCCATTTTCACCATGCCTGCTGTAAAAAATTCCTCACTCCTTGGGGTTTGGGAGGTCTTTTGTTCCCAAGTGTAGCTCAAACAGTGTGATGTGTCATGAAGTAAATTTCCCCGGGTTTTGAAGCGGGTGTGACCGAGAAAATTACCCAGGATAACATAATTAGTTAAAAACCCAGATACCCACAACCATCCCCCTGGTGCGGGGGGGCCTTTTCATGTTCCCGTCCGGGAGAAAGAGGGAAACATTTCCCCTGTACAAGCTCGATGTGAGCAGTGCAAGTGATAGGGTAGTGTTTTCAAGGTTATTAAAAGCCTTCTGTTGTGAAGTGAGGGTGAATTTCCCCAGGAAGCGGCGATATCGATCGCATGCGGTCTGGTATGGCCATATGCTTTCCAAGGGGAAGGAGCATCTCGGACACATCCGTGGCCCTACACTACGCCCGATGGGAAAGATGACGATTTGGGTTCGAGGGTAAAAATGATGTGATGGGGCACGGGGCGGTGGTGGTGATAGGAGGGTGCCATAGCCATGTACACCAGCAGGGGGCCACGCAGGCCCGCGCTGTGACTCCACAACTACAACCCGCCTGGGCCCGACCCCACACTCTCACAACCACATCCACAACCTCCAAACCCAACGACATTACAAATCCAGAACGCACCCTGACCGCATCTGGATTGGCATCAAGATGACGATTTTTTTTCCCAATCCCCATACTTTGAGAAGACAAAGTGGAATACGGCCTCAGTCACTTGGGAACAACCCCCACGAAGGGAATGCCTTCATTTGTTCTTCGATGAACCCCTGAGGGACATTATTGGGCGGGGAAAGCAATCATCTTTAGTACCCCATGGCAAAACAATCTTTCACCAAACCCCCTACCCATAAGGACACAACTGTGGCAAGATGTACTTTCTTTGCCACAATAATGCTTATCACATGTGTATAGCATAGTGTCAACACATACGGGCACAGACCCCCGATTTAACCCCTCTTTCGTGACTTTATCCGTGAATAGTTGTGTTACTGTTACGTAGTTCCCTTTTTCAACAAAAACAGGCCTAAAGGAAAAGCGCGGGTTTTTTAAAAAGACAACGTGTGTTTAAGTACCTGAAAACAAAATGCTGTATTTTTTTTACCCCTTCAAAGCTTGTTATTGGAGCTTTGTTTTTGTTAAAAGGAAGACTCTTTTAAAAGCAGTATATCCCAGCAAAGGAAACGCTTGGTATAAATTTATTTGTTCTGTTGATTGCAAAACGGGTCTGGTTTTGGTAAAATTGTGTACACTGGCGGTAAAACAATGGAAAAATGTACCAGAAGTTACTGGGTTATCTGGGATGGGTTAGCAATAGGGACCCAAATTTTTGGGTAAGGGCATATTTTTTATACTGACACTGGTACACAAGCCCTTACTCAGTGATTTTTTTGCGATTGAACATGACAGATTGTGGGGCACAGTGTGTAAAATCGAAAAACATATCCTAGGTTCGAAGCTGGCTCGAAAGGGTGAAGTGCGGGGTTTTTTGCTCCCAATGAACAGGCATTTCGGTGGCATGAAAAACGTGATGTCAACTGCTGACATCATTCACCGACCGAAATGGTAAGATAAAGCCAAAATAGAGAGCCAATAAACCCTATTGAAAAAACCTGCAGCTGTGATGGATTAAAACCCCCAATATCGCTTGGGAAAAATTTGGCATGCGTTGGTTTGCTGACGTGTTCCAAGATTATAAGGGTACAAAAAAATTTTTTTTTTCCATTTCTTGACATTTCCATGCTGAAGCTTATAATATTAAAATTGAAGACCAAGAACAAACCCAAATAGGGGTGAATTTTGTTTGTCAGTCACAGCAAATAATTTTCAAGTACCAAAACAACACCGAAAAAGCCAGCGCCCACAAAATTTATCAACACATTCCTCTCGTCTGAGCCTGGTGATCACTACCCCATACCACTGCCCTCAACTGCAAGAAAAATGTAAAAAGAGTGTTTTGTCTTGGACTACCACAAAACGCCACAAAATGCAGAGACCTCTTTTTTATGTGGAGGAGTGTAAGACACCATTGTGTTTATCCCCTGTTTCAAAGAATTCCACAAGCGCAGCACTTCTAAAAAATTCCAGTGTTGTACAAATTATAAAATTTTAAAAAGCAATCGTAATAAACATTGTTTACATTTTTTTGTTTGTGTAAAAAAGTTTTAGCAACATTAAATGATACGAGTTTTTTTGCTATAATTGTGTACATTAACGAGGTATATTGAAATTGCACAATAATTTGGTCTCACAGGCCACAAAATTTTGTAAAAAATAAAATAGTGAAAAAAAAAAAGAAACCATCAAATACAAAAAAATAAAATTTACCGGGGACGGAAGTTGCCGTTTTTGCCCCCAGCAGATCAATTTCAAAAAGTTCAAGGACTCTATATCTCGGAATTAAGATGGAAAATTTTTTTTTTTTTTGGGACTAAAACAACAAAAAAATAATTTTAAAACCATTTTATAAGAAAAAATAATTTTTTTTTTTCAAATATTTGCGACACCGGGAGACACTTCGGGGTTTGGGCCCTTCGACAGTAAAAAGGGTTTTTAAGCATCCAGAGCGAAAAATTATTTACAATTCACTCATTATTTTACCAAAAATATAGGGTGGAGAGAAAATTTTTATTGTAAAAAATCAATGGGGTATTAGGGGTAGCAGCCGGGCTACCAGCCGGGCCAACCCCCCAACTTTCTATTTATGATTTTTAAGATCCAGAGCGAAAAAAAGTAATACATTCACCATTACTTATTTTAAATATTTGTGTCTTAATGTGGGTCAGGATAAGAAAAAGAATAAAAGAAAAAATAGAGAGAGAAAAAAATAGTGCTGAGAGAGGACGGGCCCAGAGTTTATGAAACAAACCGGCGAACGTAAGTTTTTGTAAAAAAACAAAAGGTACAGCTGGTTTGTGTACAATTTACATTGTGTACGGGTTTGTTCTACTTGTACGAGAATTAATAAAAAAGAACACCCCCCATTTTTTAACTCTTTTAAGAAATGAAGCTTTTGGTAAAGGGCAAGGGGAAATAATCATTTGGGACTTTTTTTGGGTTTTATCCGGTTCTCTAAAAATTTGTTTTGTTGATAATCTAGTCTGTATTTGTTATCCCTGAATAAACTTACATACATACAAGGGAATAATTTTTACAGCCCCCCATAAAAACATTTTCCTTATTTTGATTAGAGAAAATGTTATTCTTGCCGCATTTGTACAATTATGTGGCCCCCACATCTTAATTTTTATGTTTTTTATTCTAGGGGGTGTATTTATCATTTTTTATGTTTGTATGGTTTATTAAAAATTTGAAAAAAATACATGGAGGGATTAATAAAAATGTGTATTTTAACGTAATATACGACATTTAATGAAAACTCGGGAGTTTGTTATTATTATTTTTTCATTCTAATATGGCTCACTTGTGCAAGTCGTCTGCTCCCAATCTCACTTTTATTTTATTTATTCTACTGTGGGGTGTATTTATCTTATTTATATTTTATCATCGTGTTTATTTTTTAATTTTGAAAAAAATCATAGATGGATTAATGAAAAGTGTTTTTAATGAAATATACAACTTTTAAATGACTCGATGATTATTTTCATTATAATATACGTCTGGAGAAAAACACTTACCAATTTAATTTTTACCTGCATGCCACACATATGTAAGTTTTTTTAGGTACAGGATACATAAGTAAATTATCAGGAAATTTTTAAAAAATATGAAAAAAATTTAAAAACTTTTAAAATTTTTGGAGTTTCCAAAAAAAATGGAGAGACTTATGCTCTGAGCTCAGGGAGAATGTAAACAAACAAGGTGGGCACGGGGGACCGTATTAGAAAGTCAGGTGGGGGGACCCGTATAGCGGTTTTGGTCATAATTTGAAATGTCCGTATTAGCAAAGCCGTAAAGTGAAACCCGTAAAGGGGGGCCCTTTTCCTTACAAAGGGTTTTTAAATTTTTGACATGTTCAGGAGTAAACAAATTCTTTTCATGCCCCAAGAACATAAATGGTGGGTTAATATGTTTCCCACAAAAGCCAATATTTTTACATTTTTTTTTCACAAGCAGTAGCTGCATGGCATAAATTTCTTTTTTCTTTTGGGGAAAGAAATGTAATATAAAAGGGGCCTGGAGACAGACTAATCAACAAACAACGTTTTTCAGGGGGGGAATGACTGAAATTTTTTTTTTCTGGACCCTATTTTGAAATTTGCCTTTCTTAAATTTTTTGTATAATTTGGGTGAAATTCCAAATTTTTGATCACTTTAGGGGTGGAAAAAAAGGGAGTTCTAGTAAAACCCTTTAAGTTTGGTCGACCGGAACAATGGATTAATATTATAATAAAATAAAGCACTAAACTGAAAAGGGGCCATGCTGCCCTGCCAGGCAGAAAATAGTGCCAAGAATATAAAACTAGGTGGAAGATCAGAAGTGAGGGAGAAAAGGGCGGAAGGGGATGCTAGAGTCTTTTTGTCAAAGTTCCTAAGTAAAGCAGTTTATGAAAAAAAATTAAAAAAAATCGTTATAGCAAGTCAAGGCATGCCATCTTAAGAAGGGGAGAAAAGGGAAAGACAATAAGGCAGTTTTTGGAGGGAGAAAAACCCTGGGGCTCGCGGGTAAACGGGGAAAAATTCAAAAGAAAGTGAAAAACTGAAATAAAACCCCGACAACCCCACAGAGGGGGATAGGGTATCTTTCCATGAATACCCATAGGTAAGGGAATTATGGTCGATGGGGGAATGGGAGAGCCAGTTTCCTGAGTATGGCAACAGTATAAGAAATGGCCCAAACCCAAAAGGGGTTTTTAATAGAGTGCAATTTTTATTGGATGTTCGACCACTGTTGCTCCCAAAAAAGCCATAAAAAGGGTAGAGATGAGGAAAACAATCCCTGAATGGAAACCTCTATGGAAAAGTGACCATGCACCACATACCGTGCAGCGAAAACCACCGTTCATTGCCTTTTACATCCAACAGTGCTGGAACCCACAGAAAAAGAAGTCCTTTTTTTTTACTATCTACACGCAAAAAGTTGAATATGAAGGCCCAATTGGATAAGGGAAATAAATTGTTAAATGGCCGTAAAGCACGAGGGGAACCCAAAAATGATACAAAGCCAATGGGACATATGTAATATGGAGAAGCACTATAAGGATACTAAAAATCGATGGTAAAAATACTAGCGAGTCTAACAAATGCCCCCTGGACAACATCGTCGGGGAACACCACCTAAACCCAACACCTCGAAGATTTAGAACCACCTGTATAAACAGTGACAGCATAAATGCAACCAAAGTGATCAAGAAAAGAGGGAGGGAGTCAAGGTAAAAGAGCTTTGGCACACAGCTTAGGGGAAAACAGACACAAACCATTGAACCCCCCCCAAGGAGGAAGGGAAAAGCGACTAAAAAACATAAAGGGGAGAAAGTGGAGAGAAGACCTGAGGAGTGAAGACCTAGGAAAAAAAAAATATTAAGCAGGGGTGCCGATCATTTAAAATGGGCTTTCTCTAAAGTCTGAAAAAAAACCATACATAAAAGGGAACCTGAAGGCATGAGAGGGAAAAAGAATAAAGGCAATGAGTACATGAAAATTTGGCTAAGGAAAAAACATTACCTCACATAGAGGCTTTCAACAAGGGATAATGAAAGCAAAAAGGCATAAATATGAATGGGATCTAACTTAGAAGATTGCAGGAGAGCTGCAGAATAGACTTGGTTGCCATAATCTTTTTGACAAGATTGGGGTGGAATACAAATGGTGTAGAGACCGGAGATCAGATGACAATTGATAAATTAGCAAATTTGGGAAATCTTGGGACTTTACGACCGGGCTTTGCCCCCAAAAAAGTGCAACAATTTTTAAAAGGGAAACCCCAAACCCTGGCAAGCTCCTTCAAAGAGGAAATGGAGGTTTCCTGTCAAACCCGTGATTGAATACAAGGCCAAAAAAATTAACTGTATCACATTTGGGGTACGTGGTCTGTGCAAATACAATAGAAAATTGGGGGCAAGAGGACATCAGTGAAAGGGAATAAAATGGGTTTAAACACTAAAAATTTTTAAATCCATGAATGGGGGGGACTAAGAGGTGCAGTCACACCCGTTTTAATCTAGGTGAAGTCACTCATGAAGCGAAAAACCAAAAAAGTGAGGGGAAGAAGGAAAGGGAGGTCATTTATACCCAAAAGAAAAGGGCAGGCTAAGGACACAACCTTTTTGGGACTCCCTTGGCCTTAACAAAACAGAGAAAATGAGGGGCCAAACGGACACAAAAATTCTTTCAATAAGAAAGCCAAGCAAGGTTTGGGAATTAAGTGGAGGCCCAAGGGGTGGCCCCCAGCTTAGGTTTTACTTTCAAGTGCAGGGAAAGGGGATTTATTAGCAAAGGGATTTTTTTACTAATTTTCTAAGTGGGCAAAGGTCCAAATTAGAGCGGCCCTTTCAAAAACCCACAATTGGAGTTCAAAATATACACCAAATCTATTCACCCTCTTCCACACCTTGCAACTAACTGGCAGAGCAATGGCACAATTGAAGGATCAAGTCCGAAGTGCCCCATTTTCAAAACAATATACAATGAAGATTTCCATTGTTATGAAAAACCCCCACACCAAACAAAATTGAAAAAATCAAAAAGGACTGTAAGGGGAAATCAGTGCTGAACTATGGATATGAATACTAGGGAGTTTCCCATGACCAGAAAGGGAAGCTGGACCCCACTCTAAAAGAGAAAAAAGGACATTATATGGCCCAACCCATTAGAAGAGAAATCCAAGGGGACTGCCCTGGCGACTTTTTTCAAAAAATGAGGGACAGAGGTGAAGCCCTTGGAGACACAAAAAAAGACAGTTCTTGATTTCCCTGGCAAATTTAAGAGCTCCACAAAAACAAAAAAACCCCAACCAAAAACAGGACTGGGGCTGGAGTGTATTGCCATACAACTTTCCATACCTTTTTCCAAAACCGCATACAAGGAGAAGTCGAGGTAAAGGTAAAAAACATGTCTTCCCCAAAAATGCATTTTTGCATTGCAATTTTAAAAGGCAAGCAAATGCCCTTGCCCGCTTAAAATCCAAAACATGATCTGCGATCCGATAAAAGATAACAGCCCCATGCAGCATGTTTCAAAAACATTGCAGGGGACACATGGAGACCACCAAGGCAACATGTCTGAGAATGCCACCTGAGGTATGAGGGAAAGGAACTTGCCACTGCAGCAAAACTAAGGTCGAAAATGGTGCACCACTCATAATAAGGACAAAGAAGGGCCCCCCAAAGTGGGAAATTTAGAATATAACCCCAAATACTTGTCCAAATTTCAAGGGGGGAATGGGGTGGGCTGGAATACAAGGTGGAAGTAAAAAATAATAGGAAAGTGATACTGTCATGCAAATCTGGGAGAACATACCAAGCATAATAAGTGAATTTAAAGGAGCAGATAGAAAGAAAAATGCAAGAGAGACATGATGTGAGTCAAAATGAGTCAGAGCACTCGTAAAAAAAACAGAAGGGATAAAATGAAAGAACTCCAACTATCACCATGAGAGTCACGTGGGGTCCCAGAAAGATGATGAACAATAAAAATCAATAACAAGATGGGGAGGGTGAAAAGGTCAAAATGCAATTCAGAGATACAGAATGCACAGGGAGAAAAAAGTAACATTAACCCTATGCGATAAATATAGGATTAATAAGTGGCAGAGAAAAAAGACCCTTTTAAACGGTAAAACCAATATACACAATATGCACTCTCATTAAAAGTTTAAGGAAAGGATCAAAGAAGCAACAGCACTACCCCAAAACGGGGGGGTAACATAAGAACATAAGAAAAAGAACACGCAAAAGGCCCATATCCGTGAGAAGCAGGGCCAGTTTTCCCCTTTGGATTTTCCCAATGACCCACCTAGTCAGGGCACTTCCCCCTTTAAGGGGGGAGAACACAGACCTAGAGACAAGCTTTCAGGGCCAACTTACACCCTCCCACTCACTCATGTATTTATCCAACCTTTTGTAAAAAACAATCTTAGCTTCTATGACGGTATGGCAGTTTTTTTCCACTCATCCCCAATCCCTTTTACCATCCAGTGCTTTCCCATACCTTCCCGATCTGAATTTTTCTAACTTAAACCCTTGCGTGAGCCTGCCTTGGTGGAAATTTTCAGCACACATTTAATCCCCCTTTATTATTCCGTTTTCCCCCTTTTACACCCCGATCTATTCCCCCTAATTTTACACCTTTCGAGAGGAAAGCAATTTAGGGCCCCTTTTATCCCCATAGAAAGATTTCAAATCATGGAATCAGTAAAATGTATGGTCAGTAGGGGCAATAAGCCAATGATGGAGGGAACGAAAGCGTAAAAGGAAGGGGACTCGAAAGAAGTTTACCTGGAGTTTACCCGGGGAGAGTTCCGGGGTCAACGCCCCCCGGGCCCCGGCTGGGACCAGCCTCCCGGTGGACGGCCTGATCAACCAGGTGTTGTGCTGGCTGCCGCAAACCAACGTACGAGCCCCGCCCGGCTGGTCAGGGGCTTTAGGGGCTTGCCAGTGCCACTTGAAAAACTGCCCGGGGCTGTTGGGAATCCCCCATGTAGCTGGGGGCAGTTAAAAAATCCGGGCCCCCGACACTTATTTTAGGGTCTCTTAACGTGCTAGTGGGCACCCCCTTTTCATTGGGGGGATGGTGCATCGCGCCAATCTTTTTCTTTCGTAGTGTGGATTTTGTGTGCAAGTTCGGGACTAGTCCCTCCAGGGTTTCCAGGTGTTTTTTAAAACAGTATCCTCCCCCTCTTCCAGGGGAAAAAGGGTTTTGGAACTCAAGCGCTCCCAGTAATTGAGGTGTTTTATTTCCTTATCGTGCCGTGAAGGTTCTCGTACATTTTTTAGGTCAGCAATTTCACCTGCCTTGAAGGGTGGTTAGTGTGCAGCAATATTCCGCCTAGAAAGAAAAATACCTGAAGAGGTCATCATGGGCTTTCCCCCCCCATTTTGAAGGTTCTCATTATCCATCCGTCATTTTTTTAGCAAAGCGTTGATACAAAGTTATGGCCTTGAAGTGAGATCCCCCGACATGATCACCCCAGGTCTTTTAAGTTGGTGTTTCGCTCTTTTTGTGGCCCGAATTTGTTTTTTCTGATGAAATTTAATTCCTCGTGTTTTTCCATATTTATTAAAAAATTGAAGAAAAAATTTTCTGAAGGGGGTTTGTAAAATAATAAGGGGGAGGGGGGCACCGGTGTCCATTTTGGGTTTCGTCTCTGAATAAAAGCAATATAGTGTCAAGTGTCCATGGATAAGGAAATGGCAAAACAATGAGATTAAAACAGGATCGACTCGACCCCCCCAACCTCAACAGGTGAGTACGTAGATAAGCAATAAGATCGGGAGACATGGGGGGAAAAAAAGAGGCTGGAGGGAAAGGAGTATGATCCTGGGAAATGTGCCCCAAGGGAAAAAAATTTCCCGCATGGGAAAAGGAAAGGAAGGGGGTGGGGAAGAAGTTGGGGGGAACAAAGTACCAACAAATGGTGATTAACCCCCACCTTCATGTGAGAGTTAGAAACAGGTTGAGAACTTGGGACTGAGGCCAAAAAAGGAATTTTTGGGGGATGCAGGCACTGGAGAAATGCAGAACTTAAGAGACAGGTTTAGCTTGAAGGGGAAGGTTCACCTTGGACGGTTAGGTTTTAGCTTGACAGGGGGTAGGTTCAGCTTGACGGTGATAGGTTCACTTGACAGGTGATAGGGCCCCTGACAGGTATAGGTTTAGCTTGAAGGTGATAGGTTCAGTTGACAGGGGATAGGTTTAGTTTGAAGGGGGATAGGGGTTTAGCTGACAGGTGAAGGTTTAGCTTGACAGGTGATAGATTCAGCTTTACAGGGATAGGGTTCACTTCATAGGTGATAGGTTCAGCTTAACAGGGGATAGGTTTTTAGCTTGACAGGTGATAGGTTAAGCTTGACAGGGATAGGTTCAGCTTTAAGGGGAAGGTTCCCCTTGCAGGGTTTGGTTCAGCTTGACAGTATGGTTTTACTTCACAGGTGATAAATTCACTTGACAGGTGATAGGTCACTTTACATGATAGGTAATTTGACAGGTATACATTCACTTGACAGGGGTAGGTTTTACATCAAGGTATAGATCAGCTTGACAGGGTGGGTTTATTTTACAGTGAAAAGGTTTACTTGACAGGGATAGGGTTTAGCTTGACAGGGGATAGGTTTAGCTTGCAGGTGATAGGTTCACTTGACGGTGATAGGTTCAGCCCACAGATGATAGGTTTTGTTGACAGGGGAAAGATTCAGCTTGACAGGTGATAGGTTTCACTTGACAAGTGATAGGTTCAGCTTGCAGGTGATAGGTTCACTTGACAGGTTAAAGGGTTAGCTTGACATTTGGGTTCGCTTTACAAGTGATAGGTTTTAGCTTTCGGGGATAGGGGTTTAGCTTTACAGGTGATATTCAGCTTGACAGGTGAACGTTCAGCCTCCAGGTGAAGGTTTAGCTGACAGGTGAAGGTTTCCCTCACAGGTGAAGGCTCAGCTTCACAGGTGATAGGTTTAGCTTCCATGATAGGTTCCTTCCAGTGATAGGTTTTACTTGAAAGGCGAAGGTTTTTTCCTTTACAGTGATAGGTTCAGCTTGACAGGGGATAGGTTCAGCTTCACGGTGATAGGGCCTTCACAGGGGTAGGTTCAGCTTCCAGGTGATAGGTTCGGTTACAGTGATGGCTCAGTTTGAAGGTGATAGGTTCAGCTTGCAGGGGAATAGGGTTTAGCTTTTAAGGTATAGGTTTAGCTTTACAGGTATAGGGTTTAGCTTCAAGGGGTAGGTTTTAGCTTGACGGGGATAGGGTTTTACTTGACAGGGATAGGTTCAGCTTGAAGGTGATAGGTTCAGCTTTTACAGGTATAGGTTCAGCTTCACAGGGATATTTCAGCTTTTCAGGTGATAGGTTTTGTTACAAGTGATAGGTTCCTACCAAGTGATGGTTCATCTTCCGGTGAAGGTTCCATCACAGGTTAAAAGGTTCAACTTCAAGGTTTAAGGGTTCAACTTCACGGGGATAGGTTCACATCACAGGTATAGGGTTAACTTTAAGGTAAGGTTTAACTTTACAGGGGATAGGTTCAGATCACAGGTATAGGTTTTAACTTTACAGGTGAAGGTTCAGCTTCACGGGGAAGGGTTAGCTTCAAGGGGATAGGGTTAACTTCACAGGTGATGGGTTAACTTCACGGTTGTAGGTTCACTTCACAGTGATAGGTTCAGTTCACAAGGATAGGTTTCAACTTACAGGGGAATTCAATTTACAGGGATAGGTTCATTCACAGGTGATGGGTTTAACTTCAATGAAGGTTCAACTTACAGGTTATAGGTTCAACTTCACAGGGATAGGTTCAACTTCACAGTGAAGTTTCAGCATCACAGTATAGCTCCAAGAAAAGCAGGGTGTGGAGGGGTGCAGTGAGAAACTAGAGGGGAAGAAATGAAGAAGTACAGGGAAGAAGAGGGAAGGAGTTGGGTTTCAGAAAGTAAAAAACCAAAAAGAATTAGGATGGGTGACCCCTGTGACACGGCACCCGTGAAGGGGACGGGGGGCCGCATTTTTGCGTTTTACAAAAATTATATAAAATAATGATCCATATTTTTGGGATTGAAAATGAAACCAAAAAGTGTATAAAATTCCGGTCAGTTAGTGGCCAGAAAAAGGATAATGAGGTGTGTGCAGAAGTTACCCACAGCAGAGGAAGCAAAAGTACCTGTAGTATGTGTGTTGGGGGTTTTTTAGTGTATACCCTAGGGGTCTTTGCCTGCTAGTAAATATCTACGAGGGAGAAGTGAGGGGGGTAGGGAGGTGTATGGAGCCCCCTGTTTATAAATGTATTAAAATTTGTGTCACTAGCGCATGTGCTAGTGAGCTCTGTGAATGAAGGGGGTGGTTTTTTGAGTTGATTGTAATTGTATTAAGTTACTTTTTATTATAAGTAATTTTTTTGTTATGAGTTTTTTTATCCTTTCCTAACCCTAAAATTAATTTTTTGCACTCATGCTTTCATAATTTGTATGAGTAAAGCGGTCCCAGAGTTGCTGTTTTTTTCATGTAATTTTAACAGCCATTTATAGCCAAACAATTTATTTTAAAAGGATATTTTCTGGTAATCCCCTTCATTGACAACGGAACAACTTTTATGGCAAACTGATATGATGCAAGGGATGGGTACTCTTTGGGGGTGGGGTGGGGCATTGCAGACCGATTGAGAAGGCCATTGGTGAAAAGCCTATGATTTTAAACTGATAGAAATAAGTATGGGTTGTGTGGGAAACAAGCAGTTGCCCCAACACTAGGGTAGGAAACAGTAAATGTATAAAAGGCATTCAGCATGAAGTTATAAATAAAGACAATAGATCAGGTCAGCAAACAAAGGGGGACAGCAGAGGGCAGCAAGGGACTAGCTCCCTTAAGGTTTACTATACTAATAGCAGGAGTGTAAGAAATAAGATAGATGAGCTAAGATTAATTGCAAGTGCAGGAAACAGATATTATTGCTATAAAAGAGACCTGGCTCAATCTGAAAGATAGAGAGATGCCCTCTGAATGTCACATACAAGGCTATAAATTATTCCACACTGACAGGGTCAACAGGAAAGGTGGTGGAGTAGCGATGTATGTCAGAGACAATTTAAATTGTTGTGTTAGACAAGATATTAAATTAGAAGCGTCAGCCACTGAATCTGTTTGGTTACAGCTTCTCGAGGGCCGAGAAAAAATAATTTTGGGTGTGATTTACAGGGCCCCAAATCTTGATAGGGAGTGCAGTAAACTTCTATGGGACGAAATTCGTAAGGCATCTACATACGAAAATGTTGTGCTAATGGGAGATTTCAACTATAGACAGATTGACTGGAGCAATTTGACAGGAAATTTAGAGCAGGTGACTTTCTTGATACGATCCAGGATTGTTTTTTAAAACAGTTTGTGACAGAGCCAACTAGGGGAAAATCCCCTCCTTGACTTGGTTTGCCAGTGGGGAAAACACTAATTAATAATCTTGAGGTTAATGATGAGCTTGGGGAAAGTGATCACAAATCACTCATTTTTTAATATATCATGAATTTCCCCCTAATAATGGCAATCAAGTCTCCGTCCCTGATTTCGCTTGGCTGATTTCATAGGACTGAAAAATTACTTGGGGGGCCCTGAACTGGAATGACCTGACTAAGGGTCAGGTAGGTGGTGATGGTTCCCGATATGATGCTTTCCAGGGCATATTTTAAACTGCTCAGTCAAATTATGTTCCAAATAGGGAAAATCAGATCAAACAAAAATGATCCTAAATGGATGAACAATAGATTAAAATATCTGATGGTATAAAAGAGGCATATATAGGCAAATCAAAAGAGGAGAGGGGCAAATTTAAAAATCGATATATTCAGTTAAAGAGAGAAATAAAAAAGGGGAAATTTGAAAAGCAAAAAGAGATTATGAGGTTTAAAGTTGCAAGAGAATCGAAAAAAATAAACCCAAAAGGATTCTTTCAGGTATACAGAAGTAAGATCAGGGACAAGATAGGCCCACTCAAAAGTTCCCCGGGTCCGCTCACTGACAGTGATAAGGAAATGTGTGAATTTTTAACACATACTTCCTCAGTTTTTTACAAAAGGAGGATACCCGCGATAAATTTCCGTAATGATAAATTATGTAGAACAGGATGATAATAAACTGTGCACGATTAGGGTCACAAGTGACATGGTCCCTTTGGCAAATTGATAAATTAAAACCTAACAAATCCCCAGGCCCTGATGAACTGTATGCAAGGGTTCTAAAGGAATGTAAAAAGGAGCTTACACACCTTTGGCTAATCTTTTCAACATATCACTACAAACTGGCATGGGGCCAATAAGTGGAAAATGGCAAATGTGAAACCTATTTTCAAAACAGGTGACAGGTCCTTAGCTTCGAACTATAGACCAATAAGCCTAACCTCCATTTGTGGGAAAATTTATGGAATCAATAATTGCTGAGGCAGTTCATAGCCACCTTGAAAAGCATAAATTGATCAACGAATCTCAGCATGGTTTTACAAAGGGGCGTTCTTGCCTTACAAAATTTATTAACTTTTTTCACAAAAGGTATTTGAGGAGGTAGATCATGGTAATGATATGATATTGTGTATATGGACTTCAGTAAGGCTTTTGACAGGGTCCCACATCAGAGACTTTTGAGGAAAATTAAAGCACATGGAATAGAGGAGAAATTTTTTCCTGGATAGAGGCATGGTTGACAAATAGGCAGCAGAGGTTTGATAAATGGGGAGAATCAGAGTGGGGAAGCATCACGAGTGGTGTTCCACAGGGGTCAGTGTTGGGCCCCCTGCTGTTCAAAAATCTACATAAACGACATAGATGAGGGCATAAGAGCGACATCGGCAAGTTTGCCGATGACACCAAAATAGGCCGTCGAATTCATTCTGATGAGGACATTCGAGCACTCCAGGAGATTTGAATAGACTGATGCAGTGGTCGGAGAAGTGGCAGATGCAGTTTAATATAGACAAATGCAAAGTTCTAAATGTTGGACAGGGACAATAACATGCCACATATAAACTAAATAATGCAGTTTTAAAAATTACGGATTGCGAAAAAGATTTAGGAGTTCTGGTTAGCAGTAATCTGAAACCAAGACAACAGTGCATAAGTGTTCGCAATAAAGCTAATAGAATCCTTGGCTTCATATAAAGAAGCATAAATAATAGGAGTCCTCAGGTTGTTCTTCAACTCTATACATCCTTGGTTTTGGCCTCATTTAGATTTTTGCTGCACAGTTTTGGTCACCGTTTACAGAATGGATATAAATTCTCTGGAAAATGTACAAAGGAGGATGACAAAGTTGATCCCGTATCAGAAACCTTCCCTATGGGATAGACTAAGGGTCCCGAATCTGCACTCTCTAGAAAGACGTGTAGAATTAGGGGGATATGATTGAGGTGAATAAATGGAAGACAGAATAAATAAAGGGGATGTAAATGGTGTGCTGAAATATCTAGCCTAGACAGGACTCGCAGCAATGGTTTTAAGTTGGAAAAATTCAGATTCAGGAAGGATATAGGAAAGTACTGGTTTGGTAATAGAGTTGTGGATGAGTGGAACAAACTCCCGAGTACAGTTATAGAGGCCAGAACGTTGTGTAGCTTTAAAAATAGGTTGGATAAATACATGAGTGGATGTGGGTGGGTGTGAGTTGGACCTGATAGCTTGAGCTACCAGGTCGGTTGCCGTGTTCCTCCCTTAAGTCAATGTGACCTGACCTGACTAGGTTGGGTGCATTGGCTTAAGCCGGTAGGAGACTTGGACCTGTCTCGCATGGGCCAGTAGGCCTTCTGCAGTGTTCCTTCGTTCTTATGTTCTTATGTATTATAAGACCAAAAAAATAAAATATTAGGACCAGTACTTACCGAGATATAAGACTGTGAAGTTGGCAACATCGATTCGTGCCACTTGCAGAAGTGTTGCCGATATACCTTTTTTCTCATTTTTATTTTAATTTATATAATTTTTATGTTCTGATAATTACAATTTACCTAGGTAGTAGGTTGGTAGACAGAAACTGCCCAGGGATGTACTACTGGCCTGCCAAGTGTAAAACGAAAGCCTGTAATTGTTTTACATGATGGTAGGATTGCTGGTGTCCTTTTTCCTGTTTCATAAACATGCAAGATTTCAGGTACATCTTGCTACTTCTACTTACACTTAGGTTACACTACACATACATGTACAAGCATATATATACACACACCCCTCTTGGTTTTCTGCTATTTTCTTTCTAGTTTTTGTTCTTGTTTATTTCCTCTTATCTCCATGGGGAAGTGTAACAAAATTCTTCCTCCGTAAGCCATGTGTGTTGTAAGGGGTGACTAAAATGCCGGGGCAAAGGGGGTATTGTGCACTTTCATATTGTTCAATGATGTTTTTCTTAATTTCAAGCATTATTTCCACATTCTTTACCACTGGCTTGGCCAAGGAGCTTTCTTTGGAGCCATGGTCAGCTTATTTAGTACCTTGCAAGCACTAAAATGAGTGGATATTATGAAATATTTCGTTGGAGCCGTGAGGTGGTCCTTCGCTCACTAGTAAACAATGACAGGATGTCTGGGTAGGAGGCCGCCCCGGCTCCACACATGCGGTATGCGTCCCGGATACGAACTACTATTTGCGAGCCACCTATGATTAGCGAGCCCATGTTTTATGAAAAACTATCCCTTTGATTTCTGAAATCTATGATTTCCGGAGGAAACTTACGAAAGTGAGGGACCACTGTAATGCCCAGAAGGAGAGAGAGATATAAAGAACAGGAGGATACCACCCATGCAAAGTGGTGGATACAGTGGTGCTGTGTAATACAGCGAAGTACGATCAAATAGCTGGATGGTCGGAATATTCAGTTCGTAGAGAAGGGCACTTTCATTAAAAGGTCCCATCAGGAAAATGGTATCTGAACAATACAATAAAAATTATAGCCGAGATGGGATAGATAACGCGGAGTGTAATTTTGGTTCCTGTAAGCAAAACACCAAACAGGGGAAAACTGGGGAGTAACATCTGAAGCTCACCCCGATTACCCATAAGGCCGTGTATATTCTACTGGAGTAAATAGGCCATGATTGGCAACGATAAAGTGACCCGAAATCCACAGGTTAGGGTTCCTATGGACAAGTGGGGGTTAGAAAAGTCAAAACATGCGGTTAGGCAGCGGGAAAAACGTTCAAAGCAGCGAAGAAACGGTTGCATTCGAAGAAAAGAAGTTGGCAGTTGGAGGAAGAGGAGAGAGATCTGGAACAGAGGAGGGTGGATCAGTGTCCAGTGATGGTTTGGTTCTCTGCAATATAGTCAGAGAATGCTTCAAGTGTTTCGGAAATTCAAAGACGACTATGGGAGACAATATTGGAGATGGAAGAGGTGAGGGATGAGTAAAGACTGGAAAAACTGTAATGGATCTACCAAGGTAGGGCGGAGGGGGTGAAGAGGGTTGGGTTTGTTTTTTTTGGAGGGAATTGGAGAAGAAGCATGAAAGGAAAACAGAGAGGCAGAAAGAGACTAGGGAGTGGGAGGTGGCAGAAGAGGTAAGAAAACTTGGGAGGGAACGGGGAGGAAGGTTACAGAACGAGGGGAGGAGGTGAACCTCTTACACTTGTAAACGAGCCAGTGAGAAGGGAAAAAGAACCAGGTACAGAGACCGGGAAGGGTAAGATGAGGAGGTGGAAGAAGGGAAGAAGGGTTTAAGGAGCTTTTTTTTTTTTTGACTTCTGGGAAGTAAAGGGAGATTGGGAGGTGTCGTACGAGAATCTTGTCGATACCGAGGCTTCGTGAGGGGAACACGGAGGAAGCGGAGAACAGGACTGAGGCATTTGAAGTAGGGATGTCTGACCCCAGGACAGTAAACAGAATTAGATACAGGAGTGGACTATGGGGAGGGGTAACCACAGAGGATGTGCTAGAAGATGGGACTCCAGAACAGTGGGGGGGAAGTTTTGAAACACGGAATAAGATAACACGGGGTAGGTTCCCTGGAGGCGGAGATGGGAAAACTGCCATAGCATATGAGAGACCTTCTGCTCTTTGAGGTAGCAGATTTCCCGCTCATTTAAGTTTAGACTTGGCAATGGCGAGAGTACGAAGGGTGGGCCTCCATGACAATTAAGGCAAGAAGGAGGTTCGATTGCAAAGAGTATTAGAAAATGGTCATCAGCACAAGACTGGGTATTTGGCTATAGTCTGCAATAATATTGTAGGGATGGCCAAATTCGCCAGCCAATTTCTACACTGTTGCGGTTTAGGGATCACCTTTCGAACTTGTTAACTGGTGGCCTGCTTACATAAATGAGGATGGGAGTTCACGGCTGTCAAAAGTTAAACAAGCCACTTTGCTAGGGTTTCGGTCTCTAGCCCATGGGGCAAGGAAGAACATAAGTGTCTACCTTGAGGAATTTGGGAGTTCTTGGAGTTCCAGCTGTTCAAGGATGTCATTGCTACATGTCTGGAAATTTGTTAACTATGGTATGCGGACAGAATGTACGGTGGGCCACTACAAGAATTGAGGGATTGATGTTTTTTCATAAGTGACAGGAATAGTATCATATGGAAAAGAAGGAGAATGATCAAGAAATTGGGTAGCATTCTGGGACAGGATGATGTGCGTTCCACTTTAAGAGCATTGAAAAAGAAATTTCTTACCAACACTGGCGTAGGAGGTGTCTTGCCAAATACTATGGTTGGAGAGATAGGCAATAGAGGAAGTCGGGATCATAAAGTGAAGATTTTAGTCCATTGGCACTTGAAAAAACTGAGATGGAAAGGGGATGTGCATAACTGTCAATCTTTTTTGATAAGGAATGAGAAGGTGGAGAAGTATCATCAGCAGTGTAATTGTCGTTGGCGTTTAGGAGTAGGACCAAGGAGTTGGTCCAACGTGGAACGGGCTGGGGATTCGAAATTGCTGCAGTAGAGAGAGAGGCGGAAGCATAGCCAAAGGAGAGCGGAGGACAAATAAATTGAAGGAGTCAGTTGAGACCTCAGTACCTGAAGAGGGTGAAGGAAACAGCACCAGGCAAGAGGTATAGGAGATAGGAGTGTCTGAAGAGTGGTCCAAAGACAAGGCGGGGTCAGAACGGGGTGCGGCGTATCAAGAAGGTCCGGGGGTGAGTGTAACATGGATTAGGGGCTTCATGTTAGGTTACTTCTTTCTTTTTGTTTTTTAAGAAAAAAAAAGAAAGAGAAAAGAAAAAATAAAAAATAAAAAAAAAATTAAAAAAAAAAGGGGGGTACTGGGGAGGGTTAGTTCCTGGAGGAATGAAAGGGCCAGGAAAATCTCTCTCTGCACCCGTGTGGACCTCAGCACCACAAGTAGTGCACATGCAGCATGGAACCCGTTGCCATACCCTACCCATCATGCCAGTAAAACATCATCCGGGGATAGCAACCCTTCAATTTTTCCGAGCTTACCTCGGTGGACAAAAAGAGAAGGGCGGCCCGGATATTCCATCACAAAGCATACCTCTTGGCCACACCCCCAGAATCAAAAGGCAGCTCCTCCAGAGATACACCCGTCGCCCGAAAGACACCCAATGCCACTCCCCGGGAGACTGGAGAGGAATTGGGACATCCCCAGGCAACCTGATTCCACGGATACCTACACCACCACCAAGAACCTCAACAGAATGGGATGGACCCATACCCTTTCCCCTACCAGGAACTAGCGTGCTGTGGAAAAATAAAAAAAAAAAACAAACAAAGGCCAAAAAAAGAGGAAGGGTGATAGGAGGGGGGTGGGGAGGAGGAGGTAGAGGAAAAAGAAAAAGGGAATATGGGGCGGATGGGATAAGGGAGGGGGGATTGAGGGCTAATTAGGTTCGGTCTGAGGAAGGAGTCCAACGAGATCTAATTCCTCAGACCAATAGCCTCGTCACCATGCCAAGAGCCCCACTTGAGAGGAGGGATGGGGTAAAGGAGGTTTTGTGTGCGAGGGGCTTGGACTTCCAGCAGGCATGCGTGAGCATGTTTGATAGGAGTGAATGGAGACAAATGGTTTTTAATACTTGATGTGCTCTTGGAGTTTGAGCAAAGTAACATTAAGAAGGGATTCAGAGAATACTGGCAGGCCAGATTGAGTCGTAGGAGATGGAAGTACAGTGCCTGCACTCGATGGATGGGTGTAATGTTGCAGTTTGAAAACTGTAGTGTAAAGCATCTTCTGGTTAAGACAAGTGATGGAGTGAAAAAATGATGGTGAGTTTTTCTTTTTCAGGCCACCCTGGCTTGGTGGGAATCAGCCAGGTGTTATAATAATAATAATAAAAATTTTAGTTCTTCTTACATGGCTAGTAAGTGCTGAGGAGTAATGTTTATACTGTTCTTAGTTATCTGGACCCCATTCTATATTGTTTTTCATAGCTGGGCTTTTGTCTTTAATGATTGAGGATGGGCTTGGTGTTAGAGGGATTATTACAGTTCTTTGCTGTGATCTGATTAGGGTTTTGGGGGGGCATAGTTGTTATAGAGGCTTTGCGGATTTTTTTTTACCAAATTTATTTATACATTCTTTTCATATCTGTATAATGTTTCAGTGCTCATTTTTGCCAATCGATGTTATTTCATAGCAGCTATAAGTTGTTAACTGCTGTCTACGTTATTGTTTTTATTAGTGGAAGGTTTACTTTAGTGATGTCTTTGTGGTAGTTTTGCCCGTGTAGTTATGAGAAAGGTGGGGTAGGTGGGTCTGTAGTGTGGTATGTCTGTGATTATGCCTATTTTAAAGGGGAATGGTTTGTTGGTTCCTGATGTGGTCTATTATGGAGACACTTGTCTCGGAGATTCTTGTTGGTTTAGAGAATACTGGTCGCCATCAGGCAGTTAATCATTGTGTTTGTGGTATTCGGTTCTTGGGGGTCATTGTCGTTGTAGTTTTATTAAATATGTTTTCGTTGAATTCTCCTGTGTGTAGTTGGTGGTCTTTTATTCATGTGGCATCAGTAATCATGTTTCCTAGTTTTTTCACTAAAGTGGGAATGTTTTGACTGTGGTACTCGGAGACTGTTTAAAACGGTGAGGGGTTTTTTGCAGGTCTTGTGATTTATATTTGGCTATGAGATATCTCAATGTTCGTCCTGGTGCAAGATTTATTGATACATTGGCGTTGATTTGAGTAGGATATAGCTGTTCCTACCCCTTGCGGGGCGGTTTCTACAGTTGTGTATGGCCATGTAGCCAGGAAAGTGGTATGACATCTGTAGATATTTCAGACTTAAGCCAGGTTTCTTGTGAGTGTGATGTTTGATATGTTGGAATGAGGGATTTGAGTAATGTTGTGAGGTCGTCATTATGTGTGGCTCAAGGATCTGAATTGCAGTTAAAGTTGGTTATGTTCATTGTTTGCAATGAGTAATGTCTTTGCTCAGTCTGACTTGTATAGGTTATTACAGTTGCTGTTTGATTCGTGTAATTCATTTAGTAAAAACAGTTTACAACAGGATCTTGCCTGTAATCATAGGATGAAGAGAATTTTACGCTAACTAGATTTTCTGAGTAAAATAATATAAGAGTTATATTGAATCTACAACTGATTATGATTTAGATTGTAATTATTCGTAAATCTTGTAAAAATTTAAAGAAGGAAATAGGGATTATTACTGAAATAGGGTAGCTTTCGATTACAGAATAGTATTGAATAGCACGGTTATTTATTTTTAGTGAGCTAGTGAATATATAATAATAGAATGTATTAAAATCAAAATCAGTAGCGCCTGAAGTAGTCATTAGCACCTGGAGTATTTTAACAAATGTGACTATATGGACAAGAGGGAAAAAAATATCAATTCTTCGAATGTAAGCCTTTAATTTGTTGTTTTGAACTAGGAGTATTGCAATTACTGAAAAAGAGCAGTACAGTGCATTGGTATATAGAGATTTATTTCGGAGAAATGTTAAAAAAGGGGACTAAAGGTAATAGTGGTAAAATGGCCTTTACATAGATTGACACTATGATATGAAATTAATCTGAGAGTAGGATTTGCCTTATAGCATAAAGTTTGAGCAATTATTACCCCCCATCGACACCATGCCCAGCCCTTCTAGGGTAGGGTAGATGCCTGAGCCAGAGCTTGCAGCTCACAAGACTGCCATTCCCATTAGCCCCCTTGGGGCGGGGATGGCAGGCCAGAGACACCTAACTTGTGGTTAGGCCTGGGGACAGTTGGTTCAAAGATGAGGAGGTACTTGTGCCTCCTCCCATGGGAGACTTAGGCCTCAGACACTCCCAAGACAGAGAGCCAAGGCCGGGCCACCACTTGGAAAAAGCCTGGGCTGGGAGAATACCGGCGAATCTTAAATAATAATAATAAATTATGTGAGCAATTAATATCACTAAAGAAATATTATTTGAGGTAGTTGATACTAGCTAGTGGAAGATGGTACAAGGAATTGCACAGTAGTGTAGTAGGAACATACACTAGTTTGTTATTTGTAGTTTGGGAGCAAAGGGAAAATTAGGTAAGATTATAAAAGAATTACAACAGTGCTTAAGAAGGAATAAATGGTAATTTAGATATTATTAATGAGTGATGTATCTTATTAAACAGTAATAACTTGTGAAAAGGGAGTTCTGGGGAAGATAACACAAATTGGGTCACACAAGGAACTGTGTGGGACACATGGGATAATGAAGTAGTAAATTTACTCTCTAGGAGGATGATTAGTCAGGATTGTTCATAATGCATAATACATACACTAACATAGTACCCATTTGGTCTCTAATATTAGTCAGACTCTGTATGTTTGCATCATGAAGGGGTTTGTTAGTTCATTTTTCATTTGTAATATTAGTACACACGGCTACATTTGTTTTTCTTACAGGAATTTGTCCACCCACGTTCAAAGCTGGTGAATTTTATCATTATTCTCATGTGTCAGTTTTCTACACTTGTACAGGAGGTTCTGTCGTTTGCTTTGTGAGACTCTCATTTATTGTATATATCTTTTTTGCTTTATCGATGAAATTATAAGGTTTTTTTTCTGTCATGTGTGTGAAACGAGCATTAAAACACTTTTTCTCCTTGGCTCCTTATATCTGTTTCCTTTACTTCTCCGACACTGGGCACATTAACGGTAGGGTGGTCGCGTATGATTCTGAGAGAGTTGGTATGGTTTTATTCACTGAAGAGTGGTGGACTGTTTATCATGACTGCATTCAGGCATAGCTTATCCTTACTCTGCCTTCTCATCTTGGTAAGCAAAAATAAGTGTTCAATTGGGATTCCATGTTTATTTTTCAGTCCTATGGCATCTTCAATCTTTGTGTTTAGGGAGCTATTTGATCTGTTGTGACTGGCTATGGACTAATTGGAGGGTCTTGCCCAAAATCAGTTATGCCGTTGATGTTAGCAATTAACTATATTTCAGGTGCTTTTAATTCATTTATTTCTATGCTGATTTCTGTGTGTGTTACATTTAGTGATTTTGGGAGTGTATTTAGTAATAATAATTCTCTGTGCATATAGTATCATTTAATGTACTTATGTGCTTTGCTGTGGTATTTTTATTAGACTTTGGGTGGAGTCTGTTTACCAGTCTGGGAAACCTGCCTGTAGGATTACTGTGATTTCTTTTCCAAGTGTTTGACCTACTACTAGGCAACATGTTATGGGTCTTCTCAAAAGTGAGGAATTTTGCTTTGGAGGATTGAATTTGCAAAGTTTAAAGTGACACCTCAAGTTACCGTTGACTGGAAAATTTTTCAATGTGTTACTATGACCAGCCCAGGTCGAGCAAGGGAAAAACTTCTGTGTTGATCTTTCTCCTGACTTTGGTGATGATATGGGCCTGCGAAGCCTGTTCATGAAGTCTGACCTGCTGTAGGACTCTGGGAAGTTGATGAACCGGGCCCAGTTTAAACCCAGTTTAGGGGATTCTGGTGGATGGCATGCGAGTGAATACTGACTCTATGCAGCTGGATTAGGTCCAGGGATGTGGGGACTCCCTGAAGGCTGTTTCAGATCGCAGTTGTTACAGAGGGAAGTGGTTCCCATGCAGTCCTGTCGAGTTATTTGGTGGGAAAAAAAAGTTCTGAAATTTTTACAGATGCCAATGGAGGATATTTCAGTATTGAGAAGGAAGAGTTGGATAATAAATGTTTATCATTCACTTATTTTTTTAAAAGTTACCATAGTTCCTGCCCCCTTCCTAACAATTTTGAGTGTGTGGCTGTGTGGAGGTTTCTGGTAAAATTCTGTCAGCTCGGTTCTTCAACAAGCAACCAAGAAGTAAATTTTATAAAAGTCATGTAGTTTTGATGAGGACTTACTTTAAGGTTAAATTGACCAAAGTCTATCACTCTGAGAAAAACCCAAAGAAAAGTAGATTGGTTTTACCAGTCTCGCAGGACAATGATGTTTGTTTTCCTCAGTACCGAAGGACGGGATGTGGAGTATGCCCCTCCTATTCATTTACGTGTGGGGAGAGAAACTCTGGTTCATAAGTCATGGGGGAGGTGAGGATGGTGATGCTTACCCCTCGGTTGTATTTTTCTCAGTTTTCAGAGACTGTTGGGCAGATGGAGGTGGACAGAGCAAGTTGATACTGCCTGCTGTTGCTACATTGCTCTGGTGTAGATAGAGGTGGTGAGGTACTGGAGCTGGCTCCTAGAATGCTGTTGTTTAACTATGTAATTGGCCACCTGCTGGTGAATGTTAACTGAGCTCATTAAAAATGTTTTGAGCAGTAAACACGTCTTGAGGGAAGAGATGTGTGTGGGGAAGACGTGAAGTTTTTTTTTTTTTTTGTATTATCACTGTACTAAGTGAGGACTTCCGTGAACATTGTCCCAGGGGTTTACATAGATGATGCCTCTCACCTTTTCACTGACTGCTGCAAACATTTGATAACTAATGCTGAAGGGTTTCCTCTTTATGGAATAGTTTCCATTGCTGTACTAGATACAGGTCTGCCATCACAAATCCTGGCAACCAGTTATTCGGTTCCTTCAGTTATTCAGCATAATTTTGGCTGAATATTTCAAATTTCCAGAAGTCGCCACACCAACCTGCTGGAATGTTTGGTGGTGTATTGCTGCATAATCTTTTCATTTCGTTTTCTCCATTTATTGTTAATTAACCTGGTTACTTTTAGCCCTCCTAGCCAGCGTTCATGAATAATAGAAATGCTTTTCATTGTGTAAAGCACCTACACATACATTATCATTAAGATAAGGTGACTATGAAGCCACTGTTGGTTGCCATGGCTCAGTTCATGAAAGCAGGAGAATATGCCTTTATTTATTACTCTAATTTCAACAGTTACTGCTTATTTGCTATCACAATTGAATATGATATGACATTAATAAACAATATAAATAACATTAAGCATGTTAAATACCCAGAATAAATATATTTGGCATAACACCGAGCAGTTCGACGGAGGTATAAAGAGAATTGTAGTATACAAATACATTCTCTTCCCTGTCTTGTGGGGTTTTATAATAGAGGAAAAACAGTGTTAGCACAGGGCTAATTGTGATATACACTCGTACTGCACCATAACCTGAAACAAAAAAGTTATTTTCTCTTTATAGATTATCACAGTAGCAGCATATGTGCAGAGAACCTAAGTAACCCAAAAAAGTCATCGTGGCTTATTTCTAGTACCTGGGCTAGGGTTAGCCATATATGATTTTTGGTAATTATTCGATTTCCAGCCAGGGTTAAGAAACATTAGGCATGTGTCCTTTACACATGTTGTCTATGTTTACCTATCAGTAAATGGGTACCTGGGTGTTAGCCGGGGGGGGGGGGACTGGTCGTGGGTGTTATCCTGGGTCACTGACCTATTTTCTTGAAATACTCTGCAAAACAAGCAGCGTTCTATTTAGGCATTATGTCCACTGATGTCGCTAATGGGTCTTTTACCTTGTACATGTACGTGTAGTAAATAAAGATAATAATAATTTATTATTATTACAGTTCGGTCCTCAATTATCGTCCTTAATCCGTTCGATAGTGGGGATATTATCGAAATTAGACGGATTGTTAACGAATCAATTTTCCCCATAAGAACTAATGTAAAAATCCAATTAATTCATTCCTGGACACCCGGAGTATTAAAACAAAAAAAAATTTTTTAACATGAAATATTGATATGGTACATAACCAATACATGGCACATAGATGAAATGAAACATTAACAGCTAAACATTTACCTTTATGGGTGGATCTTCTTAGTTAATGGAAGACTGGTGGAAGGAGAGAGAATTGAGGTTCTGTTTGAAGGGGAATCCCCTTCAATCAACACACTCAGGTAGCACGTGCTTTTCTGGGGTTACTTTCTTCTCCTGTTTCTATGCCCACTAGGGCCAGCTTGAGAGTACTGGAATCCTGTTCTTGCAAAAAAGCTCTGTTTTGGTGTCTCGTTAAATAACTTTCCTAAAAGGGGCCAAGACCTCTGTCACTGTACTGTTGGCCCAACTGGCTTGCAGTCCTTCTCAGGGTGATGTTTCCATCCATAAAAAGTCTTGCCGTCCTACCCCACATTTCAAAAATCTCCTTAATTCCTGAAGAAGGCACCTTCTCCATTTCTCTTCCTCCTCCTCTGCAGCAAAGATTCTTAGCTGCGATTCACTTGCTCCTCACTACCTGAAGCTCCTGGTCCTCAGTGGTTAGCTCTTCGTTGTGGTCTCACCAACTCTTCACATCCTCAAAAACTCGCATACAACCCCATGGAACTCCCCAGTGACACATAGAGTTCATAACTGTCATAGCTCTCAGGGGCCGCCTCAAACCCTTGAAAATCCTTTGTCGACACAAATCTGGCCAAAATTTTCTCCAAGCAGAGTTTAAAGTCCTGGTAGTCAACTCCCTCCCAGACTTACCTATAAGGCTTATGCAATTGAGAATACTGGGAAGTGTTCTTTCAAAAATCTCCTTAGTGTCAATCTGGTTTCTGAGGTCAGCATTAAAGCACCTTTCTAATATTGCTTTGGTGTGTAGAGTTTTTTAAGTTTTGAAATGACCTGCTGGTCCATAGGCTGGCGGGAGAAGTGGTATTTGGGGGCAAGAACCTTTAACTGTGATGAACCCAAACTTCCTTCAGATTAGGTCATCCAAGTTTGGAGGATGAGCGGTGCATTGGTTCCATTACTAGGAGGCACTTGAGATCCAATTCTTTTCCAAGAGGTAATCTTCACACTAGGGCAAACAGTTCATTGAAAACCACTCGACAAAAAATGTTCTCGTGACCCATGCCTTATTATTAGATCTCAAAACACACACAATTTACTCTTCATAACATTGTTTTTCTTGAACACTACTGGGATATTCCAGGTATGGTACAATTAGTAACGGCTATCACTTTGAAATCCCCACTGCATTAGCACAGAACATGAGCGTCAGCCTGTCTTCATAGGTTCTGGTCCTGGGCTGTGCTTTTTTTCCTGAGTAATGTAGAGTCATCTTTGGCAATTTTCTTCCAAATGAGGCCTGTTTTGTCAAAAAAACTGAACACACGTGTTCAGGTTTCAGTTCTTTCAGCCTCTATGTTACTCCTTGAATTCCTGCAAGATAGTTTTCAGCCTATTTTTAGTCCAAAACTGGCATGCCTCACCATGCCTTATCACACTGTGTATGCCAGTACGCTTCTTAAATTCCCAAACCAGCTTTGCTGGCTTAAATTATCATATCACCACTTTTGCAGGCAATTTCTTTACCAAATCGTTCATGCAATACTCGCCTAGCCTTTCACAAATAAGCGACGTCATAAGGACTATTCTCCTGCTAATTGTTTTCTCATTTATCCACCCACCAAATAATTAACCTCCTTCAACATCTTCGAGCGCTGGTGATCTCTCATTTTTGTCAGCATTATTTACCCCCTTTTGCAACACAGCTTTTCTTGATTTCCTTTTTCTTGGCTAGATGGAGATATGGTTGTACGGGATTTGTATAAATCCTGGCCAGTTCGCCCACACCGTATGCCCACTTTCATATTGTTCAATGATGTTTTTCTTAAATTCAATCATATTTCTCACCTTCTTTACCAAAGGCTTGGCACTAGGAGGCTTTTCTTTGGAGCCATGGTAGCTTATTTAGCACTTGCCAAGCACTATAATGAATGGAATGTTTATGAAATATTTCGTGATGAACTCGTTGAGAGGGACCGTCGCTCACTGATAAACAATGGCACACTGGCCGGGAAGGGAAGACCGAGGCGGCTTAGAGCTGAGTAGCGTCCAGGACGAAGGAGAATTAGCGAGTTTTGGTCCATTTGCGAGCCAATGTTTTGACGAAATAAAAGGGACTATTTCCGGAAAAATGGACGGACTTTCAGGGCTGGACGATTATGAGTGACCCACTGTATTAATCATTATTATTATTATTTTTCTCTGTTTTTTATTGGGTTAACTTATTGAGACTTGGGCAATGTACAATGGGAAAGTTACTTCTTAATGGACACCAAAAATGAAAGAAGAAATCAGACAATAAATAGACAGAGTTCACTTTTCAGCCATTAGGGCAGACTTAGCGATATATTTTGCATGTTTTTTTATTGGATATACAGTGGACCCCCGCATACTGATTTAATCCGTGCAAGAGGGCTCATTGGTATGCGAGTATAACGGGTATGCGAATGAATTTTCCCCCATAAGAAATAATGGAAATGAATTAATCCCATGCGAGGACCCCCAAAGTATGAAAAAAAAAAATTTACCTCATGAAATGGTAATTTTAATACACACAAACTGAAAAGGCATGCACAATTACATGCACATACTTTTATTGAAGATTGGGGATGATTGCGGGATGGAGGAGGAGAGAGAGAGAGTGTTTAGTGTTTAGACGGGGAATCCCCTTCCTTAAGACTTGAGGGTGGCAATCCTGTTTCTGCGAGGTTACTTCCCTTCTTCTTTTAATGCCACTAGGACCAGCAGCTTAAGAGTCACAGGTCACTGGACTTCTTTCGCACAATCATATCTGTCCATAGTGGCCTGTACCTCTCGTTACTTTATGATCTTCCCTTAAGTGTTTCACAAAATCATTGTCAGTGTCAGGCTTGCCAACACGCTTGCAGTAGCTGTGTGAGGGTGATCTCATCCTATAAAGGTTGCACCTTTCAGCCACATTGCACAGATTTCCGTAATCTTTGTATAAGTAGGCAATTCTTCAATTTCTCTCTCCACTCTTGAAACAGTTTCCTCAGGTTAGGCCTTTGCTCTTAAGTTGATTCTATCAGCTCATCAGTGGTTAGTTCTTCATTGTCCTCTCCACCATTGTTCCAAATTCATCCCCACTAACCTCCAACCCAAGGACTTTCCAAATGACACAATGGATTTCCTCAATGGCTAATCTCTCAGGGTTAGCCTCAATCCTGCAAAATCCTTTTGTCTACACATTCTGGCCACACTGTTCTTCCAAGCAGAGTTCAAGGTCTTCTTAGTCACTCCCCTCCAAGCCTTACCTATAAGGTTTACACAAATTGTGAGGAAATTAAAGTGATCTCTCCAAAAGTTTTAGAGTCAGTTGAGTTCTGAGGTCACTAACATAAGCCACCTTTACAAACAGAGCTTTTGTGTACAGTTTTTTGAAGTTTGCAATAACTGCTGGTCATCCTTGGGCTGCAGGAGAGGGTGGTATTAGGGGCAAAAACTTCACTTTATGAATTTCATGTCCCCATAAAGTCGCCTCTGCCACGTCTGTAGGATGACCAGGGGCATTGTCTATCACTGGAGGACTTACGTTCTAATTTCTTTTCAGTTAGGTATCTTTCAATTGGGGGCAAATGCATGGTGTACCAGTCATTAGAAAAAGTCCCTAGTGGACCCAGGCCTTACTGTTTGCCCTCCACAACACACAAATTTCCTGAGGACATTCTTTGCACTGAACGGTCTGGGAGTTTCAAGAGTGATTACACTAATACAAGGCTTAACTTTGCAATCCACACCACTAGCATTGGAACACATCAAACAAAAGTTAAGCCTGTCTTTCAAGGCTTATGTCCTGGGAGTTGCTTTTCCTCCTCAGTAATGATAGGTCCTGCTTGGCATTTTTCTTCCAAAAACAGGCCTGGTTTATCACAATTAACCACTTGTTCAGGTTTTCAGTCCTTCACTGTCTATGTTACTCCTTGAATTCTGCACATATTTTTCAGCTGCTTTGTGTCCGAAACTGGCGCCTCACCATGCCTTATCACATATGATGCCACTACGCTTCTTAAATCTCTCAAACCAAACCTTTGTGGCCTTAAAATTCACTCCACATGATCACTAGGTTGCAGGCTTTTTTTTAATTAAATCCTCTTGCAACTTCCTAGCCTTTTTCGCTTTCTGATCGCTTGAGAACGCTATCTCTCTGCTAGCTGGTTTTTCATTTTCCACACCAATAAGTGTCTCTCAACATCTTCCATGATTTGCGATCTCTGTTTTCGAAAACAACTGTTAACCTTTGGCAAGAACAGCTTCTTGATGTAACTTTAGTAGCGATAGTTAGCGATGGTTGATTGGGGTTTCTTGTACAAAACCTGGCCAGCCTCGGCGATAGCGCACTTCCACTTTCATTACTTATCAATGATCTCTTTCTTCATCTCTATAGTAATTCTCACCCTTATTCCAGTAGGGTTGGCATAGTAGCTTTCTTGGGGCGGCCCATGGTCACTTATTTTCCGGATAAAATGACAATAACACTGCAAATAATACGAAATGTTCTGATTTTATGCTTGAGGATGTTACCGCGGAGGCTGGCTGGGTAAACAATGGTACGGGCGCGGCACCTGTGATGGTGGCTCAGGCGCACATTGGACGCGTCTCGGGCACTGAACAGTGAAGTGATGCGGGGTTTTTGAGCTGGTCTGCGAGGAAAAATTTTTTGCGATTAAAGTGAGCGGTATGCGGGAATAATCGGTATGTGACGCCAACGGTATGCGGAGGGTCCACTTGTATTCTCTTTTTTTCGGTCTCATTTGATAGAATGAAAGATATATTACAGAAATAGATATTATTTGATTGCTTTTATGATGAAAATTCCTGAAATTGCGCTTTTACGTAAGCGAAAATGTTCTAGTCTTTAGCGAAGCTCAAGATAAACCAAATGTCCAATTATCTTTCAGCCTGCCAGTCAAATTCCAATGTACGTAGTCAAGAATGGGTTGCATTATTTATACATTTATTACTATAATGCAGCAGATGCATAACAGTAAATCTTCTATTTTTTTGTGAATAAAAATTCCAAACGGTAAGCAAGAGTAATATAGAGGGGCTGTCTAGCAGTGACTAATGAAAGAGAAATTGTTATTTTTGTGCCAGGAATGTCTGCATTGTTTTTTCTGGTTCCTATTTTGAAACTGGCATCTGTTGAAAATTTATGTGAAATCGACCAAATTGCCAATTTCTGACCACTTTATTGGGTATTGAAATAAGTCAATGGGCGGTTCTTGTACTCAGTTGACAGACTAGAAGTAAATAAGTTTATTCAGGTTTACACAAATACTGTTACATAGATTATCATACAGTGTTGTATAGTAGAACACTGGGATAAAACCCAAAAAAAAAAGTCAGACAAAGTGGACTTATTTCCAGTACCTGGCCTGGGCTTTGCCATATTGATTTTTGTAAGTATTTTTTTTCTTGGTTGTTTGTTGGGCTATCTCCATTGAAACTCTGGGCAATGTGTATGATGGAACGAGAATTTTTAACGTACAACAAAAATAAAATTAATGTGGATGATAAAATAGGAGTTCACTGCTCAGCCATTAGCCACCTCTTTGCAGTATTTTTTTGTATGGTTTTAAGGTTGTACAGTGGACCCCCGGTTAAACGATTTTAATCCGTTGCAAGAGGGGTAATTGGTATGCGAAAAATAATCGTTATGTGAATGGAATTTTCCCATAAGAAAAACTGGAAATAAAATATTTAAATCCGTGCAAGACACCAAAAGTATGAAAAAAATATTTTTTTACCACATAAATGTTAATTTTAATACACACAAACTGAAAAAGGCATGCACAATTACTGACATACTTTTATTGAAGATCTGGTGATGATTGATGGGATGGGGTGAGGGGAGAGAGAGTGTTAGTGTTTAGGAAGGGGAATCCCCTTCCAATTAGGACTTGAGGTAGCTAGTCCTTTTATGGGGTTACTTCCCTCCCTTTCTTCTATTTATGCCACTAGGGCCAGCTTCAGAGTCCACTGGACTTCTATTCGCTACAGTTATCTGTCCATAGTGGCTGTACTCCCGTTCCTTTATGACTTTGCCTAAAGTGTTTCACAACATTGTCATTGTAATAATCACCAGCACGGCTTGCAATAGCTGTGTGAGGGTGATTTTCATCCTGAAGGTTTGCACTTTCAGACCATTTGCTCGATTCCTGTATCTTTTGTAGTAGGCAACTTCTTCAATTTCTCTCTCCCTACTCTGAAACAGTTTCCCCAGGTTCTGGCCTCTTGCTCTTGAAGTCTGATCTTTTCAGCTCATCAGTGGTTTTAGTTCTTCATTGTCCTCCTCCACCAACTCTTCCACATCCTCCCCAACTAACCGCCAACCCAAGGATTGCCCAATGCCACAATGGATTCCTCAACTGGAATAATCCTCTCAGGGTTAGCCTCAAACCTTCAAAATCCCTTTTGTCTTCAATTTGGCCACAGTTTCTTCCAAGCAGAGTTCTAGGTCTTCTTAGTCACTCCTCCCAAGCCTTACCTATAAAGGTTTAAACAATGAGGATATTAAGTGAATCTCTCCAAAAAAGTCTCTTAGAGTCGTTGAGTTTCTCGCTGCACATTGTGCACTTTCATATTGTTCAATGATGTTTTTCTTAATTTCAAGCATTATTTCCACATTCTTTACCACTGGCTTGGCCAAGGAGCTTTCTTTGGAGCCATGGTCAGCTTATTTAGTACCTTGCAAGCACTAAAATGAGTGGATATTATGAAATATTTCGTTGGAGCCGTGAGGTGGTCCTTCGCTCACTAGTAAACAATGACAGGATGTCTGGGTAGGAGGCCGCCCCGGCTCCACACATGCGGTATGCGTCCCGGATACGAACTACTATTTGCGAGCCACCTATGATTAGCGAGCCCATGTTTTATGAAAAACTATCCCTTTGATTTCTGAAATCTATGATTTCCGGAGGAAACTTACGAAAGTGAGGGACCACTGTAATGCCCAGAAGGAGAGAGAGATATAAAGAACAGGAGGATACCACCCATGCAAAGTGGTGGATACAGTGGTGCTGTGTAATACAGCGAAGTACGATCAAATAGCTGGATGGTCGGAATATTCAGTTCGTAGAGAAGGGCACTTTCATTAAAAGGTCCCATCAGGAAAATGGTATCTGAACAATACAATAAAAATTATAGCCGAGATGGGATAGATAACGCGGAGTGTAATTTTGGTTCCTGTAAGCAAAACACCAAACAGGGGAAAACTGGGGAGTAACATCTGAAGCTCACCCCGATTACCCATAAGGCCGTGTATATTCTACTGGAGTAAATAGGCCATGATTGGCAACGATAAAGTGACCCGAAATCCACAGGTTAGGGTTCCTATGGACAAGTGGGGGTTAGAAAAGTCAAAACATGCGGTTAGGCAGCGGGAAAAACGTTCAAAGCAGCGAAGAAACGGTTGCATTCGAAGAAAAGAAGTTGGCAGTTGGAGGAAGAGGAGAGAGATCTGGAACAGAGGAGGGTGGATCAGTGTCCAGTGATGGTTTGGTTCTCTGCAATATAGTCAGAGAATGCTTCAAGTGTTTCGGAAATTCAAAGACGACTATGGGAGACAATATTGGAGATGGAAGAGGTGAGGGATGAGTAAAGACTGGAAAAACTGTAATGGATCTACCAAGGTAGGGCGGAGGGGGTGAAGAGGGTTGGGTTTGTTTTTTTTGGAGGGAATTGGAGAAGAAGCATGAAAGGAAAACAGAGAGGCAGAAAGAGACTAGGGAGTGGGAGGTGGCAGAAGAGGTAAGAAAACTTGGGAGGGAACGGGGAGGAAGGTTACAGAACGAGGGGAGGAGGTGAACCTCTTACACTTGTAAACGAGCCAGTGAGAAGGGAAAAAGAACCAGGTACAGAGACCGGGAAGGGTAAGATGAGGAGGTGGAAGAAGGGAAGAAGGGTTTAAGGAGCTTTTTTTTTTTTTGACTTCTGGGAAGTAAAGGGAGATTGGGAGGTGTCGTACGAGAATCTTGTCGATACCGAGGCTTCGTGAGGGGAACACGGAGGAAGCGGAGAACAGGACTGAGGCATTTGAAGTAGGGATGTCTGACCCCAGGACAGTAAACAGAATTAGATACAGGAGTGGACTATGGGGAGGGGTAACCACAGAGGATGTGCTAGAAGATGGGACTCCAGAACAGTGGGGGGGAAGTTTTGAAACACGGAATAAGATAACACGGGGTAGGTTCCCTGGAGGCGGAGATGGGAAAACTGCCATAGCATATGAGAGACCTTCTGCTCTTTGAGGTAGCAGATTTCCCGCTCATTTAAGTTTAGACTTGGCAATGGCGAGAGTACGAAGGGTGGGCCTCCATGACAATTAAGGCAAGAAGGAGGTTCGATTGCAAAGAGTATTAGAAAATGGTCATCAGCACAAGACTGGGTATTTGGCTATAGTCTGCAATAATATTGTAGGGATGGCCAAATTCGCCAGCCAATTTCTACACTGTTGCGGTTTAGGGATCACCTTTCGAACTTGTTAACTGGTGGCCTGCTTACATAAATGAGGATGGGAGTTCACGGCTGTCAAAAGTTAAACAAGCCACTTTGCTAGGGTTTCGGTCTCTAGCCCATGGGGCAAGGAAGAACATAAGTGTCTACCTTGAGGAATTTGGGAGTTCTTGGAGTTCCAGCTGTTCAAGGATGTCATTGCTACATGTCTGGAAATTTGTTAACTATGGTATGCGGACAGAATGTACGGTGGGCCACTACAAGAATTGAGGGATTGATGTTTTTTCATAAGTGACAGGAATAGTATCATATGGAAAAGAAGGAGAATGATCAAGAAATTGGGTAGCATTCTGGGACAGGATGATGTGCGTTCCACTTTAAGAGCATTGAAAAAGAAATTTCTTACCAACACTGGCGTAGGAGGTGTCTTGCCAAATACTATGGTTGGAGAGATAGGCAATAGAGGAAGTCGGGATCATAAAGTGAAGATTTTAGTCCATTGGCACTTGAAAAAACTGAGATGGAAAGGGGATGTGCATAACTGTCAATCTTTTTTGATAAGGAATGAGAAGGTGGAGAAGTATCATCAGCAGTGTAATTGTCGTTGGCGTTTAGGAGTAGGACCAAGGAGTTGGTCCAACGTGGAACGGGCTGGGGATTCGAAATTGCTGCAGTAGAGAGAGAGGCGGAAGCATAGCCAAAGGAGAGCGGAGGACAAATAAATTGAAGGAGTCAGTTGAGACCTCAGTACCTGAAGAGGGTGAAGGAAACAGCACCAGGCAAGAGGTATAGGAGATAGGAGTGTCTGAAGAGTGGTCCAAAGACAAGGCGGGGTCAGAACGGGGTGCGGCGTATCAAGAAGGTCCGGGGGTGAGTGTAACATGGATTAGGGGCTTCATGTTAGGTTACTTCTTTCTTTTTGTTTTTTAAGAAAAAAAAAGAAAGAGAAAAGAAAAAATAAAAAATAAAAAAAAAATTAAAAAAAAAAGGGGGGTACTGGGGAGGGTTAGTTCCTGGAGGAATGAAAGGGCCAGGAAAATCTCTCTCTGCACCCGTGTGGACCTCAGCACCACAAGTAGTGCACATGCAGCATGGAACCCGTTGCCATACCCTACCCATCATGCCAGTAAAACATCATCCGGGGATAGCAACCCTTCAATTTTTCCGAGCTTACCTCGGTGGACAAAAAGAGAAGGGCGGCCCGGATATTCCATCACAAAGCATACCTCTTGGCCACACCCCCAGAATCAAAAGGCAGCTCCTCCAGAGATACACCCGTCGCCCGAAAGACACCCAATGCCACTCCCCGGGAGACTGGAGAGGAATTGGGACATCCCCAGGCAATCCAGATTCCACGGAAAACTACACCACCACCAAGAACCTCAACAGAATGGGATGGACCCAAGTACCCTTTCCCCTACCAGGAACTAGCGTGCTGTGGAAAAATAAAAAAAAAAAACAAACAAAGGCCAAAAAAAGAGGAAGGGTGATAGGAGGGGGGTGGGGAGGAGGAGGTAGAGGAAAAAGAAAAAGGGAATATGGGGCGGATGGGATAAGGGAGGGGGGATTGAGGGCTAATTAGGTTCGGTCTGAGGAAGGAGACCAACAGATCTAATTCCTCAGACCAATAGCCTCTTCACCATGCCAAGGAGCCCCACTTGAAGAGGAGGGATGGGGTAAAGGAGGTTTTGTGTGCGAGGGGCTTGGACTTCCAGCAGGCATGTGTGAGCATGTTTGATAGGAGTGAATGGAGACAAATGGTTTTTAATACTTGATGTGCTCTTGGAGTGTGAGCAAAGTAACATTTATGAAGGGATTCAGAGAAACTGGCAGGCCAGACTTGAGTCCTGGAGATGGAAAGTACAGTGCCTGCACTCTGAAGGATGGGTGTTAATGTTGCAGTTTGAAAACTGTAGTGTAAAGCATCCTTCTGGTAAGACAGTGATGGAGTGAAAAAATGATGGTGAGTTTTTCTTTTTCAGGCCACCCTGGCTTGGTGGGAATCAGCCAGGTGTTATAATAATAATAATAAAAATTTTAGTTCTTCTTACATGGCTAGTAAGTGCTGAGGAGTAATGTTTATACTGTTCTTAGTTATCTGGACCCCATTCTATATTGTTTTTCATAGCTGGGCTTTTGTCTTTAATGATTGAGGATGGGCTTGGTGTTAGAGGGATTATTACAGTTCTTTGCTGTGATCTGATTAGGGTTTTGGGGGGGCATAGTTGTTATAGAGGCTTTGCGGATTTTTTTTTACCAAATTTATTTATACATTCTTTTCATATCTGTATAATGTTTCAGTGCTCATTTTTGCCAATCGATGTTATTTCATAGCAGCTATAAGTTGTTAACTGCTGTCTACGTTATTGTTTTTATTAGTGGAAGGTTTACTTTAGTGATGTCTTTGTGGTAGTTTTGCCCGTGTAGTTATGAGAAAGGTGGGGTAGGTGGGTCTGTAGTGTGGTATGTCTGTGATTATGCCTATTTTAAAGGGGAATGGTTTGTTGGTTCCTGATGTGGTCTATTATGGAGACACTTGTCTCGGAGATTCTTGTTGGTTTAGAGAATACTGGTCGCCATCAGGCAGTTAATCATTGTGTTTGTGGTATTCGGTTCTTGGGGGTCATTGTCGTTGTAGTTTTATTAAATATGTTTTCGTTGAATTCTCCTGTGTGTAGTTGGTGGTCTTTTATTCATGTGGCATCAGTAATCATGTTTCCTAGTTTTTTCACTAAAGTGGGAATGTTTTGACTGTGGTACTCGGAGACTGTTTAAAACGGTGAGGGGTTTTTTGCAGGTCTTGTGATTTATATTTGGCTATGAGATATCTCAATGTTCGTCCTGGTGCAAGATTTATTGATACATTGGCGTTGATTTGAGTAGGATATAGCTGTTCCTACCCCTTGCGGGGCGGTTTCTACAGTTGTGTATGGCCATGTAGCCAGGAAAGTGGTATGACATCTGTAGATATTTCAGACTTAAGCCAGGTTTCTTGTGAGTGTGATGTTTGATATGTTGGAATGAGGGATTTGAGTAATGTTGTGAGGTCGTCATTATGTGTGGCTCAAGGATCTGAATTGCAGTTAAAGTTGGTTATGTTCATTGTTTGCAATGAGTAATGTCTTTGCTCAGTCTGACTTGTATAGGTTATTACAGTTGCTGTTTGATTCGTGTAATTCATTTAGTAAAAACAGTTTACAACAGGATCTTGCCTGTAATCATAGGATGAAGAGAATTTTACGCTAACTAGATTTTCTGAGTAAAATAATATAAGAGTTATATTGAATCTACAACTGATTATGATTTAGATTGTAATTATTCGTAAATCTTGTAAAAATTTAAAGAAGGAAATAGGGATTATTACTGAAATAGGGTAGCTTTCGATTACAGAATAGTATTGAATAGCACGGTTATTTATTTTTAGTGAGCTAGTGAATATATAATAATAGAATGTATTAAAATCAAAATCAGTAGCGCCTGAAGTAGTCATGCACCTGGAGTATTTTAACAAATGTGGACTATATGGACAAGAGGGAAAAAAATATCAATTCTTCGAATGTAAGCCTTTAATTTGTTGTTTTGAACTAGGAGTATTGCAATTACTGAAAAAGAGCAGTACAGTGCATTGGTATATAGAGATTTATTTCGGAGAAATGTTAAAAAAGGGGACTAAATTAAATAGTGGTAAAATGGCCTTTACATAGATTGACACTATGATATGAAATTAATCTGAGAGTAGGATTTGCCTTATAGCATAAAGTTTGAGCAATTATTACCCCCCATCGACACCATGCCCAGCCCTTCTAGGGTAGGGTAGATGCCTGAGCCAGAGCTTGCAGCTCACAAGACTGCCATTCCCATTAGCCCCCTTGGGGCGGGGATGGCAGGCCAGAGACACCTAACTTGTGGTTAGGCCTGGGGACAGTTGGTTCAAAGATGAGGAGGTACTTGTGCCTCCTCCCATGGGAGACTTAGGCCTCAGACACTCCCAAGACAGAGAGCCAAGGCCGGGCCACCACTTGGAAAAAGCCTGGGCTGGGAGAATACCGGCGAATCTTAAATAATAATAATAAATTATGTGAGCAATTAATATCACTAAAGAAATATTATTTGAGGTAGTTGATACTAGCTAGTGGAAGATGGTACAGGAATTGACAGTAGTGTAGTAGGAACATACACTAGTGTGATTATTTGTAGTTTGGGAGCAAAGGGTGATAAATTAGGTAAGATTATAAAAGAATTACAACAGTGCTTAAGAAGGAATAAAATGGTAAAATTTAGATATTATTAATGAGTGATGTATCTTATTAAACAGTAATAACTTGTGAAAAGGGAGTTCTGGGGAAGATAACACAAATTGGGTCACACAAGGAACTGTGTGGGACACATGGGATAATGAAGTAGTAAATTTACTCTCTAGGAGGATGATTAGTCAGGATTGTTCATAATGCATAATACATACACTAACATAGTACCCATTTGGTCTCTAATATTAGTCAGACTCTGTATGTTTGCATCATGAAGGGGTTTGTTAGTTCATTTTTCATTTGTAATATTAGTACACACGGCTACATTTGTTTTTCTTACAGGAATTTGTCCACCCACGTTCAAAGCTGGTGAATTTTATCATTATTCTCATGTGTCAGTTTTCTACACTTGTACAGGAGGTTCTGTCGTTTGCTTTGTGAGACTCTCATTTATTGTATATATCTTTTTTGCTTTATCGATGAAATTATAAGGTTTTTTTTCTGTCATGTGTGTGAAACGAGCATTAAAACACTTTTTCTCCTTGGCTCCTTATATCTGTTTCCTTTACTTCTCCGACACTGGGCACATTAACGGTAGGGTGGTCGCGTATGATTCTGAGAGAGTTGGTATGGTTTTATTCACTGAAGAGTGGTGGACTGTTTATCATGACTGCATTCAGGCATAGCTTATCCTTACTCTGCCTTCTCATCTTGGTAAGCAAAAATAAGTGTTCAATTGGGATTCCATGTTTATTTTTCAGTCCTATGGCATCTTCAATCTTTGTGTTTAGGGAGCTATTTGATCTGTTGTGACTGGCTATGGACTAATTGGAGGGTCTTGCCCAAAATCAGTTATGCCGTTGATGTTAGCAATTAACTATATTTCAGGTGCTTTTAATTCATTTATTTCTATGCTGATTTCTGTGTGTGTTACATTTAGTGATTTTGGGAGTGTATTTAGTAATAATAATTCTCTGTGCATATAGTATCATTTAATGTACTTATGTGCTTTGCTGTGGTATTTTTATTAGACTTTGGGTGGAGTCTGTTTACCAGTCTGGGAAACCTGCCTGTAGGATTACTGTGATTTCTTTTCCAAGTGTTTGACCTACTACTAGGCAACATGTTATGGGTCTTCTCAAAAGTGAGGAATTTTGCTTTGGAGGATTGAATTTGCAAAGTTTAAAGTGACACCTCAAGTTACCGTTGACTGGAAAATTTTTCAATGTGTTACTATGACCAGCCCAGGTCGAGCAAGGGAAAAACTTCTGTGTTGATCTTTCTCCTGACTTTGGTGATGATATGGGCCTGCGAAGCCTGTTCATGAAGTCTGACCTGCTGTAGGACTCTGGGAAGTTGATGAACCGGGCCCAGTTTAAACCCAGTTTAGGGGATTCTGGTGGATGGCATGCGAGTGAATACTGACTCTATGCAGCTGGATTAGGTCCAGGGATGTGGGGACTCCCTGAAGGCTGTTTCAGATCGCAGTTGTTACAGAGGGAAGTGGTTCCCATGCAGTCCTGTCGAGTTATTTGGTGGGAAAAAAAAGTTCTGAAATTTTTACAGATGCCAATGGAGGATATTTCAGTATTGAGAAGGAAGAGTTGGATAATAAATGTTTATCATTCACTTATTTTTTTAAAAGTTACCATAGTTCCTGCCCCCTTCCTAACAATTTTGAGTGTGTGGCTGTGTGGAGGTTTCTGGTAAAATTCTGTCAGCTCGGTTCTTCAACAAGCAACCAAGAAGTAAATTTTATAAAAGTCATGTAGTTTTGATGAGGACTTACTTTAAGGTTAAATTGACCAAAGTCTATCACTCTGAGAAAAACCCAAAGAAAAGTAGATTGGTTTTACCAGTCTCGCAGGACAATGATGTTTGTTTTCCTCAGTACCGAAGGACGGGATGTGGAGTATGCCCCTCCTATTCATTTACGTGTGGGGAGAGAAACTCTGGTTCATAAGTCATGGGGGAGGTGAGGATGGTGATGCTTACCCCTCGGTTGTATTTTTCTCAGTTTTCAGAGACTGTTGGGCAGATGGAGGTGGACAGAGCAAGTTGATACTGCCTGCTGTTGCTACATTGCTCTGGTGTAGATAGAGGTGGTGAGGTACTGGAGCTGGCTCCTAGAATGCTGTTGTTTAACTATGTAATTGGCCACCTGCTGGTGAATGTTAACTGAGCTCATTAAAAATGTTTTGAGCAGTAAACACGTCTTGAGGGAAGAGATGTGTGTGGGGAAGACGTGAAGTTTTTTTTTTTTTTTGTATTATCACTGTACTAAGTGAGGACTTCCGTGAACATTGTCCCAGGGGTTTACATAGATGATGCCTCTCACCTTTTCACTGACTGCTGCAAACATTTGATAACTAATGCTGAAGGGTTTCCTCTTTATGGAATAGTTTCCATTGCTGTACTAGATACAGGTCTGCCATCACAAATCCTGGCAACCAGTTATTCGGTTCCTTCAGTTATTCAGCATAATTTTGGCTGAATATTTCAAATTTCCAGAAGTCGCCACACCAACCTGCTGGAATGTTTGGTGGTGTATTGCTGCATAATCTTTTCATTTCGTTTTCTCCATTTATTGTTAATTAACCTGGTTACTTTTAGCCCTCCTAGCCAGCGTTCATGAATAATAGAAATGCTTTTCATTGTGTAAAGCACCTACACATACATTATCATTAAGATAAGGTGACTATGAAGCCACTGTTGGTTGCCATGGCTCAGTTCATGAAAGCAGGAGAATATGCCTTTATTTATTACTCTAATTTCAACAGTTACTGCTTATTTGCTATCACAATTGAATATGATATGACATTAATAAACAATATAAATAACATTAAGCATGTTAAATACCCAGAATAAATATATTTGGCATAACACCGAGCAGTTCGACGGAGGTATAAAGAGAATTGTAGTATACAAATACATTCTCTTCCCTGTCTTGTGGGGTTTTATAATAGAGGAAAAACAGTGTTAGCACAGGGCTAATTGTGATATACACTCGTACTGCACCATAACCTGAAACAAAAAAGTTATTTTCTCTTTATAGATTATCACAGTAGCAGCATATGTGCAGAGAACCTAAGTAACCCAAAAAAGTCATCGTGGCTTATTTCTAGTACCTGGGCTAGGGTTAGCCATATATGATTTTTGGTAATTATTCGATTTCCAGCCAGGGTTAAGAAACATTAGGCATGTGTCCTTTACACATGTTGTCTATGTTTACCTATCAGTAAATGGGTACCTGGGTGTTAGCCGGGGGGGGGGGGACTGGTCGTGGGTGTTATCCTGGGTCACTGACCTATTTTCTTGAAATACTCTGCAAAACAAGCAGCGTTCTATTTAGGCATTATGTCCACTGATGTCGCTAATGGGTCTTTTACCTTGTACATGTACGTGTAGTAAATAAAGATAATAATAATTTATTATTATTACAGTTCGGTCCTCAATTATCGTCCTTAATCCGTTCGATAGTGGGGATATTATCGAAATTAGACGGATTGTTAACGAATCAATTTTCCCCATAAGAACTAATGTAAAAATCCAATTAATTCATTCCTGGACACCCGGAGTATTAAAACAAAAAAAAATTTTTTAACATGAAATATTGATATGGTACATAACCAATACATGGCACATAGATGAAATGAAACATTAACAGCTAAACATTTACCTTTATGGGTGGATCTTCTTAGTTAATGGAAGACTGGTGGAAGGAGAGAGAATTGAGGTTCTGTTTGAAGGGGAATCCCCTTCAATCAACACACTCAGGTAGCACGTGCTTTTCTGGGGTTACTTTCTTCTCCTGTTTCTATGCCCACTAGGGCCAGCTTGAGAGTACTGGAATCCTGTTCTTGCAAAAAAGCTCTGTTTTGGTGTCTCGTTAAATAACTTTCCTAAAAGGGGCCAAGACCTCTGTCACTGTACTGTTGGCCCAACTGGCTTGCAGTCCTTCTCAGGGTGATGTTTCCATCCATAAAAAGTCTTGCCGTCCTACCCCACATTTCAAAAATCTCCTTAATTCCTGAAGAAGGCACCTTCTCCATTTCTCTTCCTCCTCCTCTGCAGCAAAGATTCTTAGCTGCGATTCACTTGCTCCTCACTACCTGAAGCTCCTGGTCCTCAGTGGTTAGCTCTTCGTTGTGGTCTCACCAACTCTTCACATCCTCAAAAACTCGCATACAACCCCATGGAACTCCCCAGTGACACATAGAGTTCATAACTGTCATAGCTCTCAGGGGCCGCCTCAAACCCTTGAAAATCCTTTGTCGACACAAATCTGGCCAAAATTTTCTCCAAGCAGAGTTTAAAGTCCTGGTAGTCAACTCCCTCCCAGACTTACCTATAAGGCTTATGCAATTGAGAATACTGGGAAGTGTTCTTTCAAAAATCTCCTTAGTGTCAATCTGGTTTCTGAGGTCAGCATTAAAGCACCTTTCTAATATTGCTTTGGTGTGTAGAGTTTTTTAAGTTTTGAAATGACCTGCTGGTCCATAGGCTGGCGGGAGAAGTGGTATTTGGGGGCAAGAACCTTTAACTGTGATGAACCCAAACTTCCTTCAGATTAGGTCATCCAAGTTTGGAGGATGAGCGGTGCATTGGTTCCATTACTAGGAGGCACTTGAGATCCAATTCTTTTCCAAGAGGTAATCTTCACACTAGGGCAAACAGTTCATTGAAAACCACTCGACAAAAAATGTTCTCGTGACCCATGCCTTATTATTAGATCTCAAAACACACACAATTTACTCTTCATAACATTGTTTTTCTTGAACACTACTGGGATATTCCAGGTATGGTACAATTAGTAACGGCTATCACTTTGAAATCCCCACTGCATTAGCACAGAACATGAGCGTCAGCCTGTCTTCATAGGTTCTGGTCCTGGGCTGTGCTTTTTTTCCTGAGTAATGTAGAGTCATCTTTGGCAATTTTCTTCCAAATGAGGCCTGTTTTGTCAAAAAAACTGAACACACGTGTTCAGGTTTCAGTTCTTTCAGCCTCTATGTTACTCCTTGAATTCCTGCAAGATAGTTTTCAGCCTATTTTTAGTCCAAAACTGGCATGCCTCACCATGCCTTATCACACTGTGTATGCCAGTACGCTTCTTAAATTCCCAAACCAGCTTTGCTGGCTTAAATTATCATATCACCACTTTTGCAGGCAATTTCTTTACCAAATCGTTCATGCAATACTCGCCTAGCCTTTCACAAATAAGCGACGTCATAAGGACTATTCTCCTGCTAATTGTTTTCTCATTTATCCACCCACCAAATAATTAACCTCCTTCAACATCTTCGAGCGCTGGTGATCTCTCATTTTTGTCAGCATTATTTACCCCCTTTTGCAACACAGCTTTTCTTGATTTCCTTTTTCTTGGCTAGATGGAGATATGGTTGTACGGGATTTGTATAAATCCTGGCCAGTTCGCCCACACCGTATGCCCACTTTCATATTGTTCAATGATGTTTTTCTTAAATTCAATCATATTTCTCACCTTCTTTACCAAAGGCTTGGCACTAGGAGGCTTTTCTTTGGAGCCATGGTAGCTTATTTAGCACTTGCCAAGCACTATAATGAATGGAATGTTTATGAAATATTTCGTGATGAACTCGTTGAGAGGGACCGTCGCTCACTGATAAACAATGGCACACTGGCCGGGAAGGGAAGACCGAGGCGGCTTAGAGCTGAGTAGCGTCCAGGACGAAGGAGAATTAGCGAGTTTTGGTCCATTTGCGAGCCAATGTTTTGACGAAATAAAAGGGACTATTTCCGGAAAAATGGACGGACTTTCAGGGCTGGACGATTATGAGTGACCCACTGTATTAATCATTATTATTATTATTTTTCTCTGTTTTTTATTGGGTTAACTTATTGAGACTTGGGCAATGTACAATGGGAAAGTTACTTCTTAATGGACACCAAAAATGAAAGAAGAAATCAGACAATAAATAGACAGAGTTCACTTTTCAGCCATTAGGGCAGACTTAGCGATATATTTTGCATGTTTTTTTATTGGATATACAGTGGACCCCCGCATACTGATTTAATCCGTGCAAGAGGGCTCATTGGTATGCGAGTATAACGGGTATGCGAATGAATTTTCCCCCATAAGAAATAATGGAAATGAATTAATCCCATGCGAGGACCCCCAAAGTATGAAAAAAAAAAATTTACCTCATGAAATGGTAATTTTAATACACACAAACTGAAAAGGCATGCACAATTACATGCACATACTTTTATTGAAGATTGGGGATGATTGCGGGATGGAGGAGGAGAGAGAGAGAGTGTTTAGTGTTTAGACGGGGAATCCCCTTCCTTAAGACTTGAGGGTGGCAATCCTGTTTCTGCGAGGTTACTTCCCTTCTTCTTTTAATGCCACTAGGACCAGCAGCTTAAGAGTCACAGGTCACTGGACTTCTTTCGCACAATCATATCTGTCCATAGTGGCCTGTACCTCTCGTTACTTTATGATCTTCCCTTAAGTGTTTCACAAAATCATTGTCAGTGTCAGGCTTGCCAACACGCTTGCAGTAGCTGTGTGAGGGTGATCTCATCCTATAAAGGTTGCACCTTTCAGCCACATTGCACAGATTTCCGTAATCTTTGTATAAGTAGGCAATTCTTCAATTTCTCTCTCCACTCTTGAAACAGTTTCCTCAGGTTAGGCCTTTGCTCTTAAGTTGATTCTATCAGCTCATCAGTGGTTAGTTCTTCATTGTCCTCTCCACCATTGTTCCAAATTCATCCCCACTAACCTCCAACCCAAGGACTTTCCAAATGACACAATGGATTTCCTCAATGGCTAATCTCTCAGGGTTAGCCTCAATCCTGCAAAATCCTTTTGTCTACACATTCTGGCCACACTGTTCTTCCAAGCAGAGTTCAAGGTCTTCTTAGTCACTCCCCTCCAAGCCTTACCTATAAGGTTTACACAAATTGTGAGGAAATTAAAGTGATCTCTCCAAAAGTTTTAGAGTCAGTTGAGTTCTGAGGTCACTAACATAAGCCACCTTTACAAACAGAGCTTTTGTGTACAGTTTTTTGAAGTTTGCAATAACTGCTGGTCATCCTTGGGCTGCAGGAGAGGGTGGTATTAGGGGCAAAAACTTCACTTTATGAATTTCATGTCCCCATAAAGTCGCCTCTGCCACGTCTGTAGGATGACCAGGGGCATTGTCTATCACTGGAGGACTTACGTTCTAATTTCTTTTCAGTTAGGTATCTTTCAATTGGGGGCAAATGCATGGTGTACCAGTCATTAGAAAAAGTCCCTAGTGGACCCAGGCCTTACTGTTTGCCCTCCACAACACACAAATTTCCTGAGGACATTCTTTGCACTGAACGGTCTGGGAGTTTCAAGAGTGATTACACTAATACAAGGCTTAACTTTGCAATCCACACCACTAGCATTGGAACACATCAAACAAAAGTTAAGCCTGTCTTTCAAGGCTTATGTCCTGGGAGTTGCTTTTCCTCCTCAGTAATGATAGGTCCTGCTTGGCATTTTTCTTCCAAAAACAGGCCTGGTTTATCACAATTAACCACTTGTTCAGGTTTTCAGTCCTTCACTGTCTATGTTACTCCTTGAATTCTGCACATATTTTTCAGCTGCTTTGTGTCCGAAACTGGCGCCTCACCATGCCTTATCACATATGATGCCACTACGCTTCTTAAATCTCTCAAACCAAACCTTTGTGGCCTTAAAATTCACTCCACATGATCACTAGGTTGCAGGCTTTTTTTTAATTAAATCCTCTTGCAACTTCCTAGCCTTTTTCGCTTTCTGATCGCTTGAGAACGCTATCTCTCTGCTAGCTGGTTTTTCATTTTCCACACCAATAAGAGTCTCTCAACATCTTCCCTGACTTGCGATCTCTTTTTCGAAAACACAGTTAAAACCTTTGGCAAGAACAGTTTCCCTTTGATTAACTTTATAGGATAGTAGCGTGGTTGATTGGGGTTTCTTGTAAAACGGGCCCAGTCGCGATACGCACTCCATTTCTATTTATCAATGATCTCTTTTTCATCTCTATAGTATTCTCACCTTATTTGTAGGGTTGGCACTAGAAGCTTTTGGGGGGCCCAGGGTCATTTTTTTCCCTGATAAAAGGGACAAAAAACACTGCAAAAATCAAAATTTTTCCCGTTTTTGCTTGGATGTTCCCGGGGAGGCTGGTGGTAAAAATGGAGGGGGGACATGTGAGGGTGGTCAGGGGCAATTTGGGCGCTGGACGAAAGTGGTGAGGGGTTTTTGAGCGGATGGAGGAAAATTTTTTTCGATTAAAGGAGCGGGGTTTGGGAAAATCGGTATGTGGGGGGGGGGGGGGGGGGTTTTCCCTTGTATTCTCTTTTTTCGGTTCATTTTATAAATGAAAGATTATTACAGAAATAGATATTATTTTGATTGTTTTTGATGAAAAATTCCTTTAAATTCTCACAGTGCGAAAAAAAGTTCTATTCTTTAGCGAAGCTCAAGAGTAAACAAATGTCCAATACCTGTCAGCCTGCCAGTCCAAATTCCAATGTACGTAGTCAAGAATGGGTTGACATTATTTATACAATTATTACAATAATGCAGCAGACTGCATAACAGTAAATCTTCAATTTTTTTGTGAATAAAAATTCCAAACGGTAAGCAAGAGTAATATAAGAGGGGCCTGTAGCAGTGACTAATGAACAGAGAAAATGTTATTTTAGTGCCAGGAATGTCTGCATTGTTTTTTCTGGATCCTATTTTGAAACTGGCATCTGTTGAAATTTATGTGAAATCGACCAAATTGCCAATTTCTGACCACTTTATTGGGTAATTGAAATAAGTCAATGGGCGGTTTCTTGTACTCAGTTGACAGACTAGAAGTAAATAAGTTTATTCAGGTATACACAAATACAGTTACATAGATTATCATACAGTGTATGTATAGAGAACCTGGGATAACCCAAAAAAAGTCAGACAAAGTGACTTATTTCCAGTACCTGGCCTGGGCTTGCCATATATGATTTTTTGTAAGTATTTTTTTTCTTGGTTGTTTGTTGGGCTATCTCATTGAAACTTGGGCAATGTATGATGGAAAGATGCTTCTTAACGTACAACAAAAATAAAAATAATGGATGATAAATAAGGGAGTTCACTGCTCAGCCATTAGCCACCTCTTTGCAGTATATTTTTGTATGGTTTTTAAGGTTGTACAGTGGACCCCCGGTTAACGATTTTAATCCGTGCAAGAGGGGTAATTGTTATGCGAAATAATCGTTATGTGAATGAATTTTCCCCATAAGAAATAATGGAAATAAAATTAATCCGTGCAAGACACCCAAAAGTATGAAAAAAAAATTTTTTTACCACATGAAATGTTAATTTTAATACACACAAACTGAAAAGGGCATGCACAATTACATGACACTTACTTTTATTGAAGATCTGGTGATGATTGATGGGATGGGAGGAGGGGAGAGAGAGTGTTAGTGTTTAGAAGGGGAATCCCCTTCCATTAGGACTTGAGGTAGCAAGTCCTTTTTGGGGTTACTTCCCTTCTTCTTTAATGCCACTAGGGCCAGCTTCAGAGTCACTGGACTTCTTTCGCACAAGATATCTGTCCATAGTGGCCTGTACTCTGTTCCTTTATGACTTGCCTAAAGTGTTTCACAACATTGTCAGTGTAATAATCACCAGCACGGCTTGCAATAGCTGTGTGAGGGTGATTTTCATCATGAAGGTTTGCACTTCAAGCCACTTTGCACAGATTTCCTTTATCTTTGTAGTAGGCAACTTCTTCAATTTCTCTCTCTCCCCTCCTCTGAACCAGTTTCCCAGGTCTGGCCTCTTGCTCTTGAAGTTGATCTATCAGCTCATCAGTGGTTAGTTCTTCATTGTCCTCCTCCACCAACTCTTCCACATCCTCCCCACTAACCTCCAACCCAAGGACTTTCCCAATGCCACAATGGATTCCTCAACTGGAATAATCCTCTCAGGGTTAGCCTCAAACCCTTCAAAATCCTTTTGTCTACACATTCTGGCCACAGTTTCTTCCAAGCAGAGTTCAAGGTCTTCTTAGTCACTCCTCCCAAGCCTTACCTATAAGGTTTACACAATTGAGGATATTAAAGTGCTCTCTCCAAAACTCTCTTAGAGTCAGTTGAGTTTCTGAGGTCACTACAAAGCACCTTTCAAACAGAGCTTTTGTGTACAGTTTTTTGAAGTTTGCAATAACCTGCTGGTCATGGGCTGCAGGAGAGGAGTGGTATTAGGAGGCAAAAACTTCACCTTAATGAAGCTCATGTCCCATAAAGTCGCTCTGCCACGTCTGTAGGATGACCGGGGCATTGTCTAACACCAGGAGGCACTTAAGGTTAATTTCTTTTCAGTTAGGTAATCTTTCACTTTGGGGGCAAATGCATGGTGTAACCAGTTATAGAAAAAGTCCCTAGTGACCCATGCCTTACTGTTTGCCCTCCACAGCACACACAAATTATCCTTGAGGACATTCTTTTGCCTGAACGCTCTGGGAGTTTCAGAGTGATACATAATAAAGGCTTAATCTTTGCAATCACCACTAGCATTGGCACACATCAACAAGTAAGCCTGTCTTTCATAGGCTTATGTCCTGGGAGTGCTTTTCCTCCTGAGTAATGTAGGTCCTGCTTGGCATTTTCTTCCAGAACAGGCCTGTTTCATCACAATTAAACACTTGTTCAGGTTTCAGTCCTTCACTGTCTATGTACTCCTTGAATTCCTGCCACTTATTTTTCAGCGCTTTGTGGTCCGAACTGGCAGCCTCACCATGCCTTATCACACTATGGATGCCACTACGCTTCTTAAATCTCTCAAACAACCTTTGCTGGCCTTAAATTCACTCACATCTCTTAGTTGCAGGCATTTTTTTAATTAAATCCTCATGCAACTTCCTAGCTTTTCACATATGATCGCTTGAGAGACGCTATCTCCTGCTAGCTGTTTTTCATTTATCCACACCAATAAGAGTCTCTCACATCTTCCACTCACTTGCGATCTTTGTTTCGAAAAACACAGTTAAAACCTTTGGCAAGAACAGCTTCCTTGATTGTCTTTCTGGTGCCCACAATAGTAGCGATGGTTGATTGGGGTTTCTTGTACAACTTGACTAGGTCGGCGATACGCACTCCACTTTCATACTTATCAATGATCTCTTTCTTATTTCAATGGGAATTCTCACCTTATTGGTGTACGGTTGGCACTAGAAGCTTTCTTGGGGCCCATGGTCACTTATTTTCCAGAAACAGCACCGAAAACACTGTAATAATACGAAATATTCCGAGTGTATGCTTGGATGTTACCGCGGAGGCTGGCTGGTAAACAATGGCACGGGCGGCACATGTGAGGCTGGCTGAGGGCGCACATTGGACGCGTCTCGGACGAAAATCGGTGAGCGGGTTTTTAATCGGTATGCGCGGCAAAATTTTTGCGATTAAAGTAAGCGGTATGCGGATTAATCGCTATGTGATGCCATCATTATGCGGGGGTCCACTGTATTCTCATTTTTTGGGACTTGTTTGATAGAATGGAAGATATATTACAGAAATAGACATGATTTTGATTGCTTTCATGTCGAAAAGTACCTTGAAATTGAGCTCAAAGTAGCGGAAGTGTTCGATTTTTGCTGATGTTCAATGAACTTTGTGTTTACCTGGAGAGAGTTCCGGGGGTCAACGCCCACGCGGCCCGGTCTGTGACCAGGCCTCCTGGTGGATCAGAGCCTGATCAACCAGGCTGTTACTGCTGGCTGCATGCAAACCAACGTACGAGCCACAGCCCGGCTGGTCAGGTCAGGTCAAGTCAAGTTGGTTAATTTTATTAAGTGTATTCTAACCTAACCACTTTGTAATGCGGCAAACACAGTAATCCGGCACACTACAAGTCCCAATGATGCCGGATTTGTGATGGAGGACCTGTACCACAGTTGTATGTGGCAGGGTTACTTGATTTCTGTGACCCAGTGTGCCAAATATACCTCGATGTTTGAAACTGTATTCTACAAGTACTTTAAATTTTTGTATAACTTTAAATGTGATGTAATATTGCTTTACACAGCCTGTTTGCAAAATGATAATATTTTTAGTGCTCTTGTAATGACTACTTTCAATGTTACACTGCCTTTTTCTCTACAAGTAGATGCCAGTTCTGCTGCTCTTAGTGCTGCTTTGTTAAAAAAAAAAAAAAGCAGCAGGACTCACCAGAGAATGTCTAAAGAAAAAAGGTGACTCTTGTTTGGTGTTGATTGTGCAGAATTTTTTCAGTATAGTGATCACAGTCCTACATTTCTTTCATGTACTGAGGAACCACACTCAAATGCTTTTGGTGATTCATTAAGTGAAGGGGATAGAGAATATGGTTGCTCATGTATTTTCTAGTGTGTACTGTACATAATGTAGTGTAAACATTTATCTGCTCTCATTTTGCAGTGGTTGCGATAGGTGAGTAGATGGTTTTCTGACCACCTGGTGGGCTGAAGCTGGTGAGCTGGTGGAGGGAGTATCAGATTTCCCAAGAGAGTGTGTGTGTTTGTAGTGGTAGTCACATCAGTACATGCCTAGGTAAGGTATGCTAACATATGGTGTGGGTGGTGATGCCTCACCTGTGTGATGTAGGTGTATGGACTGTTGAACCAAAGTTAGTGGTACGGTGTTGATGGTAGAGACATTTTTGGATCATGAATGGTGATCCTGTATGTTTTTTGTGTTTTCTCCAGGACCCACTTGTTTTATTTTTTTTGATCACCAAAGTGGGGTGACTCCAGGCTTCCTTGGAATGATGGTGTAGGTGATGAGCTGAGAGGCCTGCCTTTTGAGGTGTCAATGGTGATGACTCCAGTGTGGTTTCAAGGTCACAGTCCCATTGACTCAATTTATATGTGACTTACTACCCAGTTCTGAAATCTGGTAATTTTCTCTCACATGTTCTCCAATTTCTCCCAGTGGTGTGCTTTGCATAGCCAGTTTTGCTTATCATATATTGCTCTGAGATGCAGAGTTGATATTGTCTTTTCTCTCTGTATTAATATGTACACTAATTTTTTGCACTGTTTCTGGAGACTGTTTATATATTTTTATAAAGTGCATCTTTTATCTTTGTAAGCAGAGTTGTGTGTTAATGAACACTTAAGTTGTTTAGAAAGACAGGCTGTCTCAGTTTATCATAAGTTTACTTGTATATAATTGTGTAAACTTTTAATATGTACAGCTCTTTAATTTTATGTCATGTATTGAAAAATGTTAATATATGTTTCTTGTGTTTTTCTATGTACAAGTCAATTGCATCAAGCCAGTGTTTGATGCAGTTTTCTTATTTTTTGGGAGAATTTTGTATTTTGCCAGACCTAGGGTTCATTTCCTATTTTCCTTGACCAACTACAACCCCGTGGGTTCAAGTTAGCTCAGTGAGACCTTTGGTCTGGGGAGGGGATATTACACAGTACTGTATTAAAAATTTTATGTAAAAAATAATGCTTTATAGCTCCAGTATTACAGTGGACCCCCGAGTTTCGGTGGCATCGACTTTCGTGAAATTCAACCTTCGGTAAGTTTTTTTGGCAAAATTTGGCCTCGAGTTTTGTGATTATACTCGTGATTCGGCGACCGTCTGATACCTGTCCGCCCGTCACCGTGCACACAAAGCCAGTCTCCCGCGCCATTCACGCTCAGTGTGCCATTGTTTACCAACACGTGACCATCACCCCGCATGTTCATACGTAACAATCCATTGTTTTTTGTGATTGCAACTGCTAAATAAGTCACCATGGGCCCAAGGAAAGCTAGTGCAAGCCCTTTGGTAAAGAAAGTGAGGGACACGATCGAATTCAAGAAGGAAATCATTGAAAAATATGAGAGTGGAGTGCGTGTTACAGAGCTTGCCAGGATGTATGGCAAACCCCATTCAACCATCACTTCGATTGTGGTGAAAAGAAAGGAAATAAAGAGTGCTGTTGTTGCAAAAGGGGTGGATATGCTGACAAAAAGGAGATCACAAATCCTCGAAGTGGAGAGGTTATTGTTGGTGTGGATTACCGAAAAACAGTTAGCAGGAGACAGTGTTATGCAGTCGATAATATGTGAAAAGGCAAGGCAGTTGCATGACGATCTTGTAAAGAAAATGCCTGCAACAAGTGGTGATGCTTGTGATTTTAAGGTCAGCAAAGGTTGGTTTGAGAGATTTAAGAAGCGTAGTGACATTCACAGTGTGATAAGGCATGGTGAGGCTCCCAGTTCTGACAAAATTGCAGCTGAGCAGTTTGTACAGGAGTTTAAGGAGTGCGTAGACACTGGAGAATTCAAACCCCAACAAGTGTTTAATTGTGATGAAACAGGCCTCTTTTGGAAGAAAATGCCAAAGAGGACCTACATCATGCAGGAGGAAACAGCACTCCCAGGACACAAGCCTATGAAGGATAGGCTTACTCTCATGTTTTGTAGTAATGCTAGTGGGGATTTTAAAGTGAAGCCTTTACTGGTGTATCACTCTGAAAATCCCAGAGTGTTCAAGAAATGCAGTGTCTCCAAGAGTAATTTGTGTGTGATGTGGAAGGCTAACAATAAAGCATGGGTCACAAGGGGAATTTTCCTAGACTGGTTTAATGAAGTGTTTGGCCCCAGTGTGAAGAAATACCTCCTGGAAAATAAACTGTCACTCAAGTGCCTCCTGGTAATGGACAATGCTCCTGCTCATCCTCCAGACTTGGAAGAGCAAATAGTAGAGGAGTTTAGTTTCATCACAGTGAAGTTCTTGCCCCCTAATACAGCTCCTCTCCTCCAGCCCATGGTCCAGCAGGTCATTTCAAACTTCAAAAAACTCTACACAAAAGCAGTGTTTCAAAAATGCTTTGAAGTGACCTCAGACACTGAATTGACCCTAAGAGAGTTCTGGAAAGATCACTTTAATATCCTCCATTGCATAAACCTTATAGGCAAGTCTTGGGAAGGAGTGACTTCCAGGACTTTGAACTCTGCATGGAGAAAATTGTGGCCAGAATGTGTACAAGAGAGGGATTTTGAAGGGTTTGTGGCTGACCCTAAGGAACCTATGCCAGTTGTGGAAACTATTGTGGCATTGGGGATGTCCCTGGGGTTGGAGGTGAGTGGTAAGGATGTGGAAGAGTTGGTGGAGGACCACAGGGAAGAGCTAACCACTGAACATAAGAACATAAGAAAGAAGGAACACTGCAACAGGCCTACTGACCCATGCAGAGCAGGTCCATGTCCCCTCCCAGATTAGACCAATGACCCCCCCCCCCGGATTAGCCCAATGACCCACCCAGTCTGATCATCTCCACTCAAGGATGGAGCACTGCACCAGACCCAGCAGCACAAGCTAGTCAGGTCCAACTCACACCCACCCACACCCACTCTTGTAATTATCTAACCAATTTTTAAAACTACACAATGTTTTAGCCTGAATAACTGTACTCGGTAGTTTGTTCCACTCATCCACAACTCTATTACCAAACCAGTGTTTTTCTATATCCTTCCTGAATCTGAATTTTTCCAACTTGAAACCATTGCTGTGAGTCCTGTCTTGGCTTGTGTCCTGGTAGTGCCTCTTCCTCCTGCATGATGTAGGTCATCTTTGGCATTTACTTCCAAGAGAGGCCTGTTTCATCACAAATGAACACTTGTTGGGGGAGGAATCCTTCATCCTCTACGTAACCCTTGAATTCATGCACAAATTTTTCAGCTGCATACTTGTCAGAACTTGCAGTCTCACCATGCCTAAAAACACTGTGTATGCCACTATACTTCTTGAATCTGTCAAACCAGCCTCGTCCCAGCATTTTCTTTACAAGATCCATAAGCAACTGCCTTGCCTTTTCAAAAATGATCGACTCCATATTATCTCCCGCTAACTGTTTCTCATTGATTCACACCAACAATAACTTCTCCACATCTTCAATTATTGGTGATCTTTGTTTTGTTTTGCAACATTAGCTTCCTTGATTTCTACTTTGCCAGGATAGAAGTGATTGTTGATTTGCTTTTCCCATACATCCTGACAAGCTCAAGCACATGCACACCCCTTTCATGTTTTTTTGCAATTTCTTTGGGCCCGTGGTGGATTATTTTGCAGCCACAATGCATCAACAACCACAAAAGACAATGAATTATAATGAAATGTTTTGATGAATGCACAGAGCCTTGCTCACTCACCGACAGACACAGCCAGACTGACTCACAGATGTGCAGGAGAGGCGGGCAGATGCATCCAATATGGCCAATTTCTGACTCACTGGCCCAAATCCAGGACAAAAATCTCGGCCAAAAAGCGGCCGATTTCCGATTCGGCAAACACTAGCAGCAGACAAAAACCAGAGTTCCACTGTATATAGATATATTTTAGCATAGTTGAGTTTTTGTGTTGTTCCTTATTCTATATTAATTACTGCACTAATACTTCATAATTTGTATGAAGATACGTGCTGTTCCAAGAGTTGCTTTATTTTTCAGTGTAATTTAAATGCCCCTAGACAGCAGACTGAGCAGCCATTTAGGAGCCAGGACATTTTATGTAAGTTACGATGTTGAAGTCGTAACATGACACTTGTCGATAAAGCACTGCTGCAGGGAACCCTGGCTTTGTTTTCACTGTTACACATAAATATGTATGTCTGTCTATCTATCTGTCTTTCTGTCTATCTGTCTATCTGTCTATATGTCTAGCTCTGCTTATCTGTCTGTCTGTGTGTTTGCCTTTCTGTGTGTGTCTGCCTATGTGTGTATCTTTCCATCTGCTTGTCTCTCTTTCTCAGGGAGTGCCTTGTAAACGTGTTGGTTTACCAGCGGCTCCATGATTCCTTAGGAAGTGAAAATGCATATTACTTGCATCATGCTTATTATGTCTATCTACAAGCACTGTATAGTACTTTGCCTGGAATTTTTGGGTTATGCCAGGTAATTTACACTATGTATACTAACTGTACTTATGTGTACATGTGAGAGAGAGAGCATTAGCCTGGTGGCTAACACTCTCGCTTCACACGGCGAGGGTCTGGGTTCGATTCCCAGCCTGAGTAGAAACATTGGGCGTGTTTCTTTCCACCTGTTGTCTATGTTCCCCATCAATAAAATTGGTCCTGGGTGTTAGTCGATTGGTGTGGGTCGCATCCTGGGACACTGACCTAATTTGCCCGACATGCGGAGCATAACAAGGGGCTTTCTATATTGTAGTATGTCATTGTTGTCAGCTAGGCCTGTATACCATGTACATGTACTTGTAGTAAATAAAGATATTATTATTATTATAGGCAGAGATATACAGTGGAGCCCCGAGTTTCGACCGCCTTGAGTATCAGCCACTTCGAGTTTAGACCACTTTTTTCAGCTAAATTTTGTCCCGAGCTTCTGCCTGTGTCCCGTGTTTTGGCCAACGTACCAGACCTGTCGTGAGCCAGTCTAGCTTTGTTTATCCCTGAGTGAACATTACCCTGCACACTCATCCTAACATTTCACAATAATTTCACTGTCTTTAGTGCTTGTTTATTGATTGTGACTGTGAAATAAGCCACCATGAGCCCGAAGAAACTTCCTCGGGGCACCCCTTCAGTAAAGAAAGTGAGAAACACCATAGAAGTGAAGAAAGAAATTGTACAAAAATACGAGGCATTGTGCCACAGTGGAGGCAGTGGTTGAGACAGTGCTTGAGGTAGTGGTTGAAGCAGTGGTTGAGGCAGTGGTTGAGGCAGTGGTTGAGGCAGTGGTTGAGGTAGTGGTTGAAGCAGTGGTTGAGGCAGTGGTTGAGGCAGTGGTTGAGGTAGTGGTTGAGGAAGTGGTTGAGGAAGTGGTTGAGGCAGTGGTTGAGGCAGTGGTTGAGGAAGTGGTTGAGGCAGTGGTTGAGGAAGTGGTTGAGGCAGTGGTTGAGGTAGTGGTTGAAGCAGTGGTTGAGGCAGTGGTTGAGGAAGTGGTTGAGGTAGTGGTTGAGGCAGTGGTTGAGGCAGTGGTTGAGGCAGTGGTGGAGGAAGTGGTTGAGGCAGTGGTGGAGGAAGTGGTTGAGACAGTGGTGGAGGAAGTGGTTGAGGCAGTGGTTGAGGCAGTGGTGGAGGAAGTGGTTGAGGCAGTGGTTGAGGAAGTGGTTGAGGTAGTGGTTGAGGCAGTGGTTGAGGCAGTGGTTGAGGCAGTGGTGGAGGAAGTGGTTGAGGCAGTGGTGGAGGAAGTGGTTGAGACAGTGGTGGAGGAAGTGGTTGAGGCAGTGGTTGAGGCAGTGGTGGAGAAGTGGTTGAGGCAGTGGTGGAGGAAGTGGTTGAGACAGTGGTGGAGGAAGTGGTTGAGGCAGTGGTTGAGGCAGTGGTGGAGGCAGTGGTGGAGGAAGTGGTTGAGGCAGTGGTGGAGGAAGTGGTTGAGACAGTGGTGGAGGAAGTGGTTGAGGCAACCCTCTCTCCTCCTCCCTATCATTCAGATGCCAACAAGATTCTTCAATAAAGATACATAAATGTGATTTCAAATGTTTACTTAAATGTTTATCTATTTCATTACTCATTTAAGTATTATATGTACTTATAATTGTTGTGTAAGACTATAGTTATTTTTTAAAAAAATGTATTTTTTTGTGAATATTTTTGTGGGTCTGGAGTAGATTAATTGAATTTACATTATTTCTTATGGGAAATATTGCTTCCACTTTATGCCGTTACGACTTCAGGTCTAGCTCCTGGAATGGATTATGGCCGAAACTCGGGGTTCCACCGTAGACAGAGATATAGACAGATACAGAGAGACCATCAAAGCCAGCCAGCCAGTGAGCCAGCCAGCCAGTGAGCCAGCCAGCCAGTGAGCCAGCCAGCCTGCTGAACACATATTACACATTGAACATTAAAATGGTATAAAATACCGACAGGTTGTTAGGTAAGACACATATGCAACAGTTAGATATCTTTATTAGGAAACGTTTCGCCTACACAGTAGGCTTCTTCAGTCGAGTACAGAAAAGTTGATAGAAGCAACTTCTGCTTCTATCAACTTTTCTGTACTCGACTGAAGAAGCCTACTGTGTAGGCGAAACGTTTCATAATAAAGATATCTAACTGTTGCATATGTGTCTTACCTAACAACATATTACACATGTTTCAGAATCATTTCTCTTTACTCAGGGCATAGGTTATAGGACATTCTGGCAGGATGACACTACAATTGGTATCAAAAATGAAAGGATGTTGCACAGATGCTGCATATGGGTTATCCAGGTTTTTTATATTTCCTCGATCACTTGTAGCCACATTCATCTCATCAACATCTCTTTCTTCTTAAAAGTGAAGTGTTAACATGACATGACAACAGTGAATCCCTAGTGTCTGCCTCACTATTTGCTCTAGCTGGTACTCAGTTGAACTGGTGCTCCCACAAGGTACTAAAGGGTTCCAGACTTTTTTAATATTGTGCACACTGAGTGCACAGACCCATTCTCTCATGTTTATGCAACTCAGGCCTATGGAGCCAAATTTGAATGCACGAAAAATAAAATGTAGATATACATTCGGAGCACTATGCACATAAACATAGATCTACATTTGGACAGTTAAGGGGTTAAATGACTGCTTAACCCTTTCAGGGTCGACAGGCCGTCTCCCAGACTTGTTCTCAGGGTCGCCAAATTTCAAAAAAAAAAAAAAGAAAATTATTTTTTCTTATGAAAAGTTAGAGAATCTTTTCCCGATCATAATGACACCAAATGTATGAAATTTGATGGAAAACTTACAGAATTATGCTCTCACAAAATTAGTGGTCTCGACGATGTTTACGCATCGGCAATTTTGCCCATTTGCCCCTTTTTTGGGCCCCAATTTTCCAGGTACTATCAACAAAAATCATAAATTTCGTTTAGAACCCCTTTTTTTTTTCTATCAAAGATACAAAAAACCACCATTTACCAATTTTAGTTTCCCAATAAAGTGGTCAGAATTTAGCAATTTTCCCAAATTTTTCACACAAAATTTAAAAAGTGCCTTTTCCAAATGGGGTCCAAATAAAAAGAAAGACTTTCCCGGGCACTAAAAAAAATTTTTCCTTGTTCATTAGTCACTCCCCTGCCCCTTTACTTCTTTGCTTTCCACTTTGAATTTTTTTCTCACACAAAAAATAGAAATTTACTGTTATGCGATACTGCATTAGTGTAGAAAGGGTTAAATAATATCAGCGCATTTGTGAAAGAATATTAGACTCCCCAGTTGATGTGTACGGGGACGTGTGCATGATTTGTTCACTTTTGAATTTTGGCAAAAATAAAAAGATTTCTCTACTTTGAGTAAATTTTTCAGGTACTTTTCATGAAAAACCAATAAAGATCGTCCAATTTCTGTAAAATGTCTTCCATTCTTTTAAAATGAGACGGGAAAAGTAAAATCCACATAAATACCATCGAAATCCCAAAGACACTGTTTTAAACAAAAAAAACACTGTCAGAGTTTTTTTTCTATTATCCCATTTGGGGTTTGAGGTTTTTTTTTTATACCACGCCCCTACCACATAGACCCATTCTTTCAATGCGGACTCCCACTTTCCACTAGATTTGAGGGCCTAGAATTTAGGCATACTAGTCGTCAAAAACCCTGTTCTGTAAGTCATATTAGTACATCAGAAAAACCCCGAAAGGGTTAATGAAAAGGGTTTATGTTGATGGAAAAAATAGGAGATAATTGTTAAATTTCAGGGTTAAGATTATGTCTTTAAGGCAACATAAGAAAGTTTCCCCAAGAGGGGTTTTTTCAGGAGGGAGAGGGGGGTTTTACCCATTTTTTTGTGGGCCCGAAAAAACCAGTGACCCCCCTTTGCCCTCGAGACTTTTTGCTTGAGGATAATTAGTTGGTTACATCCCTTTGTTCCTACTTCAAGTATGGTAAAATTTACACCCTAAATGTACAGGTTGTCCATTAAAATGATGTAATGTGTATACAATTTTAGTGGACAAATTTCCCGGGGGTGACGCAAAATGAAGTGGAACTGATGAGTACATATGAAGGAGTTAATAAGTAATGCAAAAATGTAAAAATGCTTAGGAATGGAACAGCAATTCATCCAAATTAAAGACAAAATGAAAAAGATTACCCTGGAGTTGAAGTACCTAAATGTTAAAATGAATTGGGATTAACCTGAGATACTGAGAGAGATTAGTTATAGTTATGCCCAGTAAATTAACAAAGAGAGTCTTGCTTGCTGAAATTTCCAAATGCTTCAACCCACAAAGGTTTAGTGTCACCACTTACAATAAGAGGAAAATTGTTAATACAAGAAGCATGGAAAATTAAGTGTGCTTGCAATGAAACCCTACCTGAGGCATTTGTTAAAAAGTGGGAAGAATTCATAAGTGATTATGAGAAAACACTAATATTGGAGTTCCCACATAATGTAGCAAGTCAAGATGGTAAAAATATATTACACATTTTTTGCAATGCTTCAAAATTGGCATGTGGAGCAGTCACTTATATGCAATGTAATAATGCTATTTCTCTTGTTATGTCTGAGGCTCCAATTAAATCACATACCTTGCCTCAGTTGGAATTAACAGCCATTTATGTAGGTGTCAAATTAATTATATAAGAAATAAATTGCAGGAGATAAATGTCAGCGACACTGTTATTTGGTCTGACAATGAGGTATCCTTACAACGGATTCATAATGGTAACATTAAGATTGTGTATGTGCAAAACATAGTTGATATTAATCAGATGGTAGAGAAATATAGCAGTTTGGGTCAACATATGTTAACATTTAACCCTTTGGGGGTCGACAGGTCCTCTCATTGACTTGTTCTCAGGGTCGGTCAAATTTAAAAAAAAAAAAAAAATTTCTTATGAAAAAAAAGTTTTTTTTCTAAACATTATAGGCTAAACAAAAATTTTTTACCATCAATACTTACCGAGATATGGAGACGTGAAGTTGACAAAAAAGGTGCACCATGTGGCAACATCACCGGCTGCCATCACCCGGTATTCCAACATAATCCTAAAGCGGCAGCGGCAGCAACGGTATCCTACCAGCTCTTCTTTCTCAAAAAAACATCGCTCATCAAAACTTGTGATGGCCTAAGTGAAAGTTCAACTACATGAACCCACGTAGACCACAAAATGACCCAAGAATACTAAGAATGCAACCCAAATCTTGACAAAATTAGAAGATCTAAGGAAGACAGCCCTGCTAACCCAAACACTGCCTCCGCTGCCAGACAACCACTTAACCCACGCTCCGAGAAAACAAGCCTTCTCCTCCATTGCTACACAGTATCTACTTCAGTGATACTATGAAAGGATATCGCAGAAGAAACAACATCAGTAATAAAAGAATAACAGCAAGGACCCTAGAACTCAACTTGTCTACCCAGCAGGACGCCGGTGTATCATCAACCCCCCTCACCACCGCCACCCAGGGAACAACAACAGCAGGACGCAGGTGTATCATCAACCCCCCTCACCACCGCCACCCAGGGAACAACAACAACAACAACAAACATGGCTGACTCCCCCTCCAACTCCACTCCCTTCAAAGGATTCACCCATGATAACTCAGGTATGATTATTCCTGATAATATCAAGGACTACATCGTTGCTCTAGAAAACGAAATCAAAGATATCAAAGCAACACTCGAGCGACGAGAATCCAAGATAACCAACCTCGAGAACAAGATCCAAAACCTTGAAGAGAAGATTACATCGGGAAGTGCTGACACAGAAAATACTCTAAAAGCAGCTATAGCCAGTCACACTGAGCAAATAACAACAATAAATATGAAGGTTGAAGAAGCAATCAAGGACTGGAATCAGAACAGCACACTCGACTAAATGAATACCTTGATTTCCAAGACGACAAAACTGAACAAGATAAATTGTCTGATGCAGTTATAATAAACAGTCCACACATTCCTAGTGACATAACCCAAGCACAGTGCAAAGAAACTGCTATCAGGATAATACAGAACCACGTACAAGTCATCGTGCAAAACAATGAAATCAAAGAAACACGTTTGCTAGGAAAACCAGGAAGTAAACACAGTATAATGATCAGACTTCATTCATACGATAAAAGAAAGGACCTAATTAAATCAGCAATTAGAATGAAAAATGGAGTGTACTTAAATGAGTGTCTAACAAGAAAACGTCAAAACCTTCTGTTCAGGCTGAGAAAACTTAAACAGGAAAACAAAATACATCAGTGTTTCACGCGAGATGGGAAAATACTAGTAAGGAAAACATCAACAGGACAACAATATACCATCTCAAATGAACATGATTTCTCTACCTTCCTTAGAAAAGCTGACATTTCTGTAACAGATTAGATAAGTGCCCTAAATACATATACAGTGGACCCCCGGTTAACGATATTTTTTCAATCCAGAAGTATGTTCAGGTGCCAGTACTGACCGAATTTGTTCCCATAAGGAATATTGTGAAGTAGATTAGTCCATTTCAGACCCCCAAACATACACGTACAAACACACTTACATAAATACACTTACATAATTGGTCGCATTCGGAGGTGATCGTTATGCGGGGGTCCACTGTATACGTGTGGTGCATATAGTGTATGTTACTAGTATATTGTGCATTATTATTTTTATTATTTTTCATCACTAGCTAATGCCAACTACCTCCAATACTATACTTCTTTCTTACTGCTATTAATTGCTCATAATTTTAAGTTACAAGTCAAATCTTACTCCAAATTAATAATATTCATTATTCTAACCTGTCCATTTAATTTTGTTTACCACTACTTTGTTTTTTTTAGTCACTTTTCATATTGTGTATGCAATTAGTGTATATTCCAATACTTTTTTGCAAGTACCAAAAACTATCTTTTGCTAGCTAGTACCAACTACCTCATTTTCTTTACTTTTTATTGTGCAATAAACTGCTCAACTTATTTAATATTACAAATCAGATCGTTACTCCTAAACCAATTATTATTTCATAGTGACCATTGCTGTCCATTAACTTTGTTTACCATTACTTAATTTTAGTCCCCTTATATATTTTTTTTTTTCTTCCTTTATTTTAGCTTTAATAACTACCACTAGTTCATATATTCCACAATTGTTAAAATAATCAAGTGCTATTCTCAGGTGCTAAAGTAGATAAGTTCACCAATTTGACATTATATTCCAAAGCTCATTTTATTTGATTACCACTTTATTGTTCACCTCACAACTTATATTAGTCCCTTTTATATTATAATTTTATATTATAATTCCTAACTTTAAAAGAATTACCTTTATAGTACTTTACCTACTAACATATTCCCAAGCTTCCATTATTTGATCATCACTTTATTTGATTAGTCCCTTTTATATTGTCTCCTTTATTTTAGCTTAAAAAAAAACAAAAAAAAAAAAAAAAACTACCTTAAGCTTCATAATTTTACATTTGTTAAATAATTCAGTGGCTATTTTTTAGCTTAAGACATTTACTATGTTTTATACTTAATTCTAACTATAGAATTCACTAACAAATCTTATGATTACAAGCATTGATCCTATACCATCCTCTTATTTAATGACTTAAATAAATCAAAACAGTTACTGTAATTCTGACGCAGCAGAACATCAAAGGCCTTCTCAGAGCCATCAACATCATAACTCTCTTTTAACTAAAATATCCAGATCCTTTAAGCAAGCATTACGATGACCTCAATAGCATTACTAAATTCCTTACATGCCAATATGTCCATCATTAACACAATCTGAAACCTGGCTAAAGAGCCTGAAGTAACAGATGTCTATGCCATTTCCTGGTTACACAGCCATAAAAAACCCACCCGAACCCCGCTGTAGGCCAGGGAACGCAACGAAAGGGGGAGGTGGGGGGCACAGGGCGGGGGGGCGAGATAAACTAGGACTGCGGGCGGGAGGGACCATAGCGGTAGGGATCATAGTATCATCGTTGGGGACTGGGTCATTTGGAGCCTGGTAGCGCAGCGGCGCGGGCGGGCGGGCTGGGGGCTTTCGGTGGACGTTAGTAGACATAGTATGAAGATCCCCTTCGGGATAACGTATCATCCCTTTGCCAGGGGCTGGGAAAACTCCAGGTATTACTTGCACAAGGGATGAACATGGGGAATATATAATAGCTAATTCAAATCCAAATACCTACAAAAACCTCACATTGATAAACATCTACAGAGTTTCCACAGTCAAACATTAGCCAATTTAGTCAAAACCTAGGAAGTATGAATAACTGATGCCACGCATGAACAAAGATCACTTACTACTCTCAGGTGAATTCAATATAAATCTCCTGCAAGACCAGGACCCCACACATTACTGCATTCACAAAACACAATGATAACTGTATGTTGCTACCAACAGTAAACAAAACCTACAAGAGTTACAGAGACTAGTGTTTCCCTACTTACCGAAATCTGGACAACACCATATCCCCTTTAAAATCAAGGCATAATTACAGATAATACCACAGACCCACTACCCTACTTTCCTCATAAAACAACTCTTTGTATACTACCCAAGAACACTAACTAAAGTCACCTCAGACATCACAATGAGGCAGCCATTAATAACTTCACAGCAGCAGTAGCAAAACATTGACTGGCACACTGACTAGAAACCTATACAGAATTGACGAATGTATTAATAATTTTCTAAATAGACCCAATACCTCTATAACAAGCACTGCCCTAAAAAACTAAACAGATGACAGCTAAAGAGACTGAACAGTCCCTGGCTACAACCCAGCATTCTCAATCCATAAATACAAAACACAATATAAAAACAGTAACAGAAAGGGTCACATAACAGAGACCAAACAAAAACGTTACTCATGTTTACTTCAATCCCTAACCAGCCAGAGAAGAAGGCAAAAGAAATTGTATTATGAGAAACGAATATCCAACTTACGAGGTGATATAAAAAAGTACTGAAAACCCTATCAAAAATTCTGTGAACAAAAAAGATACAATGAAATAGCGAAATAAAATTAGCAAATCAGATGAACCCCAACTCCCACCAACAAAACAACAAACAGACTCGATGATTTTTTCTTCTCCACTATAGGGCAAAACCTTGCCAATAAATCCCAAATCAGATACCCCACCAAATGACCTAACTCACTGCAACAACCCGAACACACTGTTCCTAGCTCCGACTAACCCCATACGAAGTCCCCCTTATGATTAAAGCACTAAAAAACAAGCAGGAATTTAAATATCCTTACCACCCTTTATATACAAAAAAGTGTCCACAAGTGCTATCACCAATCATTGCAACACTCTTTAACAAATTCCATTGAATCTCCTCCACCTTCCCTACAGTACTCAAAAATAGCAAGGGTCACCCCGATCCACAAAGGAGGAGACCCAAACAGAGCTGAATAACTATAGCCAATACCACTTACACCCTCTTCTCAAAAATCTTCGAAAAATTAATTCAATAAACGAATCTAAAAAGAAACTTCCTACCTTCTCTCCTAAAACATACCAACCCCTGCCATTTGGATTCAGGCCTAATAAAAATACTAATGATGCTATTATACACATGCTGAACATATAACACTGCAATAGAGAAAAAAGAAGCCCAATGGGGATCATCATTGACTTACGTAAAGCTTTTGATACAGTTGACCATGACTGCCTCCACATAAAAATTGTCACACATGGTATAAGAGGCACTCCTCAACTACCTCAAGTCATACCTCCGCAACAGAAGCCAATATGGTACGCAAATGGGGCAAACTCTTCCGCCAACCAATTACAGTTGTGTCCCACAGGGAAGTGTCCTTGGCCCTCTTCTCTTTCTCCTATACTAAATTACCCCTACCAAATGCTTCGCAATTACTCAAACCCAACACTATTTGAAGATGACACTGACATACGTTCTTCTCTCACCCGAGCCCAGTCACGCTAGCCAATACTGTTAATAACCGAATTACAGAAAATATCTACCTGGATGAGGACTAACAACTTACCTAAACATTGACAAAACTACTTCATACAGTTTGGTAACAGAGTTACAGATGACCTCTTAACATAACGATAAACGGATTCACTGCTATACAAAGCTAACGATGGAAAATTAATTAGGAATCCACCTGATAATAGACTCAAATTTCATACACATATACAGCAAATTTCTAAGAAAATTTCTAAGACTGTAGGCATACTATCGAAGATACGGTACTATTGTTTCCCAGTCAGCCCTCCTGGCCCTATATCACTCCTTATTTACCCCTGATCTCACCTATGAATTTGTGCATGGGGCTCAACAACAATTAACCATCTCCAGACCACTAATTACCCAACAAAAGGCTGCAGTATAATGATAACAAATTCTCACTACAGGCAGCACACTCCACCAATATTCAATACACTAAACCTACTCACCATACAAAACATCCATACTTATTACTGCACCTATTACATACATAGAAACACTTAACTCTGAAAATTAACCCTCCCCTCAAACATCCCTTGCAACCTCAACATGACCACATGATGACCACTAACACAGGCAGCAGATCACTCTTTGATGTTCCTCGTGTCCATCTCACACTAAGCAAAAACTCAATGACACATAAAAGGCCCAAAAAATCGGAATTCATTACCTGTAAATATAAAAAAACACTACCTGATTTATAAATTCAAGTCTCTTCTCAAAGATCAGTCAACTTCCTCACCCAAAACCAATACATACTGAATAACTGAACTTATAACTGTATATCTAAAATGTTACTCGCAATTATATCACATAAATGTTAAACCTAAAACCAAATCTATCTTTATTATTTTTTAAATACCCTACCTAACAGAATACTCCAACAAATGAATGTACAGCAATGCATGCAACCATATGATCCGTCTTTGGTAAATACTCATTTGTGCTTTATAGTAATCTGTATACAATAAGGTTTTATCACTGAATTCATCATTGCTTAGTTAATCTTAAGTTAATTTAGCCAGCCCGTAATGCTATGCATAGTATAAGTGGCTTTGGCATGCTGCTCTTATCTGTATTTTTTTTGTACCTCGGTATTATGCTCAAATTAATAAATAAATAAAGAAATAAATTAAATTTATGTTTTTTATATACTATTTTCTATATTTTTAATTTCTTTTTCCATAACTTTTACAGGCCTGTGAGGACCAATATGATCAGTATTTTGTAAGTTATTTATTTTTCCATACTACACAATAACGGCGTAAAACACTGTCATTGTTTTTGTTTACAAGTTATACTTACACGCCAAATGATATGGAAATGTTGTTTAGTTACTATTTACTTCTATATTTTTATATACACATTATACAGTCACAGACATGTTTCTAGAAGTTCTGCAGCCTGGGAAGTCTTTGAAACATGGTGTCATGCACAGTGTGTTTTACACTCCACACACATAAAACAATGTCTCTGCTTGTTGTATGGGCATTTTTCTTGTATGTGCACAGATGTAACACCTCTTCTGAGCTTTTTCTGAAAGCAGTAGCAGGCAGTTTTACAAGGAAGTGATCACCATGCTTTCAAACGAAAGGAACCTTGTTGAAAATTTGGTGGGTGGTCCTATTGCATGTGTTGTTTCCTTGGATGCTTGAATACTACATGTCTGATGACAAACAGAATCACTTAGGTGGTTGTTTCTTATACATATTATAAGCATTCAGCATGGAAATGTCCAGAAGATGGAAAGAAGAAAAGGTTTTATGAACCACTTATGACTCTTGCGAACACAATCAGCAAACACATTTTGTGCCACCGAACACATAATTTGAGGGTGTAATCAATCACAGCTGCAGCGTTTGGAATGGTTCATTGCTTTCTCTATGCTGCCTGCCAGTGTCTGCCCATTTCGTTAGGGTGAACTGATGACAAAGTGTGATACGAAAGAGAAAAAAGAGACATCTCATTGTCATTATTCCTCTTCTCAAAATGCCATAATGTAATTGGCAGCAAAATGCCTGCACCTCACCTCTACGAGTGCCAGCATCAAACTGGCATATGGTTTCCAATTTGCACGCACTGTTCCAACGCACATCGTCAGTTCACTCGCAAAAAATCTACTGAGTGTGGTCTTGTGTACCAGTTTATCCTGTATATAATATATGCCCCTTACCAAGGTAGGTTCTATCATTGTCTAACCAAATCACCAGAGATGCAGTTATCTGTATATAATATATGGCCCCTTACCAAGGTATGGTTCTATCATTGTTCTAACCACTATAACCAGAGATGCCCAATAACTTCTGTATTTTGCAATGTATAACTTTCCAGTGTACACAATAATATCCAATGCCAGACCACTGTTAACAATCACTAGCATTGAACAACTTTATACCAAAGCGTTTTCCTCTTGCTTGGTATGTACTGCTTGAAAGAGAGTCCGTCCTTTGAACAAAACAAAGACCATCAATTAACATGCTTTCCTGAAGGGATAAAAATACATATTGAATTTCTCTTTCAGATACTCAAACACATGCCTAATCTTATATAACCTGTCATTTCTGTCATGCCTGGTTTTGTCTGAGAAGTAGAAGCAACGTAACATTAGCACAAATCGATTCACTGGCATTATATCACTGATGCCATGGGGTTGCAATCAGGCCGTCTGTTGACGCTGTATGATTTCACTCTGTTGCTTTATACACATGTGGCATAAGCATTATTGTGGCAAAGAAAAGTACATCTCAGCCACAGTTGTCTCCTTCCACCGTGTAGACATGATTTTGGTGAAAGTATGTGTTTGCCCATGGTGTACTCGTAGTATTTGTTGCTTTCCATAAACAATACTTTCCATCAGGTTCGTCAAAGAATAACCCCACCTTTTCAAAAAACCATTCCAGTTCAGTGGCATTGTTTTTCCCAGTGTACAACAATTATCGTATATCCCACTTTGGATTCATCAAACTGGCGGGGATTTTGGAACAAATGACAGCTTCCCGCCAACCAGGTGCGGTGCTGGTGGGTACTGGACAATGACAGGATGGTTGGTTGTATGGAATTGTGGTTGTGAGACTGGTGTGGTGGGTTGGTGGCCTTTGTGTTAATCAGCTGAGGCAGCAGCGTGGTGGCAGCATGGCCCACTGCTGGTGCCTCATGCCTGCACCACCACTACCACCCACCATGCACATTTTTTCATCCCAAATTGCAACAGTACCAATTGGTCATTTTCACTGCCAGTCCTGTTTAACAGCCATGGTTGTAATCCGAATGTACTCCTTTCCCCTTGAATAGCATATGGCATCATACCAAGAGGCATATATATCGTCGTATATACTGATGTTTCAATGGGGAATACTTGCACTTCACTATAACTGCTGGAACTAATTTGAAGAGCTTGTAGTCAATAATCACTATCACTATCATCACAAATGCACACATCGGAGTCTGGGATTTTGGGATAATAGGAGTTTCCTCTTTGGATCTTCTCTGGTAACAGACTGAAAGTGAACAAGATGGCCTAGCACCAGAGGTGAAGGCTGAGGGTCGTCAGGAAGTTTTCCTCACTATTACCGATATTATGGTCATTAGTTTCGGTCAAAACCCCCGAAAAACCTTGAAACTCATCCTCACTGGCACTTCCATCTGTAATAAAACGTCACTGTGAACAAAAGTGTCCAATTCGCCGAGAAGTGAGGAAACTTCTTACCGCGAGGCATGGGTGGACATAGTGTACAAAGATGGCATTCCACAATGCACCACTGGGTCCCAGATTTTTTTCTACCACACACACCCACCACAGAGTCCCATTCTCTCACATCTAGGCATACCAGCGTTTCCGCGAGATTTGACGGCGCTAGAAATTTATGCTAATATACGTCAAAATCCCTGTTGCGTAAGCCATACTAGAACGTTCGAACCCACAAGGGTTAATCAAATACCTCATGACGAGAATTTGGGTGATTTCTTGTCACGAGGCTTTGACTTATGCTAAATTTTAAATGTGCTTTATTCATGGTTTAGAGGACCAGCTGGTTGGTAAATAAAGTAATTGACCTGTACAAATGGCCCATATTGCCCTGTGAAATTGCTGTGACCACCACTCCAATAATCTGTCCTCGCTTAGCCACTGATATCAAAAGGTATTCTTCTTTATGCCAAGCTAATTATGAACAATTGTTAGTGTTTAACTCTTTCAGGTTTCCAATGTACGTACTAGTATGCTTACGTGCTCAGGGTTATTGACATACTACTACGCATAAATACTAGCACCTTCAAATCAAGCGAAAAGGCTGGTAGTCATAGATGAGATAGAAGGGTCTGCGTGTTAGTGTGCATGGTAGGAAAAATATTGGGGACCCATTGGGTGCATTGTGTAACACCATATTTATACACTTGTTCACCATGCTTGCAGCAAAGAAACTCCTCCTCTTCGGTGAACTGGGACACTTTTTGTTCTCCAGTGACGGTTCTATTACAGATGTAAGTGCCAAGTGAAGATTGAGTTTCAAAGTTTTCGATGAGGTTGTGACCGAAACTAATGCCATAATACCGAATAGTGACAAAATCCAGATGACCCTCAAGCTTCCACATCTGGTGCAGTGCCATCTTGTCACATTCAGGGGGCGTCAGACCAAAAATTGTACTCTTCTGTTTACCATCCCAATCCTCCTAGTTTTGGTGCAGAAGACAAAGTGCTTTTCACTCTTGTTAAAAATAATTTATCAAAAATATACCTCAAACAACAACTGAGAAAAGACTGAAAAGGACTGATTTACTGAAAATGCCCTTGTGACCAAATTATTCCTATATGGTGGGGGGGGGGGGGGGAAAAAAAAAAGGGGGAAAAAAAGGGGGGGGGGGGGGGGGGGGGGGGGGGGGGGGGGGGGGGGGGAAACGGGGGGGGGGGGGGGGGGGGGGGGGACGTAAGGTTGTCTGGACACTTGGTGCCGAGGAAAAATGTTAATACGACTTTCTAAAGCTATAATGTCCCTCCTAAATGTCTCATTCCCATATTTCACAAAAAAATAAAGTTTGTTTAGTTCCTTGGAATGTTGCAAAATATGTCTGCCTTACTCCCACATAAATCCCAAAATAATTTGTAATATTTCGCCCAAAAATAGCTTTAGTAAATAGAGAAATCATATTTAACAATTTTCTGTGAATATTATTCCATTTAATTAAGTAATAAAGGAAGAAGTTATGGAAATTTAGTGAATAATTACTTCCGAGATATCGGCCTGGAGCGCCGGCCGGCCCACCGTCTCAAAAAAAAAATTAAAAAAATTTCGCGAAAATCATGTTTGTTTGGGTGTATTTCTTAGTAAACTGATGTTCTAGTGCAGTTAACCTCCTCAAAACACCATTTTTCTCTTACTTAAGACCAAAGAATTCGACATGAGAGGATCACTCATTTATATCGAAATATTCCCGATGGTTTCTCGCCATATTATGGCTTATTTTATTCAGTCTAGAGTATATAACATGTTTGCATGTTATTTATAGTGTTTATTATATCATATTAGATCACTTCTGATAGATAAATAAGCCATAGAGTTGATACATAAGCTGATATAAACGTAATATTGAAGTGATTTCTCCTGGCACTCTCTGGAGTGGGAACACTGCCGAGCGTTCCCATATGGTTCCTGGTTGTCTCTAGTCTACGGATAAGCCCACCTACTGTTTTATTATGCCAAAGTAGTCAGTTATTATATTAGAAAGAATAATGCAAGAAAAAGAGATAAAAAACAAGGGAAAAATTCCAAAAAATATATGGGCTGTGAGCAGACTCGCTACCCACATCGCCGTCACCATACCTGATATAAATGACTATAACTTCTTGAAGAAACGTCGTAGAACACTCATTCTGGTACCACTGTGTTGCCAAAGAGTTAAGCTATTTTTCGGTATACGTAACTCAATTTCCATAATTTTTTTATTTTTGGTTGAGTGCGTGAGGAAACTAACCCTAAAGCCCCCTTCAGTTGTACCAGAACAAAAGAGGAAACTCATATTTTCCCATATCCAGGACTCAGATGTGAGCAATGGTGATTGATAGTGGAAAGTGAATATGAACTACAAGTCTCTTGAAAAAAGTTCCAGGAGCGATAGTGAAGTAGAATATTCTCCAACGAAGCGTCAGTAATAATATGACGGTATATGCCGCTCCTGGGTCGTGTGCCATATGCTAATTCCATTTAGGGGGGGGGGGGGGGGGTGGGAAGGAGTACATCTCGAGTACAACCCATGGCTAGTACAACAAAACAGATAGTGAAAATGAAGATGATAGTGTTGCAATTGGGATTGATAATGTGCATGCATCAGTTGTGGAAGTGTTGGTGCCAGCCATGAGGCACCAGCAGTGGGCCATGCGGCCTCCCACGCCACTGCCTCAGCAGTAACTAACAAACAAAGGTCCACCATCTCCCCACCCACCCTCCACACAACCTCCATAACCACAACCTCCACAACCACAACCCATTCCTTTCAATATCCTGTACTCATCAGCAAACCGCACCTGGATTGGCAGGAAGCTGCCCAATTTTGTTCTCAATCCCCATCACTTTGATGAAACTCAAATGAATACGGCCATCTTGTACACTTGGGAACAATGCACTGAACTTGAATGTTTTCAAGTTATCATTGACAAACCTTTGATGGAAATTTATTGTCAGGAAAGCAACAGATACTTTGAGTCGCCATGGTAAACACAATACTTTCACCAAAATCACGTCTACACCAGTGGAAGGAGACAACTGTGGCTGAGATGTATCTTTTCTTTGCCACAATAATGCTTATGATACATGTGTATAAGCACAGTGTGAAATCATACTGGTCAACAGACCGCCTGATTGCAACCCCAGGTTTAAAGAGCTACCTTAGTTCATTTTTTTTACATTTGTTAAAATAACTCAGGTGCTATTTTATAGCTTTAGAATATTTACTTTGTTTTATACTTAATTCTAACTATAGATTCACTATAAATTGTATGATAACAAGCATTGATCCTGATACCAACCTCTTGTCTAATGACTTAAATGAATCAAACAGTAACTGTAATTACTACACAGCAGAACAATCAAAGGCACTTCTCAGAGCCAACAACATAACTCTCTTTAACTACAATATCAGATCTTTAAGTAAACATTACGATGACCTCATAGCATTACTAAATTCCCTGCATGCCAGTATGTCCCATCATTACTCTCACCGAAACCTGGCTAAAGCCTGATACTACAGATGTCTATGCCATTCCTGGTTACGCAGCCATACACAACTGAGGCCAATCAAAAAGGGGGTGGCACAGCATATATTTACTCTGACCAACTAGAATGTATCACTAAATCTTGCACAAGATGAAAATGAGAATATAAAATACCTACAATTCAAATCTAAATACCTACAAAAACCTCTCACAGTGATAAACAACTACAATAGTACCACAGTCAAAACATCAGCCGTTTTAGTGAAAACATAGAATATGATAACTGAAGCATGCATGACAAAGATCACTATATTACCCTCATGTGACTTCAGCATAGATCTACTACAAGATCAAGACCCACATGTTACTGAATTCACAAAACCACAATGAGTAACTGCATGTTGCCAAACCAACAGTAACAAAGCCTTTGCACTTACAAGCTTACAGAGACTAGTGTTTCCCTACGAGACCACATCTGGACCAACACCATATCCCCCTATAAGATCAGGCATAATCACAGATAATACCACAGACCCATTACCCCAACTTCCACATAACAAACCTTGCAAATTACCCCTAGACCTACTAACCCTTTGAGGGTCGACAGGCCCTCTCCGAAACTCGTTCTCAGGGTCGGCTCCAAATTTAAAAAAAAAAAAAATTATTTCTCTTATGAAAAGATAGAGAATCTTTCCCGATCATAAAGACACCGAAAAGTTTGAAATTTGATAGAAAACTTACGGAATTATGCTCTCGCAAAGTTAAGTGGTCTTGGCGATGTTTACGCATCCGATTTTGCCCACTTGAGCCACCAATTTTCGGCCAATATCCTGAACTAGTCGATAAAAAACATGAAATTTCGCTAGAACTCCATTTTTTCTATCGAATGGGTGCAAAAAAAAACCAAACCCTTTATGAAATTCAACTAGCCAGTACAGTGGCAGAATTTAGCAAATTTTGCCAATTCACACAAATTTCAAAAGATGCCAATTTCCGAATAGGGTCCCAGAATAAACAAGAAAGACATTCCTGGCACTAAATGACATTTCCTCTAGTCATTAGTCCACGTCTCAAGGCCCCTCTTATATTCTTTTGCTTCCACTTTGAATTTTATTCTCACAAAAAGTAATAAGATTGTACTGTTTATCCAGACTACTGCATTAGTGTAAAAAATGGTATAAATATTATGGTACACTTGTGAAAGAAATATAGACTCACCATTACGTGTATTGCACGCTTGGCACGATGGTTGCTTTACTTTGAAGATTGGTAAAAATCGAACATTTCTTGCTACTATGACTCAATTCAAGGCACCTTCATTGTAAAACCAGTCAAAATCATCTCAATTTCTGTAATATGTCTTCCATTCATAAAATGATACCAAGAAAACTAGAATACAACAATAAATACCATACGAAAATACACTGCAAAGTCGCTGATTTATTCCAAAAAAATGGTCAAAGTTTTTTTTTTCTCATTATGCACTGCGTGCTGCAGGGATTTTTTTTTTAGACTAGAGCACACTGACCACAAAGACCCATTCTTTCGTATTGAAGCCTCAGCTTTCTTCGGGCCACTAGATTTGAGGCCGCTAGAATTTATGCGTACTAGTCGTCAAAACCCCTACGCGAAGAACTACTAGTACGACCAAAACCCTCAAGGGGCTAAAGTCACTTTCAGACTTCACAATGAGGCAACTATCAATAACTTCGCAGCAGCAGTGACAAACATTGACTGGCACACTGAGCTAGAAATCTATACAGAAATTGATTGAATATATTAAATAATTATCTAAAGAAAAAAGACCCAATACCTCTATAACAAGCACTGCCCTAAAAAAAACTAAACAGATGACTGCACAGAGACTGAACAGTCCCTGGCCTAACACCCAGTATCCTCAAATCCATAATACAAAGCACACTATTCAAAAAACAGTACAGAATGGGCCACATAACGAGAGACCAAACAAGACGTTACTCATCAATCCTAACCAGCCTAATAAGAAGGGCTAAAAAATTGTATTATGAAACAGATTTATCCAAACTTACGAGGTGACATAAAAAAAGACCTGGAAAACCCTATCAGAAATCAGGAACAGATAACACGAAATAGCGAAATTTGAAATTAACAAACCAATGAACCCCAATTCCCACCTACATAAACAGCAAAACAGACTCAATGATTTCTCTCCACACAGGAAAAAACTCTTGGCCGATAAAACCCAAAGCTCAGATAACCCTCACCCAATGACTACCTCACTGCAACTACTGAACACACTTTTTCCTAGCTCCGACTACCCAACTGAAGTCTCCCTTTATTTCAACAACTAAAAAACAAGACAGGAGATTTAAATACCTTACCACCCATTATATACAAAAAAGTGTCACAGGTGCTATCACCAATCATTGCAACACTAATAAAAACAAAAAAGGCACAATACGTGACTGAACGATACGACAAATATCCCGCACATAAAAGAGAGTAGCTTACGACGACGCTTCAGTCCGACTTGGACCATAGACAAAGTCACACTAAACAGAGGGGGAGAGCCGGACGGCTATATAAGGCAGGAAGAGGTGGAGGTAGTAGTAGTAGTAGTAGTTAGTAGTAGTAGTAGTTAGTATAGTAGTACAATAGAATTGTATATAATACCACAGGATGAAATGACACATGCACAACACCCGGACCCCGTTCCCCACCGTAGACGCTTTGCTCATCCAGCCCACACTGGATGGCGAAAAGTCCACACCAAAGACGATTCCAGAACGCCGCACATGTGTCTTAATTTCATCAGTATTGTAGTAGAAGAAGAAGAGTATAGTAGTGGGTATGGTAGAAGTGGGAAATAATGAAGACGAGCAGTCAAATACAAAGGAAGGGGATCACTGCAATAGACTAGCAACCCACAGTGGGAGGAGCAAGCGCACTGAGGTGCGTGAAAGGGGAAGTGGTGAAATAAAATAAATGAAGAAGGAACAGAAACACGAGACAGGAGAGAGAAAGACAACCCAGAGGAGAAATTAAGACACATGTGCGGCGTCTGGTTGTCTTTGTTGTGGACGTTTCGCCATCCAGTGGCTGGCTGGATGGCGAAGCGTCTACGGTGGGGATGCCCGGGTGTTGTGCATGTGTCATTTCATCCTGTTGGTATTATATACAATTCTTGTACTACTACTACTACTACTACCTCCACCTCTTCCTGCCTATATATAGCCGTCCTGCTCCCCCTCTGTTAGTGTGACTTTGTCAATGGTCCAAGTCGGACCGAAACGTCGTCGTAAGCTTCTCTCTTTTATGTGCGGGTTATTTGTGTATTGCAACACTCTTCAACAAATCCATTGAATCCTCTACCTTTCCTACAGTTCTCAAAATAGCAAGGATCATCCAGATCCATAAAGGAGGAGACCACACAGACTTCAATAACTATAGGCCAATATCCAACCTACACTCTCTCTCTAAAATCTTTGAAAAATTAATCCATAAGCGTATCTATTCCTACTTCATCTCCCACAACATACTCAACCCTTGTCAATTTGGGTTCAGGCCTAATAAAAATACTAATGATGCTATTATCCACATGCTAGAACATATTTATAAAGCAATAGAGAAAAAAGAATTCACACTGGGGATCTTCATTGACTTACATAAAGCTTTCGATACAGCTGACCACGACTTGCTCCACAAAAAATTGTCGCACTATGGTATAAGAGGGCACTCCCTCAACTACCTGAAGTCATACCTCAGCAACAGAAGCCAATATATGTACACAAATGGGGCAAACTCTTCAGCACAGCCAATTACAGTTGGTGTCCCACAGGGAAGTGTCCTAGGCCCTCTTCTCTTTCTCATATACATAAATGACCTACCAAATGCATCGCAATTACTCAAACCCACACTATTTGCAGATGACACTACATACGTCTACTCCCACCTGAGCCCAGTCATGCTAGCCAATACTGTAAATACCGAATTACAGAAAATATCAGCCTGGATGAGGACCAACAAACTTACACTAAACATTGACAAAACCTACTACATTCAGTTTGGTAACAGAGCTGCAGATGTGTCTCTTAACATAATGATAAATGGATCACCTATCCCAAAACTCACAGAGGGAAAATTCCTAGGAATCCACCTTGATAATAGACTCAAATTTCAAACACATATACAACAAATTTCCAAAAAAATTTCCAAGACCGTAGGCATACTATCGAAGATACGGTACTATGTTCCACAGTCAGCCCTCCTGGCCCTACATCACTCACTTATATACCCCTATCTCACCTATGGAATTTGTGCATGGGGCTCAACAACAATAAACCATCTCAGACCACTAATCACCCAACAAAACGCTGCAGTCAGAATGATAACAAATTCCCACTACAGACAGCACACTCCACCAATATTCAAAACTCTAAACCTACTCACAATACAAAACATCCATACTTATTACTGCACTACTACATACATAGAACACTTAAACTCTGACATAAACCCTCCCCTCAAACATCTCCTTACCAACCTCAACAGAACACATGACCATAACACAAGTCACAGATCACTCTTTGATGTTCCTCGTGTCTATCGCACGCTATGCAAAAACTCAATGCACATAAAAGGCCCTAAAATCTGGAATTCATTACCTGTGAATATAAAAGAAACACTCTCTGTTTATTAATTCAAGTCTCTTCTCAAAAATCACTTACTCACCCACAACTAAATAAATACTGAATAATTGTATCTCATAAATTGTATCTCATATATGTATCTCATTATTGTACCTCATAAATGTCAACCTGTGACCCAATCAAACTTTGTTACTATTTAACTTCATTACCTAACAGAATACTCCATTCTACTGATTACACAGCAACACAGTAAATGACCATATGACCTGTCTTTGTAATACTCATTTGTACTAAATTGTTATCTGTTTTACAATAATTTTTGTACCACTGAATATATCATTGCTTAGTTAATCATAAGTTAATTTTCAGCCTGCCCGTAATGCTATGCATTCAAGTGGCTTTGGCATGCTGCATTTTACTGTATTCTTTTGTACTTCACTCTATCATGTTCAAATAATAAATAAATAAATAAATAAATAAATAATGTGAGTGAATCAATTTGTGCTACTATTATGAATGCTTCACTTCTCAGACAAAACCAGACCTGACAGAAACGACAGATTACATAAGATTAGGAATGCATTTGTGTATCTTAAACAGAAATTCAATATGTATTTTTATCCCTTCAGGAAGCTTGTTATTGATGAGTCTTTGATTCTGTTTAAAGGAAGACTTTCATTCAAGCAGTACATACCAAGCAAGAGGAAATGCTTTGGTATAAAGTTATTTGTGCTTTGTGACTGCTACAGTGGTCTTGTATTGGATATTATTGTGTACACTGGAAGTTATAAACCATACCATGGGTGGGGTTAGAACAATGTGGTTAGAACAATGATAGAACCATATCTTGGTAAGGGGCATATGTTATATACTGACAACTGGTACACAAACCTCTCACTCAGTGATTTTTTTGTGAGTGAACATGACATGTGTGTGGCACAGTGCGTGGAAGTCGTAAGCACATGCCCAGGTTTGACACTGGCACTCGTAGAGGTGAGGTGCAGGCATTTGCTGCCAATGACATCATGGCATTTCAGTGGCATGACAAATGAGATGTCACACTGTTGTCATCAGTTCACCCTAACGAAATGACAAACACTGGCAGGCAAAATAGAGAGACCAATGAACCCATTCTGAAACCTGCAGCTGTGATGGACTACACCCTCAATATTTGCTCAGTGGACAAATGTGACATGCAGATTGGGTTTGCTGATTGTTTCACAAAATCGTAATGACACAATTGCAAACAAACCATACCACGGGCGGGATTGAACCCTCGGTCAAAGAGTCTCAAAACTCCAAACCGTAGCGTTAGCCACAGGACCAGCTAGCAACAATAAGACTCCTCCAACTAGGTATATTTCTACACCATAGGAAGGTTAGCATAGGCACCACTGTGACCACAAATGCAAGTTTTTACAGACGAATCTCCAGCTAGCGTGGCCATGATGAACTCTAGCTCAAGTCCCCTCAATGCCGTCAACATGACTCATGAAATCGTAATGACACGATTGCAAACAAACCATACCACGAGCGGGATTGAACCCGCGGTCAGAGAGTCTCAAAACTCCAGACCGTCACGTTAGCCACTGGACCAGCTAACCACAATAAGATTCGTCCAACTAGGTATATTTCTACACCATAGGAAGGTTAGCATAGGCACCACTGCGACCACAAATGCAAGTTTTTACAGACGAATCTCCAGGCTAGCTGGTCCAGTGGCTAACACGACGGTCTGGAGTTTTGAGACTCTGATCGCGGGTTCAATCCTGCCTATAGTATGGTTTGTTTGCAATCATGTCATTACGATTTTGTGAGTCATGTTGATGGCATTGAGGGGACTTGAGCTAGAGTTCGTCACTGCCAAACTAGCTGGAGATTCGTCTGTAAAAACTTGCATTTGTGGTCACAGTGGTGCCTATGCTAACCTTCCTATGGTGTAGAAATATACATAGTTGGATGAATCTTATTGTGGCTAGCTGGTCCAGTGGATAATGCGATGGTCTGGAGTTCTGAGACTCTCTGACCGTGGGTTCAATCCAGCGCATGGTATGGTTTGCTGATTGTGTTTTCAAGAGTTATAAGTGGTACGCAAAACTCTTTTTCCAAATTCTGGACATTTCCATGCTCAATGCTTGCAATATGTGTAAGATGAGGACCAGAAACAAACCCAAATATGGCGAATTTTGTTTGTCTGTCATCAGATAAATAATATTCAAGTACCAAGGAACAACACCTGCAATAGAAAACCGCCCACAACGTAGAGACACTCGTTTTATGTGTGAGGAATGTAAAACACCACTGTGCATGACACCATGTTTCAAAGACTTCCACAGGCTGCAGAACTTCTAGAAACATGTCCTGTGACTGTATATGTGTATATAAAATATAGAAAAATAGTAATAAAAAATATTTTATATTGTTTGTTCGTATAAACAAGTTTTGTGAACAATATAATGTCAACAGTGTTTGTGCAGTTATTGTGTAGTACACAAACAGTAAAAATTTACAAAATAGTGCTCATATTGGTCTCACAGGCCATAAAAGTTACTTGAAAAGAAAAAAATATTAAAAAACAATAGAAAAAAGTAGAAAAAACAAAATAAACGATTACCGGGTGACCGGCAGTTGGTGATGTTGCCGTATGTGGTTCACTTTCTGTCAACTTCATGCCTCCATATCTTGGTAAGTATTGATGGGAGAGGGCCTGTCAATCCTGAAAGGGTTAAATTTATAAACAAAATGAAAGTCTCATATAATGTTCCACATCCTCTGAAATACTGGCTGCAGGATGATGGAGATGAAATTAAACTAATAATTAAAGAAAAAATAAAAAGGATTCAATAAAAGATAAATTGTGGCTGTATTTAAAGGATGATGTAGTTAGGTGCAGAGGCAGGTTACAAAATGCTGAATTGGGTGAATATGCTAAACACTCTCATACTGCCCAAAACTCATCATCTGACAACTTTGATTGTTTTAACTGCCCATAAAAATGTAATAGGTAGTAGGTTGGTAGACAGCAACCACCCAGGGAAGTACTACCATTCTGCCAGGTGACTGTGAAACAGAAACCTGTAACTGTTTTACATGATGGTAGGATTGCTGGTGCATTTTTCTGTCTCATAAACATGCTGGATAACAGGAATATCTTGCTACTTCTACTTACACTTAGGTCACACTACATAGGCATGCACATGCATATATACACACACACACATCTAGGTTTTTCTTCTTTTCTCTAAATACCTCTTGTTCTTCTTTATTTCCTCCATTGTCCATGGGGAAGTGGAAAAGAATCTTTCCTCTGTAAGCCATGCATGTCGCATAAGGTGACACTCGCATCGCTATTGGGCCGTGCGGACGTGCTGCGCAGTAGCTCCTGATTGAGTTGGCTTTTGCGCAGTGTTGACGTGTACTTGGCTCTGTGAAGACCTGTTTACGCGCTCTCTAGAATTGAAGCAAGATGCCCTCCATCGAGCAACTTTACCAACAGCTTAAGAAAGAATTGAGGTTGGCGAATATGGAAATTCGGCGACTGACCAAGGAAAACAAAAAGATTCGTAGTAGTCCTCCTGTTTTGAGTCCTCACGTCAAGAAGGGAAACTGGTTAGTGGCTGGACAGCAGGGAAAGAAGTTGATGATCAAGAAGACGAATGGAAAGGTAGAAACGATGAAGAAGAAAGAGACTGCCGTGGAAACTGTTGTGGAAACATCCAATACATTCTCAGTGCTACCCGACGAATGTGAGTCGACTACTGGGAACGTCACGATGAACGACACCAAGGAAGGTAAGAATATTGTTGTTGTTGGGGATAGCCAAGTTAGGTATATGGATAGGGCGTTCTGCTTGAAGGACAGGAGTAGGAGACAGAGAGTTTGCTTTCCTGGGGCTGGGATGGAGGATATTGTTAGCCATCTGGATGACATCATGAGAGGTAATGGGAGCAATCCTATTATCTGTCTCAGTGCTGGAGGCAACGATGTTGGCAGACGTAGGAGTGAAGACCTGATTAGCAGGTATAGGTCAGCAATAGAAATAATTAGGAGTAAGGGTGGGAACCCTCTCATATGTGGTATTTTGCCAAGGAGGGGAGTTGGAAATGAATGGTTGTCCAGGGCAATTGGTGTCAATTGCTGGCTGGAAAATTTACTGTAAGGAAAATTGTGGTAACATTCATTGACAACTGGGACCTCTTCTATGGCAGAAATGACATGTATGCCAGGGATGGGGTTCACTTATCTAGGTGTGGGGTGGGAGCACTGGCAACTGCAGTGGAGGGAGCAGTTAGGACTTTAAACTAGGAATAGTTAGTGGTACGGGTTTTGGCAGGAAAACAGTGAAGTCCCAGTGTAGTAATATTACGAGTTCTAGGGGAACTAGTAATAATAAGAACGAGGTAGATATTGAAAAGCCAGGGACCTTGGGTGATAAGGACAGAAATAGGTTTAGTAGAAAAATAGAAATGAGCAGGAAGGGTAAAGAGAAAGGAGAGTCTTTCAATGTTTATGCTAATTGCCGTAGTGCTAGGAATAAGATGGATGAGTTGAGATTACATCAGGTAACATTGATGTATTTGCCTTAACTGAGACGTGGTTTAATTCAAAAAGTCGGGACATGCCTGCGGAATGTCATATTCAGGGTTTTAAATTGTTCCAAGAAGATAGAAGTATTGGGAGGGGGGTGGGGTGGCATTGTATGTCCGAGATCGCTTGAACTGTTGCATAAAAACGGGTATTAAGTCTGAAGTAACACATACAGAGTCTGTTTGGATAGAATTTTCAGAGGGGCATGAAAAACTGATTTTAGGAGTGATATACCGTCCCCCAAACTTAGATAGGGACCAAGGGAAACTACTATGGGAGGAAATTGTTAAGGCCACAAGGCACAATAATGTAGTAATTCTAGGAGACTTTAACTTTAGTCATGTTGATTGGAATTTCTTGACTGGGAATTTAGAATCATACGACTTCTTAGAAGTATTTCAAGATTGTTTTTTGAAGCAGTCTGTGACAGAACCTACAAGGGGAAATAACCTGCTTGACTTAGTTATGGCAAACAATGAATCCCTTGTTAATAATTTAGAAATTTCAGAGGAACTGGGTGCTAGCGACCACAAATCAATTACATTTAGCATTGAATGGAAGTATGATAGTAGCGATAACTCAGTAACAGTCCCAGATTTTCGCTTAGCAGATTACGATGGGCTTAGAGAACACTTATCATCTGTTGACTGGGTAACGAAGAGAGCTATCAATATGACATTTTTTCTGAACACTATACATGCTGCTCAAAGAGCGTTTAATCCCATATAAAGAAATTAGATCAAATAGAAATGACCCAAAATGGATGAATAATAGGCTCAAATATCTACTAGGGCATAAGAAAGGAATTTATAGGCGTATCAAAAGAGGTGAGGGTCATCTTATGAAACAGTATATTGACATTAAGAGGGACATTAAAAAGGGGATAAGAAAAGCTAAAAAAGACTATGAAATTAAAGTTGCTAGGGATTCTAAAACTAACCCAAAAAGTTTTTTCCAGGTCTATAGAACAAAAGTTAGAGATAAGATAAAGGGCCCCTTTAAAAATAACTATGGGCACCTTACTGACAAAGAGAATGAAATGTGCTTGATTTTACATAATTATTTTCTCTCAGTTTTTACACAGGAAGACACTAACAATATTCCAGTAATTAATTTTTACAGTGGGCTAGAAGAAGATAAATTATGTAACATCACAGTCACTAGTGAAATGGTTGTGAAGCAGATAGACAGACTGAAGCAAAATAAGTCGCTGGGTCCTGATGAGGTTTTTTCAAGGGTTCTTAAGGAATGCAAAATGGAACTCTGTGAACCATTAACTAATATTTTTAATTTATCTCTTCAAACAGGTGTAGTGTCTGATATGTGGAAGATGGCTAATGTAATTCCTATTTTTAAAATAGGGGACAAGTCGTTAACGTCAAATTACCGCCCAATAAGCCTGACCTCAATTGTAGGCAAATTACTAGAGTCAATTATAGTTGAGATTATAAGAAGCCATCTCGATAAGCATAGCTTGATTAATGATACTCAGCATGGATTCACAAGAGGCCGGTCTTCTCTAACTAATTTATTAACTTTCTTCAGTAAAGCTTTTGAGGCTGTTAACCACAATAAAGAATTTGATATTATTTACTTAGATTTTAGTAAGGCTTTTGATAGAGTTCCGCACCATAGACTGTTAAAGAAAGTGGCAGCTCATGGCATTGGGGAAAAAGTGCTCTCATGGATCGAGTCATGGCTCACTGACAGGAAGCAGAGAGTGTCCATAAATGGGGTTAAATCCGAGTGAGGATCTGTAACAAGTGGCGTTCCACAGGGATCAGTCTTGGGCCCATTGTTGTTTATAATATATATCAATGATCTTGATGAGGGAATTACTAGTGATATGAGCAAATTCGCGATGACACAAAGATAGGTAGGATAATTGATTCAAACGTAGATGTTATGGAACTTCAGGAGGATTTAAACAAACTCTATTCTTGGTCAGAAAAGTGGCAGATGCAGTTCAATGTAGATAAATGCAAGGTTCTGAAGCTTGGGAGTGCCCATAACCCTAGTACTTATAAGTTAAATGATGTAGAACTTAGCCATACAGATTGCGAAAAGAACTTGGGGGTTATGGTGAGCAGCCACCTTTAAACCAAGACAGCAATGCCTAAGCGTAACGTAATAAGGCAAATAGATTACTGGGATTTATATCAAGAAGAGTAAGCAACAGAAGTCCAGAGTCATACTGCAGCCTTATACATCATTAGTAAGGCCTCACCTAGATTATGCAGCTCAGTTCCGGTCTCCGTATTACAAAATGGACATAAATTCGTTAGAAAAACATTCAGCGTAGGATGACTAAATTAATACATACATTAGAAATCTTCTTATGAAGAAAGATTGAAGACTCTTAAGTTACATTCACTTGTTAGACGAAAGAATGAGGGGAGACCTGATCGAAGTGTATAAGTGGAAGATAGGTATTAATAAAGGGGATATTAATAAGGTCTTGAGGATGTCTCTCCAAGAGAGAACCCCAGTAATGGATTTAAATTAGATAAGTTTAGATTAGTTGTAGCTACACAGAGAGTAAAAGGTAGATGGGATACAAGGAGAATAGAAGCATCAGGGAAGGAGAGAGGTGAAGGTTTATAAACTAAAAGAGGAGGCAGTTAGGTAAGATATAAACAGCTATTGGGAGATAGATGGGCTAATGAGAGCATAGGCAATGGGGTCAAAGAGGTATGGGGTAGGTTTAAAAATGTAGTGTTAGAGTGTTCAGCAGAAGTTTGTGGTTACAGGAAAGTGGGTGTGGGAGAAAAGAGGAGCAATTGGTGGAATGATGATGTAAAGATAGTAGTAAGGGTGAGAAAAAGTAGCATTATGAGAAGTTTTTACAAAGTAGAAGTGATGCAAGGAGGGAAGAGTATATGGAGAAAAAGAGAGAGGTTAAGAGAGTGGTGAAGCAATGTAAGAAGAGAGCAAATGAGAGAGTGTGGTGAGATGTTATCAACAAATTTTGTTGAAAATAAGAAAAAGTTTTGGAGTGAGATTAACAAGTTAAGAAAGCCTAGAGAACAAATGGATTTGTCAGTTAAAAATAGGAGAGGCGAGTTATTAAATAGAGAGTTAGAGGTATTGGGAAGATGGAGGGAATATTTTGAGGAAATTGTTAAATGTTGATGAAGATAGGGAAGCTGTGATTTCGTGTATAGGACAAGGAGGAATAACATCTTGTAGGAGTGAGGAAGAGCCAGTTGTGAGTGTGGAGGAAGTTCGTGAGGCAGTAGGTAAAATGAAAGGGGTAAGGCAGCCGGGATTGATGGGATAAAGATAGAAATGTTAAAAGCAGGTGGGGATATAGTTTTGGAGTGGTTTGGTTGCAATTATTTAATAAATGTATGGAAGAGGGTAAGGTACCTAGGGATTGGCAGAGAGCATGCATAGTTCCTTTGTATAAAGGCAAAGGGGATAAAAGAGAGTGCAAAAATTATAGGGGGATAAGTCTGCTGAGTATACCTTGTAAAGTGTATGATGAGGTTATTATTGAAAGAATTAAGAGTAAGACGGAGAATAGGATAGCAGATGAACAAGGAGGCTTTAGGAAAGGTAGGGTGTGTGGGGGACCAGGTGTTTACAGTGAAACATATAGTGAACAGTATTTAGATAAGGCTAAAGAGGTCTTTGTGGATTTTTGGATTTGGAAAAGGCGTTTTGACAGGGTGGATAGGGGGCAATGTGGGAGATGTTCCCAAATGTATGGTGTAGGAGGTAGGTTACTGAAAACAGTGAAGAGTTTTTACGAGGATAGTAGGCTCAAGTTAGAGTATGTAGGAAAGAGGGAAATTATTTCCCAGTAAAAGTAGGCCTTAGACAAGGATGTGTGATGTCACCGTGGTTGTTTTTAAAATATTTATAGATGGGGTTGTAAGAGAAGTAAATGCGAGGGTCTTGGCAAGAGGCGTGGAGTTAAAAGTAAAAAATCACAAAACAAAGTGGGAGTTGTCACAGCTGCTCTTTGCTGATGATACTGTGCTCTTGGGAAAATTCTGAAGAGAAGTTGCAGAGATTGGTGGATGAATTTGGTAGGGGGTGTGCAAAAAAAGAAAAATTTAAGGTGAATACAGGAAAGAGTAAGGTTATGAGGATAACAAAAAGATTAGGTGATGAAAGATTGAATATCAGATTGGAGGGAGAGAGTTTTGGAGGAGGTGAATGTAAATTTAGAAATTTGGAGTGGACGGTCAGCGGGTGGGTCTATAAAGGCTGAGTTTAATCATAGAATTGATGAGGGGGAAAAGAGTGAGTGGTGCACTTAGGAGTCCCGTGGAGACAAAGAACTTTGTCCTTGGAGGCAAAGAGGGGAATGTATGAGAGTATAGTTTTACCAACGCTCTTATATGGGTGTGAAGCATGGGTGATGAATGTTGCAGCGAGGAGAAGGCTGGAGGAAGTGGAGATGTCATGTCTGAGGGCAATGTGTGGTGTGAATATAATGCAGAGAATTCGTAGTTTGGAAGTTAGGAGGAGGTGCGGGATTACCAAAACTGTTGTCCAGAGGGCTGAGGAAGGGTTGTTGAGGTGGTTCGGACATGTGGAGAGAATGGAGCGAAACAGAATAACTTCAAGAATGTATCAGTCTATAGTGGAAGGAAGGCGGGGTAGGGGTCGGCCTAGGAAAGTTTGGAGAGAAGGGGTAAAGGAGGTTTTGTGTGCGAAGGGCTTGGACTTCCAGCAGGCATGCGTGAGCGTGTTTAATAGGAGTGAATGGAGACAAATGGTTTTTAATGCTTGACGTGCTGTTGGAGTGTACAAAGAAAAATTTATAAGGGGTTCAGGAAACTGGCAGGCCGGACTAGTCCTGGAGTGGGAAGTACGTGCCTCACTCGAAGGAGGGGTTTAATTTTGCAGTTTAAAAATTTAGGAAAAAAGCACCCTTCGGCAAGACAGTGAGGAGTGAAGATGGTGAAAGTTTTTTTTTTTCGGCCACCCGTTTGGTGGGAAATGGGCCAGTGGATAATAATAATAATGGTTCGTGACATCAACCAGGGGTTTATGGCGATGTAGTTACATGAGTAATGCTAAAGGGAAAGTCACTAATTACTTAAAGGCCGGGGTAGCACCCTTAAAGGGTCGAACATACCACAATTGGAACTGACAGCACTCTATGTGGGTACAAAATTACTGTCTATTTTAAAAAAGTATTTGATCATCTCACTATTGAAAAAAAACCGTGATCTGGATGAAAATGAGGCAGTTCCCCTGGTAAGAAAATAAGAGAAAGGGGGTCTAGACAGAACGAGTAGCAAAAAAAAGAATGCAAGAGTTTATCTCTTTCTCCATCTTACCCAAGAGAACCGCTGACTTTGTTTCACGTGGTGCCCCCACCAAGAAATTTGTGGTAAAAATATGGCCCCCGGGACCAACGGGCTCTCTAATGAAAAAACTGCCTCGCAAAAGGCTCACTTTAAAGCCAAAGAAACAGTCTCTTGAAACAGCAGAAAAAGTTTGAAAATCTGCAACACGAAGAAAAAGTCTTTGAGGATCTAAATCTCTCTTTGGGTAAACTCTTTAAGAATTACAGCTCTTGTCTTTAAATTCTTAAAGGGAATAAAACCTAATTTAATGTCTTGCCCCATTAAATATTGGGTAAAAACAATACAAAAAGATGTTTTCTCTACAGAATATAAATTTCTAGAAACACAAAATAGACCCCCAAAAAAACCCTGTCTTTAATTAATTCTTTAGGATTTTATCCGACTCATTAAAGATTATAAGAGTCGGGGAAGAATTCATAATTCTTCCTACCAAAGAACCATACATCCAAAAATTGATCCCAAAGAATTTTGGGCTAACAAAACATTTTGTGAAAAACGCCCACGTAACGTGTTACATGGGGGGGTAGCTGACACACTTTGTCATAACACAATTTTACGGATCCTCAAGGGGGGGGGGGGGGGGGGGGGGGGGAAAAAAAAACAAAAAGGGACTGTATTACTTTCTCACTACGATATGCGAGAAAGTCAGTACCCAGGCCACCTCCATATCCCTCTAAAAGATTTTTTCATGTCACCCATTTGGGGTGACGGGTGTAATTACACGGGACCAATAATTTAACCAAAAATTGCAAATTTCCCATCAAGGTTACATCTGTTTTTCACTTGTGCTCAACTAGAGCATACATCTAAAAGTCCCACTGACATTCTGCTGAAACCTTTACAAATTTTTCAGAAGGTTTGAAAACCTAAAAGGGGCAGTCCCAGACTGAGATTTCGATAATAAAGAACTTTGTTGCTGGAGCTGCTTATATAAGCAAGATCTTTGATCAATCAGAAGTAAAAAACAGATGCTGAAAATGCAGTTGTCGTTGGAGATACATTCCTCCTAAAATCTCCAGGCATGGCGATTTTAGAAAGAAGATCGCTTGTAAACGTTTTTTAAAGGGAAGCCCTTTTTCATGTCAAAGAATGACTCGAAGTTTCCGTACAGTTGTGACTGAAATAAAAACGAGTAAACAACAGACCTCTAACTTATGACCAAGGATCGGGACAATTTAGAATGTTAAGTCCTTTATTTACTCCGGCAGAAGGCTCGAACCTTTTTCCTCCCAGAATGAAAAAGAAATCAAGAGGATCCTTCTTATTTGAACCTAGCAACCAGACTAAATTAAAAAACTTAATAAATGATTGAACTTGGGAAAAAAAATTTGGCGAGAAGACTATCTCCCCTATTTAAGAATACTTCTATGGGCGGGTTTCCTAAAAAACCTAACCTTAAAGACCGGGTGACATAGTGATTATTGACAATGAGGGCCGGGGTCCCAAGGGCCACTTGGAAAAATTGTGCCCAAATTTTCCTGATGCAAATGGAATCATCAGGACATTTTGATTTTTTAAGCAAAGGGTATGAAAAAAGCGGACAAGAATAAACGTACCATTAAATTACACGTTTTGAAAAAAAAAATTAGTGATTCCCCAAAACCCCACACCAAACAAAGCTGTTCGAAAAGACAACAGCAGTGGGGGATGAGAAAATTAAATTTTTTTAAGTGATGAAATTCCCCTGCGGGAAACCCTCCGCCACCTCCCAGGTGGAGAAATTTTCTCCAGGAGGGGTATCACCCCCTTCACCCCCTTCAGCCCCTTTCAGCCTTGAGGGGCCCGCCCCCATAGGGGAAAATATCTTGTTTACGCTACGCGAGTAAAGAAGCAAATGCAGTGAGTATCGACGGGGGTCAAGCGACCGCCGCCCCTTGCGCCCAGTGTTGCAGAGTGCATTTTAAAAAGAGACAATACACCTTACCTTAGAGGACAATTAGGGGAAAATCCTGTTTCCCACTTTTTACCATAAAAAAAGATAGTGGACATTTTACTATGTTTAAGACGCAAAATCAAACATCTGCTTTGTTTCATCGAGGAGGGGCAAGAAGCAAAAGTACTATGTCAGCTTTTCCTTTGTGAAGGGGCAGTAACGGGGGGGGGGTGTTGTGGGGGCTTCAGATTATTTTTGCTCTATGAGAGTGACACTGACCCCAGGATAACCAAAAAAAAACACTGATCCTTGCGTTAGTAAAAAAAAGTGTCTCACAAAACAGATAAAACATTAAGAAAAGTGTGATCAACTTTTTATTAATTGTGTAAAACAATTTTTGTGAACAGTGAAAAACGAGTGTTCGATCAACAAGGTATGCAATTTTCTTCAAAGAACATATTCTTCAATAATCAACGGATACCCGGGCAAAATTATGGGTCAGATACAAAACCCCCGGTAAGTGTTCAACTCTGATGTACTACTATTGACTGCGCAATTTTGTTAAAAATAGATTTATCCTTACATAAAACCCCCGTGAAATTTTCGGACCTTTGAGTCCAACACGTAAGTTTGTCAGCAATCAGGTGAAAAATCGACATAACCCCCCAGGGGTAATTTATATCTTACAAATTATGATCTTTCCAGCCCTTGAAATGACTTGACAGCTTTTCAAACCTCGCTGAGGGGCCCGGCTGTGCGCGATGAAAACTGTTTTCTAAGTTAAATTTTCCCTATCAAATGTTTTAAACTTAACTGTAAGCCATTTTTTCAAAAAGAAGTGAACTCCGCATTTATGGCTGATTTTTTTCATTTTTGGTGTACATGAAAAGTATTTCCTCTACAGCCCAAGTTTGAAAAAATAACCCAACAAACAACTGAAATAAAAATAATAGAAAAATAATAAAATAATATAATAAAATAATATAATTAATAATAATAAAAAAAATATCTTTTTTATACACTACATGCAAGGTAACAGGCCCTGCATCAGTGACATACTACTGTATAGAAAGCCCTTTTTTTGCTGAGTATTTCAAAAAATTTTGGTCAGGTCCCAGGGGTAACGCCCACACTATCGACTAACACCCAGGACCCCTTTTTCTGTGGGTAAAAAATAGACAACAGGTGTAAAGAAAACGCCGATGTTTCTCCCGGGGAAAAATTTAATTTACCAAAAAAAAATATGCAAAAACCCAACCCGGTACTAAAAATAACCACGTTGACTTTTTTGGGATTATCCTAGGTTCTCTCACATTTGCGCTTTTGTGATAATTTAGAAGAAAAAAAACTTTTTTTGTTTCAAATTTGGTGGAGTACAAATTATATAGTTTTAAACCCTTGGGGCATACTCCTTTTTTTTCTAATATAACCCCAAGACGGATAGGAGAAGGTATTTGTTTACCAATTTCCCCTTTAAAACTCTGTCGAACTGCTCGGGGTTTTCCAAATATTATTCTTCTGGGGTATTTAACATTTTTTATGTTATTTATATTTTTTCTTTTTCGTCATATTGATCAATTGTGATGGCAATAACTTTGGGTTGAATTTGCGTATAAAAAGCAATTCTTTTTGCTTCAGAGACTGAGCTCATGGCAACTGCAGTGGCTTTAAAACCACCTTATCTTTAAAGGAAATGTACTGGAGGGCTTTAATAAATGGAAAAAACATTTCTTTTTTCATTGGAACCAGGGTGGGGTAAAAGAAAAGGTTTTAAAAAAAAAATGGAGAAAAAAAAATTGGAATGACTTTTGCAAAATCGCCACCAAACAGTACCAGCAAGTTGGTGAGGCGACCCGGAAATTTGAAAAATGCTAGCCAAAAATTAGGGCCCTAATGAAGGAACCGAATAACGATTGCCGGATTTTTTTGGGGGGCGGGCCGATTAAAAGTTAAACGGAAACACGGTACCTCGTAAGAGTATTATGACCCGACAGTCAAAGGGTTAAGGGTTAATGTATAACAGAATTTTTAATTTTATAATAATCCCTAGTTCTTTTATATTTTTACAAGTTTTAGAATAATACGGTCTTATTCCTAAGTCTATAAATCTTACATTTTTAAAAAGAAAATCAGTTTGGAAATCACTTCATCTTATAACTACAGGCATAGATCTACGTAAACTTTCTATAAATGAATTATGCAAATAAACAGCAACTGTAATTATTAACAGCAGGACCAAGCAAAAACATTTCCCAAATGCAAACAATAACATAACCTCTTTAACTACAAAGTCGATCACGACAAACATAGACAACATCACTGCATTACTCAATTTCCCCTTTATTCCAATATATCTACATCACACTCACGAAACCTGGGTTAACCTTTTTAGGTTCCGACATACTAGTATGGCTTTCGCACCAGGGTTATTGACGAAATAAACGCCAAAAACTAGGCATTTCAAATTAGCGGAGAAAGCCATAGACCCCACAATGAAAAAAATGGGTCTATTGGTCATGTGCACAGTATAAAAAAAACCTGCACACAAATTCATAAAAATAAAAAAATTTTTACCCCTGTTTTTTGGATTAAAACAGGGCTTTTTTCACTTTTTTTCATATAGTATTATGGTTGTATTCAGTTTTTGGTCTCAATTTATGAATGGAAACTATTACAGAAATTGAGATATTTTGATTTTTTTCACAAGAAAAAACCTTGAAATTGAACCAAAGTAGCAGAAATGTTTTCGATTTTTTTTCCAAAATTCAAAAGTAACAAACTCCAACGTCCAATACACATCAATGGGGTCAATATTCTTTTCCCAAAATTTTTGATACTATTTATACCATTTTTACATAATGCAGTGTCTGCAAACAGTACATCTTTATTTTTTTGTGAGAAAAAAAATTCAAAAAATGGGAAAAAAAAAGAAATGTAAGGGGGTTTTGGGGATGTAATAACGAAAAGAAAATTTATTTTATGCCAGGAAAAGCTGTCTTTTTATTCGGACCCAATTGGAAATTGGCTTTCTAAAAATTTTTGTGAAAAATGCAAAATTGGGCCCAAAACTAAGCACTTTATTGGATTTTGAAATTGAAAATGGGGTTTTTGTACCATTCGAAGAAAAAATGTTTCTAGCAAAATAAAATTTTTTGTCAACATACACCGAAATTTACCCAAAAATAGGGGGCAAAGTGGGCGAAATCGTAATCGTAAACTTCGCGAGGGCCCCTAACTTTGCGAGGCATAAGTCCATAAGTTTTACATCAATTTCATACTTTTGTGCCTGAGACCCGGAAAAGATTCCCTTTGTGTTACATAATAAACAATTTTTTTTTTCGAAAAATTTTCGACCCGAAACAAGTTTTTGGAGAGGGCCCTTTCCCCAAAGGGTTAACTTTAATTTCAGATGTCCATCCATTACTGGCACATGCCTACACAACTGTAGAACAGACCCGCAAGGGGGGGGAAAAGCATAACACTCAAATCAAATGAATGACAATAAATCTTTCAAAAGGATGAAAAATGGAACTAAAACATAGCCAAAATTTTTAAACAAAAGACCTGCAAAAATCCTCACAGTTATAAATACTACAGAGTCCATAGTCAAACTTTACCACTTTAGTGAAAACTAGGAAAACAAATATGATGCACACATAAAAAAAGACCACATGCTACTAACAAGTTTTCAACATAAACTACAAAACCACCGGGACCCAAAAGTAACCGAATTCACAAACACTATGACAATTTCTTGTTGCTAAAAAATATCTAAACCTCAACATCAAAGACAAGATCCCTTTAAAAGACCCATCGGGACAAACACCTATCCCCCTTTAAAATCGCATAATCACAGACAACACACAGCCCACTCCCCAAACCCCTTTCTCAACTAACTGGGCAAACTACCACAAACATTCTAAAGTAACCTTCAGACTACTAACGGACAGCAGTTAACAACTTTATAGCACTTGAATAACACGTTTGGCAAAATGAGCCGACACATAAAAGTAGAATGAATGTATAAAAAAAATTTTTCAAAAGAAGCCCAATGCCTTACACAAACTTTCCCCCCAAAAAATCAAAACAAAACACAGCAAAGAGATGAATATCCCGGTGAAACTCCAGCACCCAAAAAAATCCATTAAAAACAAAGCATAAATATAAAAAAGTATAAAGGTCCCAAAAACTGGGAAAAACAGTCAAAACTTTATTTTGTCGCTCTTCCCGCCTGATAAGAAAAAACAAAAAAAAATTGTATTATGAAAATAGATTCATAACATCAAGGTGATATGAAAAAACCGGAAGCCCTCTATCGAAATTTTTGGAACTAAAAAGTTATCCAAAAAAAAACAATCAAACAAACAAAACAAAGAACCCCTACCCACCCACTGAAACAGCAGACCAATGTTTTTCTTTTTCCCCCATAGAAAAAATCTCAAACAAAAACCAAGCTCAAACACCCTTCCATCAGACTACCCACAGGACCTACCCAAATACACATTCCCAGCTCCCACCACCCCACTAAATCTCCCCTTATCATCAACCCCTTAACCCTTTTCGGGGGTCACAGGCCCTCTCAGAACTTGTTCTCAGGGTTGGGCCCAAAAATTTCAAAAAAAAAAAAAATATTTTTGTTGTGGAAAGATAGAAAATTTTTCCCCCCCATCTAAGACACAAAAGTATGAAATTTGAGGAAAACTTAGGGAAATTATCTTCGCGAAATTAGCGTCTCGACAATTTTTACGCATGGGCATTTTTGTCCACTTGAGCCTATTTTTCGGCCCAATTTCCATTGTATTGTCGACAAAAATCAAAAACTATTTCGTAGAACCCATTTTTCTATCGAATGATAAAGAAACCCCCTTTACCGATTTAACTATTCAATCATGGGTCAAATTTGAATTCTCCCAAATTTTACCAAAAATTTTAAAAAGATGCCATTTCCAATGGGGTCAGAAAAACAAGAAAGACATTCCGGGCCAAAATAACTTTTCCACTTTTTCATTAGTCACGCCCCCCATGACCCCCTTACATTTTTTTTGCTTTCCCTTTGAATTTTATTTCAAAAAAAAAATAAAGTTTTACTGTTATGCAGACATGCATTGGTGTTAAAATGGTAAAAATAATACAGCGCATTTGGGAAAAGAATATTAACCACCATTTTGACGTGTATTGGACGCAAGCATGATTTTTTACTTTTAAACTTTGGTAAAAATCAAACATTTTGCTATTTTGAGCAAAATTTCAAGGCTTTTCTTTGTAAAACCAGTCAAAATCATCTCAATTTCTATAATTGTCTTCCATTCTATAAAATGAGCCCCAAGAAAACAAAATAAATGATAAATACCTTTTTGAAAATTACGTGCAAATTCGCTTTTTTAATCCAAAAACAGGGGCAAAGTACATTATAACCAAAAATAATGTCAGGGGCCCAGATTTTCAATGCCCCCCAGCATCAAGGGGGATTACCAATAGACCCCTGCGTCTTCAAGAGGACGGACAAGCCCCCTAAAGTGGGTTTCCTGACCCCGGGCTGTGGCTCGACTTTGGTTGGCGTGCAGCCAGCAGAAACAGCCGGGTTTGATAAAGCTCTGATCCACCCGACCGGTCACAAAACGGGCCGCGGGGGCTTTCCCCCCCCAAACCCTTCTCCAGGAAACTCCAATCCGGTAAATTTTTTTTTTTCTCACCGACTTGGCTGCAGGTTTTTTTTAACTGCGCACATGCCACAAGACCCTTTTTTTTTCATTTTAGGCTTACCGCTTTCTCCACTATTTGAAGGCGCTAAATTTAGGCGTTCTAGACATAAAAAACCCGGGCACGAAGCCGTACTATACGGCTAAACCCAAAAGAGAAAAAACAAGGTGGGAAGAATAAACAACTTGCCGTTTTATTAAAAAAAAAGTTTTTCCTCAAGTATTGTCACCAATTTTTGCACGCTCTTTAAAACAAACCATTGAATCTCTACCTTCCCAACAATTCCCAAAATAGCGGGGGTCACTCTGACCATAAAGGGGGGTGACCAAACGATTGAAAAACTACAACCAAATCTATTTACCAATGCCTCTAAAATCTTTAAAAAATTAATTCATAACGATCTATTCCCCTCGTTTCAAAAAACATATTAAACCCCCTTGTCAGTTTGGTTTCAGGAATAATAAAACAAAAGAGTATAAAACACTGCTAAAAAAAAATAAAAAGCATAAAAAAAATCCCACTGGGAATTTCATTCATTTCGAAAAGCTTTCGATACAGTCACCATGAATTTTGCTTACTCCAATTAATGCACTTGGTTAAAATGGCCCCCTCCCTAAACCCTTTTACATACCTTAGTAACAAAACTCAAATTGTAGCAAATGGGCAAACTCTTCCCCCCAACCAATCACAGTAAGAGTCCCCCAAGGGAAGTGCCCTTTGGGACCACTCCTCTTTCTCTTACATAAAAGATCTACCAAATGCATCACAGCTCCCAAAACCCCAAATTTTAATTGCAGAGACACTACATACGTTTTCCCTACCCAAACCCAGTCATATGCAAACACAGCAATGCCGTTTTTCAGAAATATCAGCCGGGTGATTACTAATAAATTACCCGAATTGATAAAACCTATTTCATTCATTTTGGAAAAAAAGCTGCAAATGTCCAATAACAAAACACAAACAATCACGTCACAAGAATTAAGGGGGAAAAATTTCCCTAGAAATCCACCTTGAAAAGTACCTAAGTTCCCGACACACAACAACAAAAACCAAGAAAACTTAAACGCCCATACTATAAAAGATAAGGACACATTCCAAAAATCAGCTCTCCGGGCCTGTACCATTCACTCATATACCCTTTATCTCACATAGGGAATTTATGAGGGGATCAACAACAGCCAATCCCCTATGACCTCTAAAAACCCAGCAAAGGCACATCAAAATAACAAATTACCACTCCACCAGCATATCCACCAATTTCAAAAGTCTGATCTGCTCACCTTTAAGAACATCCATACTTATTCATGGCCTACTACATACGAGAAAAATAACGCAAATAAAAACCCCACTCAAACTTCCCTCCCCAAACCCTAAAAGGACACATGCCAAACAAAGAAAAAGTCTCTTTTTGATGTACCTCCTGTCCAACCAGTGAAAAACTTATGCACAAAAAGGGGGCCCCAAAATAGGGAAATTTCAAACCAGAAAAAAAAACTAAAAGTAATCGGTCGAAAATAAATTTTTTAAGACTCTTCTCAAAACCACTAATACCCGACAAATGCTAAATACTCATACACTATACTCATTATATATTCCCACAATAATTTCAAAAATTTTACTTTAAAACCTTTTTATCAATTGTTGACAGGAAATAATTGCATCTTTGCTTTCACGAAAAGTTTTTTGAATATAGAATATTCTTTTGTCTTATAAAAATTAAAATTTCACTTATAATTAATATTCAAAGCACAACTATAATAAAATTTTTTTAGTGTTAGTAGCGTAAGCCAATAATGTTAAGTGGGCCCATAATCCAGGCAAAATAGAGCCTCTTTGCATTGAAAAAACCCATTATTGTAATAAAAAAACTAAATGTATGTTTGCAAAGACAAATAAATAAATAAATTGTAAGCGAAAAATGGAGTATTTTTGAGGGCAAACTGAAGTAAAAACACAGTATTCAAAGGAAAACACTAAAATTCGTATATAAACAAAAAAATCATAAAACACTACAGAAGTAAAAAAATAATAAAATGTTTATATAAAGTGTTTAGTACTTCACACTAAAACAAACATCAATTTGTTTTTTTAATAACTGAACATAACTGATATGGTATCCCTCAAGCTGCTTTTTCTCTCAACCATGTCAGCAGGCTTTCCATTTTTTTCTGGACAGAGGTCCCAGCTTAGACGTTTTGAATGCCCCTTGGTGGCGCTATAGCCCTTTATCGATCCCGCTGCTTTGTATCGACATTATAGATTTACGCGCTGGTATTTTCTGCAAATCCCCAAAATCATGCACCGCAAATGTTTATAATAAAATTTATGCATAAATTCCAGGGAAAACCCTTGCTTTTTTTTCTCAGCCTGTCCTTTGCACTTTTTTCTTTGGACCCATGGGGTTTGAAAAATAAATTTGGCCAAATGACTGTCAAAAAATGTAAGCAAAGTAGGAGTTTAAATTTCGACAGTGATGTAAACAATGGGGACTGCCAAATACGGCAGCATTTCACAATTTTTTATACAGGGCTGCCATCACAAATCCGGGAATCAGTTATTCGGTTCCCTTCAGTTATCAGCACTAATTCTGGATAGCATGATTTCAAATTTCCAGGGGGGCCACACCAACTGCTGGATGTTTGGGGGCACTACTTGCTGCATAAGTCATTTAATTTTGTTTTCTCCCTTTTTTATAACCTGCTTACTTTTTTCCCAGCCATGGTTCCAATGATAAAAAAAATGCTTCTTGTTGTGAAAGCACTTTTCATAGAAAATTGCCTTTAAAGATTTGGTGGCTTTTTAACCACGTTTTGGGTTTCTATGACTCAGTCCCGGATGCAGGAGAATATGCTTTATCATTAAAAGCTAAATCAAACTAGAGCTTATTTCCATCACAATTTTTTTTATTTATTTATTTATTTATTTTTTAATTAAAAATGATACAGGAAGTACAAAATTATTACAGGAAAAATGCCAACATGTTAATACTCCGAATGAAAAATTTTGGGTAATACCGACAGTTTTACGGAGGGATGAAGAATATTTGGGGGGTACAAAAACCATTCTCCAAAACCATCCCCTGACGGGAATAGAAACCCGCGTCAAGAGTCTCAAAACCCAGACCGTCATGTTAGCCACTGGGCCGGGTAGCAAAATAAGTTCGCCAAATAGGTATATTTCTACCCACAGGGAAAGGTTAGCATAGGCCCCCTGTGACCACAAATGCAAGTTTTTACAGATGAATCTCCCGAGTGTGGCCGTGATGAACTCTAGCTCCAGCCCCTAAACCATCAACAGACTAACGAAATCGAAAGACACGATTTCAAACAAACCAAACCGTGGCGGGGATAGAACCCACGATCAGAGTCCAAAAAATCCAGACGTTGCTTACCACTGGACCAATGTCACAATAAGATTTGTCCACTATATATTTCTACACCATAGGAAGGGGACATGGGGGGCCACTGGACCAGTGGCAACGCACGGTCTGGGGTTTTGAGACTCTTGACGCTGGGCCCATCCCCCTCCCTGGTATGGTTTGCTTGCAATGAACATTCGATTTTTGAGTCACGTTGAGGCTTTTAGGGGGCGGGGCAAGTTACACGGCCACGCAGCTGGGTTCCGAAAAACTTCATTTGTGGCACAGTGGTGTATGCAACCTTCCTATGGTGTAGAAATATACCCAGTTGGACGAATCTAAAATTTTGGCTAGCTGGTCCAATGGCTAACACAATGGTCTGGGGTTTTGAGACCTCTGATCGCGGGCCTATCCCCCTCCGTGGTATGGTTCATTTGCAAATTGGGCTTCGATTCGGAGTCCCTTCTCCACCCTGTTTGGGGGTTATGTTTAAAAAAACGAAGTGTAGACAGGGCAACTGTGATTTACATCGTACTGCACCATAAACCTAAACAAAAAAAATTTTTTTCTCTATATAGTTACCACATAGCAGCATATGGAGAGAACCTGGTAAACCCAAAAAAAATCAGACAACGTGGGTTTTTTAGTACCGGCTTGGGTTAAACCATATATGATTTTTGGTAAATATTCGATTTTCCCGCAGGGTAAAACATTTGGGGACGTTTACACCTGTTGTCTAGTCACCCCAGTAAATGGGTACCGGGCTTAGTCGACTGGTGTGGGTCAACCTAGAACCTGCCCAAAATGCTTGAAATACTTACTAACAAGCGGCTTTCTAAATAGGCATGTCCTGATTTTACTTGTCTGTATCCCCTTACTGTACGTGTAGAAATAAAGATATTTTTGGACCCCCCGGTTAACGATTTTTAATCCGGCAAGGGGCTATCTTATGCGAAATAATCGTTTTGCAATGAATTTTCCCCATAAGAATAATGGAAAAAAAAAATTAAACCCTGCAAGACGCCCCAAAAAAATGAAAAAAAAAAATTTTTTTACCACAGAAATGTTAATTTTAAACACACAAATGAAAAAAAAAGGATGCACAATACATGACACTTTCTTTTTGAAATCGGGATGATTAAGGAGGGAGGAGGGGGAAGAGATTACTTTTATGTTTGAAAGGGGGAACCCCCCTTCCATTGGGGCTTGGGTACAATCCTTTTTTTGGGGTTCTTCCCTTTTTCTTTTTAAAAACCACTAACCGCTTTTAAGCACTGGACCTCTGTCGCAACAAATCTTCCTAGAGCTCTGTACCTCCCTTTTCCTTCAAGCTTTCCCAAAAAGGGCCCTAAATTGTCATTGAAATAGTCACCCAGCTTGCAACAGCGTGTCAGGGGTTTATTATAAAAATTTGCAGTTCAACCCACTGTGCACCATTTTCCCTTTAACTTTGAAAATAGGCCAAGGATTCCACAACGGCTAGGGTCTCAGGGTTAGCCCCAAACCCTTTAAAAACTTTTTTTAATTTCCATCAAAACTCACCCTTTTTACCACAGGGGTTTGGGATAAAGCTTTCTTGGGGGCCCCGGGCACTTTTTTTTCCAGAAACAGCACCGAAAACCTGTAATAATACGAAAAATCCGAGTGTAAGCTTGGAGTTACCGGGGGAGGCTGGCTGGAAAAAAATGGGCGGCCGGGGGCTTGAGGGGGACAATGACGCTCCGGAGAAAATCGGGGAGCGGGTTTTTTAATCGGTATGCGCGGCAAAAATTTTTCGATAAAAAATAATCGTTATGCGGAAAAATCGCTATGCGTGCCTCGTTTTGCGGGGGCCCTTATTATTTTATTATTATTTTATTATTTTTATTATTTTATTATTATTTTTTATTATTGTTGTTTTTGTTGTTGTTGTTGTTTTTGTATTTTCTCAATTGTTTTTGGGGTTTTAACTTATTGAAACTTGGGGAATTATGATGGAAAATACTTCTTAAATCACCAAAAAAAAAAAGAAATCAGACATAAATAGCGGGGTTCACTTCTCAGCCCTTATGGGGGCCCCTTAGCCATATATTTTTCCCCGTGGTTTTTATATTACTTCTCATTTTTTCAGTTTCAATTTACAAATGAAAGATATATTACAGAAATAGATATGATTTTTATTGCTTTCATGATGAAAATACCCTTTAAATTGCGCTCACTTTGCGAAAAAGTTCATTTTTTACGAAGCTCAAGAGTAAACAAATGACGTCACCGTCCAATACCTTCCGCTCCTCTAAATTTTCCCAAAAGGATCAAGAACGGTTTTCAGATTTAAACAATTTTTACAATAATGCATAGTCTGATAACGTAAATCCCTTTTATTTTTTTTTTTGTGAAAAAATTTCAAAGGAAAGCAAGATAATATAAGAGGGGGCCTTTGCTGGACTAATGAAAAGAGAAAAGGGTTTTTTTAATCCAGAAAGCTGCTTGTTTTTTTAAACCCATTTTGAAATTTGGGATCTGTTGAAATTTGTGTGAAATTGGCCAAATTTTCCAATTTTTGCCACTAATTGGGTAGTTTAAAAAAGTGAAAAGGCGGGATCTTTTGCTCGCGACGATTAAATAAGTAAATAAGTAACTTATTCAGGTATACACAAATACTTTTCATTTAAATTATCACATAATGTATTACAAGAACCTGGGATAACCCAAAAAAGCAGCAAAGTGACTTATTTCCGTACCTGGTTGACTTGCCTATTTTTTTTAGAAATATTTTTTTCTCTCTTTTTTTGTTGGGGTTCTTTTTGAAAATTGGGCAAGTTGAGGAAAAATGTTTTTTAATTACAACAAAAAAAAAAAAGATGGCAAAATAAAGGGGAATTCACTTCCGCCATTTGCTGCTTCCTTGCGGGGATATTTTTCATATGGTTTTTATGGTTGTAATTTTTTGCTTTTTTTATCTCTTTATAGAAGGAAAAATTTTTACCCGAAACAAAATATTTGAAATTTCTTTCAGATGAAAAGAACCTTGAAATTGAGCTCAAGTAGCGGAAATGTTTGATTTTTGCCGATTTTTAATGAACTTTGTGTAAGTCAAATTTTATTTAATTTTTTTAAGTGTTTCTAACTTAACCCTCTGAATCTGCAAACTCAGTAACCGGGCCCCTACAAGTCCCCCAAAATGTGGATTTGGATGGAGGACCTGTACTATGTAATATTATGTACATTATTTTTATTTAATTTTGTGAATGAAACTCTATTTTCATTGTAATAATAATAATTTTTATTATTATTACAGTGGGGAAATCAAATTTTCAAACTTAATCCATTCCAGGAGCGACTAAATTTTAAAATTTTTAAATGAAGCAATATTTCCCATAAGAAATAATGGAAATAAAATTTAACCATCCAGAAACCCAAAAAAAATAAAAAAAAATACATTTTATAGAGTTTTAATTCATTTTTTTACATAAAAAATATAGTTAAATTATTATTAGTAAATTTTAAATATTTAAATTTTTTAAATTTAAGTATTTAGATAAGGCTAAAGAGGTTTTTGTTTCATTTATGGATTTGGAAAAGGCGTATGACAGGGTGGATAGGGGGGCAATGCGGCAGATTTTGCGGGTGTAGGTGTAGGAGGTAGGTTACTGAAAGCAGTGAAGAGTTTTTACGAGGATAGTGGGGCTCAAGTTAGAGTATGGGGAAAAGAGGGAGTTATTTCCCAGTAAAAAAGGCCAAACAAGGATGTGTGATGTCACCGGGTTGTTTAAAAATATTTATAGATGGGGTTGTAAGAGAAGTAAATGCGAGGGTCTTGGCAAGAGGCGTGGAGTTAAGAGATAATCACACATAAAGTGGGAGTTGTCGCATTTTGCTCTTTGCTGATGACACTGTGCTCTTGGGAGATTCGAAGAGAAGTTGCAGAGGTTGGGGGGATAAATTTTGGGTAGGGTATGCAAAAGAAAAAAATTTAAAAGTGAATACAGGAAAGAGTAAGGTTATGAGGATAACAAAAAGATAGTGATGAAAGACTGGATATCAGATTGGAGGGAGAGAGTATGGAGGAGGTGAATGTATTCAGATATATGGGAGGGGAAACGTGTCAACGGATGGGTCTAGAAAGATGAGGTGAAACATAGAATTGATGAGGGGAAAAGGGTGAGTGGTGCACTTAGGATTTTGTGGAGACAAAAACTTGTCCTTGTAGGCAAAAAGGGGAATGTATGAGAGTTAGTTTTACCAACGCTCTTATATGGGTGTGAAGCATGGGTGATGAATGTTATAGCGAGGAGAAGGCTGGAGGCAGTGGAGATGTCATATCTGAGGGCAATGTGTGGTGTGGATATAATGCAGAAAATTCGTAGTTTGGAAGTTAGGAGGAGGTGCAGGATTACCAAAACTGTTGTCCAGAGGGCTGAAGAAGGATTGTTGAGGTGGTTTGGACATGTAGAGAGAATGGGGCAAAACAGAATGACTTCAAGAGTGTATCAGTCTGTAGTGGAAGGATGGCGGGGTAGGGGTCGGCCTAGGAAAGGTTGGAGGGAGGGGGTAAAGGAGGTTTTGTGCACTAGGGGCTTGGACTTCCAGCAGGCATGCGTGAGCGTGTTTGATAGGAGTGAATGGAGACAAATGGCTTTGAATACTTGACGTGCTGTTGGAGTGTGAGCAAAGTAACATTTATGAAGGGGTTCAGGGAAACCGGCAGGCCGGACTTGAGTCCTGGAGATGGGAAGTACAGTGCCTGCACTCTGAAGGAGGGGTGTTAATGTTGCAGTTTAAAAACTGTAGTGTAAAGCACCCTTCTGGCAAGACAGTGATGGAGTGAATGATGGTGAAAGTTTTTCTTTTTCGGGCCACCCTGCCTTGGTGGGAATCGGCCAATGTGTTAATAAAAAAAAATAAAAAAAAATAAAATTTAAATAACATATAAAATAACATATTTACTTACATTTATTGAAGATTGGTGATGGCATCTGGAAGACAGGGAGGAGGAGAGAGGGAGTTGTGGTTAGTGTTTGGAAGGGGAATCCCCCTCAATAGGGACTTTAGGTATCAAAGCCGTCTCTGGGGTTACTTCCCTTCTCTGTCTTTTAATAGCACTAGGACTAGCTTGAGAGTCATTAGACCCAGAGGCGTCGCTAGAGTTGGTGTCACCCGGGGCGGAATCTCTGGTGTCACCCGGGGCGGAATTTCTGGTGTCACCCGGGGCAGCATCTTTGGTGTCACCTCCATGAAATTCAAGGGTGAGGGATGGAGGGGGGGTAAACTCCAGCTTGACCCTACTACAGCCATGACAAAT
>NC_069429.1:35515239-35533512 GCF_026875155.1 Cherax quadricarinatus
TTGGGTAAAGATTTGTTACATTTGTGGCATGATTTGGGTGTGTACCCCGGGCATTTGGTTTATGTTGGCCAGTGATTATGGAGTGATGTCCCTTGAGGGTTTGAAAGATGCAGTTTTGGGCTGTTTTGAGTTTGTTGGGGGAGTTTCCTAAAGAAGAGCTAGGAAAAAAGCATTGACGGGGGAGGAGGGAAATTTACTTATTTTCTGTGGTTGGAAAGGGTGAACTGATGATGTTAGGGGTTTGTCGTCTGAAATTCTGTATCCCCTAGTTGTACTCTTAAATGGGGTTTTCGGGGCTGAGTCACAGCCCCGGGCCCCCGCCTTTTTGGGTGGGGGCCTACATAGGTCACTTCCCCCCCATGGCTTTATCATACCTCTTTTTTAAAGCTATGTTGGATCCTGCCTCCAGTACTCATTTCCCAGACTTTTCCCCTTTCCCCGACAATCTTTTGGATTTAAAAAAATATTTCTAAAACCCCTGTGATTCATCTGTGTCTTTAAAATTTCCCGGCTGTGACCCCTTGATGCTGTTTTTCCCTTTTTCCTGAAACATCCTTTTCTCTGTCCACCTTGTCGATTCCTTCAGATTTTTGTTTTCTTATAATACCCTTTCCCCTTCTCCCCTGTCCCCCAGTGTCGTCAGGTCGATTTTTTAATTTTCCCTCTTTTGGGGACTTTTTCCCCAAAACCCCGGGGCCCCAGTTTAGTTGAAAACCCTTGAAATTTTTTTGGTGTCCTTACGTGCTTGGCTAGGTGGGGGTTTCCCAAAAACTGGGGCTGCATATTCCAATATGGGCCTAACTTTCCCACGGGGTACAGGGCCCTTGACCGATGTGGGAAATGCAACAGCATTCCGACATTTTAAAGGGTTTGCTATGCCCCCTTTTTGCTGCCCCCTTTTTTGGTTGTTTTGCGTCCCCAGGAGATGTGCTGGGGGTTTTATACTCACCTCAAGGCCCTTTTTTCCTTGAGTGAGGTATGTAGTCTCTGTACCCCCTGGGCTGTACTCGTTTTGCGGTCTTTTTGCCCTTTCCCCAGTCTTCAGGGCCCTTGCATTTTTGGGGGGGTTTTGAACTGCGGACCCAGTTGCGGGCCCGGGCTGCGCCTTTCCAGATCCCTTTGTCGTGCTGCCGGGGTCCCCTTTCCAATTGAATTCAGTGTGTGTGTTTTGTGTGTGTGTTTTGTTGTGTGTGTGTGTGTGTTTTGGGGGTGTGTGTGTGGGTTGTGGGGGTGTGTGTGTGTGTTTTGTGTGTGTGTGGGTGTGGTTGTGTGTTGGTATGGGGGTGTTTTGGTTTTTTTATTTTGGGGGGTTTTTTGTGTGTGGGGGGTTGGGGGCGTGTATGCGTGCGTACGACCAAAAAAAATGAAAAAATTTTAGTTTTAAATTTTCTAGTAATACACTTAAATACAATTTCAAAAACTTTGTAACCACAAACCTTTTACGCATGTGCAGGCCCCCAAAGGTCCTAGTCCCCTTTTGGGATATTTCTTTAAAGAGCCCAGGTTTTTAAATAGAGCCACGGATTTTAAAGGTTTCCCGGTACCTGACAAATTTTAAAATCGGGATGTAGTGGCATTGTTATTATATTTAACATTTCTTTTTCCTCCTCGCTCTCCCTTTTCTCTCTTCCTTCCTTGCCCCCTTTTCTCGCTCTCCCCTCCCCCTTTCCTGGTTTTTCTTCTCTCCCTAAACCCCTTTCCCTTTTCCTTCCTCTCCCTTTCCCCCCCCTTCCCTCCCCTCACTCTTTCCTCCGTTTTATCAGTTAAAAATTCCCCAATTTTTTTTTCCATCTTATGTTAGTGTAATTAAAAACGGGTTTACAGTCCCAAAAAAGGTGCCTTACCTCCCCTACCAGGACAAAAAACCCTGCTAAAAACTTTAAAAGGCCTCGTCCATCAACAAATGCTTAACCGGAAACCTGGGAGATGATACATTACTTATCCTTTTCCCAAAATTTCGAAAACTATCAATTTTTTTTCCCAAAATCTGCACTCCCTGAGGTCATTATGATGATAAAGGGGTACTAAATAGTAGTTTTTTTGTCTAGAAATTAGCAGGGATCGAGTTTTTCATTGCCCCTAAATTTAAACCCCGCAAGAGTTAAGGTTTCACAATAAATCAAATCCGGGGGTTTTCTTTAGGTCTCTATTTCTGGTGATTCCTCTGTAAAATGATATTGTGAAAAAAGACGCGTACAAAGTGTCTTTTTCCACTTTTCCCCTGTGCTAGAACGGTTTTAGGAAAATCAAAGGCCCCTCGCTGCTGGTAAAAAAGGGCCCCGGGGGGGCCCTGTTGCCCGGGCAGACGTTTTAGAAAAACTCGCCGGGGGATACGGGGCCCCCAAAAGCTGAAAACCAAATTTGCTTTGGGGTTTTTTGTTCCCCAAAAATTTTTGAAATCACATCCTATGCAGCTAGGCGGGGTGTATTGCCAGCCTCCCATTCTATAAGTTTGTGGGTGAATTGGACTTTGTCACTAGAATTTTTTCCAGACGTTATGACTGCAGTCATAATACTTTATCACTGGTTTCCATTCTTTTATCCGTTTATTCCATCATGATGCTACATCATCTCGAAAAAACAGTGGAACCCCGGTGTTTGAATTTAAGTGGTTCCTAGGTGGTGTTCGAACTGCGAAAAGTTCGATGTCTGAAACAGTATTTCCCAGGCTTTAGTTATCAGCCTCACACACTGCAGGATGTTAAACTGACTTCCAAAAGTCTCTGAGAGTTAAGTTTGTGTCAAAGGTCACTTCAAAACACTTTTGAAACAGGGCTTTCGTATAAAGTTTTTTTAACAACTGATTTTTAAACAAATCAGCGCGTTTAGACTCCAGAAAAACGTTCGAAGACCGGGTAAATTTTTTTGAACAAAATTGTTTGAACTCTGGTTTGCTCGAGGTCCGGTACGTTCGAACACCGAGGGTCCACTGTACTTCAGTTCTTCTGGAGAATTTCCTAATTATTGAAATAAGATTCATTGGTAAATATACATATCATGGTGAGATCCACGACTCGGAAACAAAGAAAATGGCTGATCACTCGGGTATTAAGATACGCAATACCTTAATTTCAGACGATTCGGTACGTTTGGGATGGTAAGCTGCAGTTTTTTTTTTTTTTAGAATCTAATCATCTCTCTTAGGTTTTATTACATTAATGTTATACAATACAGAAAAACTGATGAATAGGACATGTATACAACACCCGGGTATCTTTATTATATAGGCATTTCGCCACCAGGTGGCTCTTTCGAATCCAGAACTTGTGTTACTGAGAAGATTAGTCTAAGCTAGTCACAGTTGTCACTATCATAAGGAAAAGTGTGCGCTTTCTGAAGGTAGTCAGGTCTGATGGGGATTACTTCTCTTGTCTACTCACAGAATGTTCCAACCCATTACTTCTCTAGTCTACTCAGAATATTCCAAACCATTACTTCTCTTGTCTACTCACAGAATTTTCCATCCCATTACTTCTCTTGTCTACTCACAGAGTGTTCTAACCCATTACTTCTCTTGTCTACTCACAGAGTATTCCAACTGTCTACTAACAAAAGTGTTTGAACCCACTGGAAGACAATCCTAACACTAGCAGGCCAGTGAGCTCTCCAGTGTCCACTGTCCGCGCCTTATCTGCTTTGTGAGATATGGTTATAATAACGTTTCTGTTTCCTTTTCTAAACCTTGGGCAACACTTTTTTTTTTTTTTCGAAGAAATTTTCCATAGTTTCAAGCATCGTGTTTTTCATTCACAAACAAAAGTCTGTGTTGAAATTGTTGATTTACATAAATTAATTAAACTTTGTGACGTGCCAAGACATGGATTTTTTTAACTGTTTTGAGGCAGAATACAGACGGTGCCCAGATAATTCAGTTTCATATTTACTTGAGTGAAAGGCGGGTAAGTTCCGCAGCAGCAGCAATAAAAGCAACATCAATAACATCAGCAGAAACAGATGCAGTCTGGAAGCAGAAACAGCAGCGGCAGCAAAAGTAGCGTAGCAACAGCAGCCCAAAAATATGCCACCATCACAGTAGATAACAACCAACAGCAGAAGCAGTATAAGCAGCACAGTAGCTACAAGCACCTGCAGCAAATAACCAACAGCAGCAGTAACATAAGCAACAGCAGCTAACATCACCAGCAACAGCAAGCAAACCAACAACAGGAACCTCGCCAGCAGTAGCAGCACGAAACCAGCAGCATAAGCGCAGCAGAGCGCAGCAGCGGCATGAGGAACAGCAGCGGGAAGCAGTAGCAGAAGCCAGCGTCTGCAGCAGGGCAGCAGGAGGACGTGTAGTAGCAATCAATAATTCCTGTACAAAAGCAGCTATGCTGCTGCCTTTCATAAACACTCACTCGACCATTTTGGGGGGCAGGTGGAAACCATTGCTGGGGTGGGAGAGGATTGGGGAATGGTGGGAGGAGGGAATGGATATAATGATTGGAGGAGAAGGATTGGATGACTTGGGAAGGTGAGATATTATATTATATTTATAGGTATGTAAAATATGCTGGAGAGACAAAGGTAAAACTGAACACTGAACAGGGCAAGAAAATGCCACAGGAGTTAAAAAAAACGAAGAATATTAAATTTGTATATTTCGCCACCAGCTGAGGTCCTCTTTTAGCAAAGTATAAAGCAATGAGGGTAACGCATAGTTTATTTTACTGGAGATAATTAAAGGCAGAGCTTCCAAGATTATTGGGACGCTGTATTATATCTCCTAATTGGCTACATTTTTTTTCGGGACCTGAAGATATGTAAATAAATATCGTAGTGATAACCTTTTAAACGGGGATGTGACTTTCTCATAGTAGTGACTCATTCCTTGTTAATGCGTGTTTCTGTCCCTGCGAGCTCTGTGTTGACTGCTTGCGGTTGCTAGCTGAAGCCGCTGATAAGACTTGGTACTGGGGATGTTTACTTTTGGTGAGATATTAATCACCACAGCTAGTGTTTAAATTTTCTATGGAAAGGTTAGATTTCGGTATGATTTCCTTATTGCTTTCAGCTGATTTCCGTCAGTATGGTCTTCCATTTTGTAGAAGATGTTGTGCTAACCCAAATGATTGTGTAGTGATGAATTATTGATATGTTGAAACAACTTAGGAGATTTTCATTGAATTACTTGACTGCGCAATCGTGTTCGTTTTAAACCTGGTCACAAGGTCCCTGTCAGTTTTCACTTCTGAAAACCAAATGACAGTTGCTGCACGGGATTTGGTATAACGTCCTTGTGCCTCATTTGAAGCTACTTTTCAGTGATTCTAGAAAACACAGTTGTCTAATTTATTTGGATGGTAAGCTGCAGCAGTCCCTCTATGTCATCTTTTGCTTTTTAAGGAAATACGTGCATGGAATGATTATGGCGAATTTCTTTCGCCAAGTTGCCCTCTGTTTACTTTGCTGAACTATTAGTTTTAAAGTAATTTTGTTGGCTTTGCTAACAACTCTTTCTGCATAATCAGTGTGGAAGTCAAGCTTGGATCACTGTGATCTGTTGTTGTTTCCAATGCTCAAGGAGCCTTAAGGGTGTAACATAGTCTCAGACTGTTAGTAAACAAGACGAGAAACTAAGAGTGTGTAGACTTTATACACTGTGAATTATAGTACAACGAGGGGAAGGTAGTTGAGATCTCTGTCCCATTCAAAGTTGAACTTGATCGATGACACTAGTTTCCATAATTTTGCTGAAGAATGTAATGAAATGGCCACACGACGTTTCGTGGTACCTGTTCCCGCAGCTGTTGCTTGGAAATTTTGAGTGGAGGTTTATAAATGTGTTTGTTGTGTTTTAAAAAATCAGACTAGAGTCAAAAGAAGTTCTTAAAATAATTTACAAAACGCAACCTTATCATTATCTGGTGCTGTCACCAGCGTGACAGTGTGCACCTTGAGTCGGTGAATGCTACCAGGGGTGCACCTAATGCCCTATGTGACAACACCAAGGGCGCTAGCGAGCACCCAGTGTTGTTAATGCCAACACGTGTGTATCCAGTGTATCAGTGTGGAACTGACCCAAGTGTAACAATGGCATCCGGAAATTATTGATGCTATGACCCACTGGTGTAAGCCAGTAACCCCCAGTGTGTAGCTACACCAGTGTGCAGTGTCAGGGATGCAACCATAGTGTACCCCGTGGCTACAACAAGTGAACCAGCCCCGGGCACACAGTGTCAATGATACTACCACTGGTATAACCCCAGTGGTGTATTACTTGTATGGGCAACAGAGAAGAAAGACATCCTTCGATAAATTAACAGGGACAGATTACTAAGATGAATCAAGGAAAAAACTGGAAACTAGAAGATTAAATGAGCCAAAAGTGGTACAAGACAGCGCTTGAGCGAGAGAATAGTGAACAAATAACAAGGCATTAGGATGGGATGTAGAGAGGTTAGGTTAGCTTAGGTAAGGTTTGTCAGGAAGCAGGACAATGTTGCTTGACGCAGGTCTAAGTGAAATGATACCCTCCGCTGGAGCTTTGGTCATCTGACCGAGGCTTCCCTGGTTGTGGAGGTTGAACTCAATATGTACACCTCAAGGATCACCAGCCCGCTGGCCGCAGCAGCACCCGGAAGGTTTGGCGAGGCCCTCTGAAACTATCGAAACTATATTCTGCATAACAAAAAAAGGTACATACCGTGACTGAACAATACACTGATGAACCCCGCAACAAGAAGAAGAGGAGCTTACTACGACGTTTTTCGGTCCAACTTGGACCATATACAAAGTCACACAAACAACAAGGAGAGCAAGAATAGGTATATATATATATCATATACCATCCTGCCTCTCATTTTCGTTAGTGTGACTTTAAATGGTCCAAGTCGGATCCGAAACTTCGTCGAATGCTCCTCTCCTTCTAATGCGCCAGGTTTCTAAGTATATTAATCTGCATAATTGCTCAATCGATAAGTAAATTCAGATATTTTCTAGAAATTTTTAACGGTGAATAAGGTATATATTTCGGCTATAAAATTATGTGAAACCATATAATACGATGTTACTGTAAATTGAAAAGAGGTATATAAGCTTTTGCTAACAAAATGTTGGCAACAAACTATGAAATTAAATGCATTTTGGGCCACTACACAACAATTATCGTACATCAGGGATTGTGCACAAAAGTTTCCAGTCAGGGTTTGTTAAAGCCACATGATCACATTAAACTGCCACCGTCAGCTGCACGACATAATATGTGTTATGTATAGTTATACTGTAATAGGAAAAGAGGCACGATGGAGGTAAAAAAAGCATAGTGAAGCAGAAAAGGAAGAGTGCAGGCATGAAGGTACAGTGAATTTAGGGAGGGATAGTGTGGGGTTTGGCAGGACAGTGAATCTTCACTGTGAAAGTGTTGATGCCCTATAATTTATTTGCCTAAAATTCTTTGCTGTTAAGACACCCTTTACGTGCCCTCAGTCAGTGGTGAATTAATGATTACTTTTTTGTATCTCTCCAACAACATTACATTTAACGTGCTACGCAATGAAAGTGAAACTCCGTTTTAAATACTACGATGTTAAAAACCGTTTAAGAACCGCGTCACAAGAACTACCATTGTTTCAAGTGCTTGTACAACCAAGATAAGTTTACCATCAAAAGATCTATTTTCTCAAGAAACAAAAGTCGTTAAATGCGCATTAGTGAAAGTGTAAAATGTTGCAGTAAAGGCAAACTGTCACGTAACTAATTTACATTACCAAAGTGAGAGACCGTTCACTGCAAAGGAAGTTTTCGTGAGAATGTGAGGGGAATGGAAAAAAAATGTAACCCTGGCAAGATTGAAATTGTATTGGAGAATATAAGTTATTTACAGTACAGTTACTTGATAACACTGATAATGACACAGGGTCATTAACAAGGCCCACACATTTAAATCTTCTCTTGTGCTGTTAATGATGAAAGCAAGGAAACGAAATTCTAGACACAGCTCACCGTCTTGGTTCTTATAATGGGCATAGATCAAATTTTGAAATAGCGAGGTTGTATGGCACTGCAGAGGATGAAAGATACTACTGGTTTCAAAAAGCGAATTCATAAAAGTAAGTGAATCTGTGCACGAAGGTAACCCGAGATGGAGAAGTGAAACAACCGATGGTATAAGGAAATAAGATTAGAAAGTAAAACTAATGTATTGGCAAGAATAACTAAAATGTATAGAAAATAATAATGTTTTTCCCCAGTATTTAACTGTCAAATTCAACCGGACAGGCTTTGTGTAGTAAGATTCTCACGTTCGAATCTGTGATGTGTACATTCTTTGTGCTAGCGGGAGTTTAAATCAGGCAATCATGGCCTGAAAAAAAACATCACCAGTTTCAAGCCTCCTTGTCAGGGATAGAAGAAAACCTATGTGGATATTTTTGGATGGGTTCTGAAGTGATTGTGACGGAGCAAGGTAAGGTTCTCGCAAATTTTGTTCTGTGCTATATATAACAGACGTCTTTCTCACTGAGAGAGAAAGAGGTCAAGAAGCATTCGGATTTTGAACGGATTCGGAATTTGGCTTTCTTGAGTGAGTCCACAAAACATTTTAATAATTTGATTCACAGCTTGCAAGGTAAAGGACACTGTTGTTTTAAATGTAAAATGCCGATGGCGTGGAAGGTTTTGTAAGGAAAGATAAATGTGTTTGTGCAGCGCATCAACGATATAATTTTTCACTCTTTTCCCTGTGTAAGGAACTCTCAACCTACAAAAAAGAAAATTCACAGAACCCTGGTCATCGGCAGGAGTGACTGAACCTCCTGGAGAGTGATTAAAAAAAAAGTTTGGTAGATTTCTGAGAGTATGAGAGAGGCAAATGTAAATGAAAAATAATTCATAAATATTTTTAAGTTTATCAGATGACTCCAGTGAAATATTTCAGCTGGATGTTTTTGATTTGCAACCCAGCCAACACTTCATGACATTTAAGAAGGGATAACTCTCTGAAATTTTTTGCAAACTTCCAACTCATTTGTAAACCAAAAGAAGTTTTTGCCTTCCAAATGTTGACAAGTCTGTGGCAGTTCAAAAATCCGTGAGTAAAAACCTTTTAAGGAACGAAAATTGTTAAGACAAAGCTTCAGTCAAAGTTTCCTAATGGAATATTGCACAAAGATTTAGACTGTGTCACAAACATCCGAGCTTCATGTTTAACGCTCTCCCTCTCCTACTGAAGCCTCAATATTACAATAAGCTTACTTAAACAAATGAGAGGGCTTTACACGAGCTATTTTTATAAATATCCAATCATAACATTTAAATGACTTGCTAAATTTGTGATCATAACTTATTTTGGGGAGGCATGAGTAAGCTTTCATTCGTTAAAGGCACAGGATCCTGTTATTCTTTGACTGTAAAAAAAGCTTTGATCACCTAGTTATTGAATAACTGGATAATAAAATGGGTGATTCATGAAGAGGTGCACAGGGTGGTTTTAAATTCGTTGTTTTCGAGTTTATGTGTTATTAAAGAATAAAAAGTCAACAATACTGTGGTGGAACAATTCACTGAATACATCGCACGCAGGAGAGGGAACGTCAGCATGACGCTGTAATGGTTTGTGCAAGATTGGTGAAACAATACCAACAAGATGTAAACTGAGACACATGTGCAATAATCTGGTATCCTTTATTATAAACGTTTTTGCTTCCAGTGGCTTAGTCAATACAGATTCCAGAGACAAATCTGAAGGCAGTAAGAACCTATATATAAAGATGAGGTTTATCAGTCCCTCAGCCCTTGGAGTTGGTGTGAAGAGCTCCGTAACGTGAAGATTCTGAGCACTGAACCTACAACGACTACGGTGCACTTCACACCATCTCAAGGTTGAGGGACTGATTACCCTCTTCTTCTGTATAAGTTCACTGTCTTCAAATTAATGTCCTATAATCTGTATTGATAAAAGCACTGGATGGCGAAACGTCAACAATAAAGATACCCAGATGTACACATGTGTCTCAGTTTTCATCTTCATGACGCGTGAATGACGTTTTGGTGTCTAGGACGGACCCAAAACGTCGTGCAAAAGTTTCGTTTTTCTAAGTGCGAATTTTGGTATGTGGAATATTTCTTGTTAATGTTAATAATGTGAAAAAAAATAAATACAACAGACTGCATGCTAGAAACAGCTGCAGTAGCTGTTACACTGTTGAGATATGCATTACCAGCAAAGTTTAAAGAGTTTGTACCTTAACTTAGGAAAGACAGCTCATCGCCTGCACAGCCGCCCCCCTTCAGACGAGGTCTTGAGAAGCTGTCGAATTCATCTCTCAACGGGCCTGTAAATGAGTTTATAATTTGTAAATTATAAATTACACCCTAGGGGGTGTTATGTCAGCATATTTCATTCACTGATGGCTTGACAAACTTACTTGTGTGGACTCAAAAGTCCGCACCTTAACTGCCGACTATAGGTTGATACAAACTCCTTGCGACTCAAGAACTGTGCAGATCCCCCGTACTACAAGAAATTTGTAACCTACCTTGCACTTGTAGCGTGAGCTAATGGTGTTTTAGTTTTTCTTCACACTATCGAACAGGTATCGGTGACTTGATAGAAGCTGAAGTGTCCTTGGATGTCCCACGTCTTCCATATCTAGAATACGCACACTGGTACACTATGTTCCACAAGATTTGTCTTTTATGTTTCACAACATATCACTAAAGAAGCTGATCTCACTTCTCTTAAGTGTTGTATTTATTGTGTTTTATGAGACACTTGATCACACTAACGTACAGATCGTTCTTTGCTGGTTATCCTGGTGTCATGTCACTTCACTCTCAGTAGAGTCAAAGTAATCTGAAGATGCCCAAGCACCCCACGCCTTTACTGCCCCTGCACAAGGAAAAGATGACATAGTACTTTTGCTTCCTTGCACTTCTCCATGAAGGCAAAGCAGAAGTTTGATTCATGCAGTCTTAAGCAATAGACAACAAAGTCCACTATCTTTACTATGGTAAATAAGTGGGAGCAGGATTTTCCTTAATTGTCCTGCTAAAGTAAGAGATGTACTGTCTCTTAATTAAAATAAACTCTGCAACACAGGACCGCACGGAGCGTCGAGCCACGTCACATACTGGTACTGCATCTGGGTCAATTACTCGCTGTAGCATTAAACAAGATATTTGCCCCATCTGAAGGGCTGGGTCGCCTCAGGGCTGAAAGTGCTGAGGGGCTGAAAAGGGGGCATTGTTTACCCCTCTCCTGAAAAAATTTCACCACACTGGGGGGCGCCAAGGTTCGCTGCAGGTGAACTATTCATCACTTAACATTAATTTAATTTTCTCACTCGCCACCACTGCTGCTTGTTCATTTTCTGAACAGCTTTAGTCTGTGTGGTTTCTGGAGAAATCACTAATTTTGTTTTTCAACATTGTGTAATTCTATCGGTACTAATTTAATTTATTGTCCCGCTTATTCCTACACCTTTGCTCATAACTTCAACTGTCCTGATGATTCCATTTGCATCAGGATATATGGGTCACAATTTTTCCAAGTGGCCATTGGGCCTCGACCATCATTGTCGAGAATCACTAGTCACCAGGTCTTAAGGACTTATAATTTACAGGAACAACCAGCTCCATAGAAGTGTTCTCTCAATGAGAAGATAGTCTTCTCCGCCAAAATTTCTCCCAACGTTCAATCTCTTTTAAGGTGATTGAAATTTACGTCAGAGTTTGCTCAGGTATCGAAATAAGAAGGATCCTCTATGATTTCTTTATCATTCAATGGGAGGAAAAGTTCGAGCCTTCTGCCAATGGAGTAAATGAGAATGGACTTAACACTTCTAAATTGTCCAGATCATCGGTAACATAAGTTAGAGTCTGTTGTAGATTCTTTTTCTATTTCAAGTTCAGTCACAACTGTACGAATTCCTCTAAAGTCGATTCTCGGTGACATGAAGAGACTTCCTTAAACTACGTTTTTAGATCGCCGCTCATTCTTTCATAAAATCCCCGTGCCATGGAGATTTCGGAGGAATGTATTCTCAACGACAACTGCGTTGATTCAGCATCTGTTGTACTTCAGGTTGATCAAAGATCTTGCTTATATAATAAGCAGCACCAGCAACAAAGTTCGTTGCATTATCTGAAATCCATCAGTCTGGGACATCCCCTACTGCTGCAAACCTTCTGAATAATTTGATAAAGGTTCAGCAGACATTCAGTGGATACTTCTAGATGTACTGCTCTAGTCTTACATACACAAGTGAACAAACAGATGTACACCTTGATGGGAACTCTTTGTCCAACTTTTTGGATAACAGTATTATTGGTCCAGCGTAATCTACACCTGTCACCTCAAATGAGGTGATATGACAACACTTTCAAGGGATATGGAGGTGGACCTGGATACTGACATAACCGCATCTCATAGTGACGACAAGTAATACAGTCCCTTATTTGTTTTTTCACCACTTTGTGTCGACCTGAGAATCCCTAGTAGGATAGTCGATATGACAAAGTGTGTCGCTACCCCACCATGTAACACGTTCTGATGGCGTTTTGCACAATCAGTTTTTGTTAGCCAATAATACTTGGGGATTCAATATTGGATGTAATGGCTTCTTTGTAGTGAAGAATTATGAATTTTCTTCCTCGACATCTTATAATCTTTTCTGAGTCGAGATAAAGTCCTAAAGACTTAATCAAGACAGGTTTACTTTGGGGGATTTATCTTGTGTTTCTAGAAATTTAATTCTGTAGAGAAAACATCTTTCTGTATTAGTTTCACCCGTATTTAATGGGTTCAAGATATTCACTGGTGAGCGGGATTCCCCAGTGGAAGTAGGTCCTTCCCAAAGAGATGGGTTAGTTGTAGTAGTAGTCGTAGTTGTGAAGGTTATGTACATGTCCTTTCGTACACAACTTGTCAGACACTGCAACATCATGGAATCTTAATTCCTGAGGACATGTACATAACCTTCACCACTACGACTACTACTAACAACTAACCATCTCTTTGGGAAGGACCTACTTCCATGGGAATCCCGCTCACCAGTGAATTTGCCCCGTCTGCTTCACCTACGTTACTATATAAGCGCCAGGAATTCTTTTTCTCTTCTGCTTCAGAATCTCCACGACTATGCTGTACGCACCTACTCCAAGGTTGAGGAACTGATTACCTCATCTTCTGTAACATAGTTCTACTGTCTTCAAGTTATGTCCTGGAATTTTGTATTGATAAAGCCACTGATGGCAAACGACTACAATAAAGATCCCAGATGTTGCACATGAGTCTTCCTCTCATGCAGATAATTGGCTAGAGGTGGCAGATGTGTGTAATTTTTTAATTTCATGGTAACTAACCCAATACTGTCCGTCTTTATATATGACAGTGTCCAAAATTTTTAAAAAATTGTTCTAAGTCTGAGACTCTTGTGGACTTTGGTTTATTAACAACAATACCTATCGCATCTAAATCCCACAACTTATCAAACTGTTCATTAATTTCTTCCAGTCATGAAATTTTTGCTGTGGTCATGATCAGCGGTTTATTCTCGTAACTAGTACATTTTCCCGTGAATCAATATCAGCTCTTCCCACTTTGAGAGTGGAATGGGACCACATATCATGTGGCCTCCTGCTGCTTCAGCAATGCTCATCATGTTTTACTTATTAATATTTTGCACAAAACAGTGATAATAACACGTCCAATGATTAAATCAATTAGACTAATAGTGACCGTCCTGTATGTCAGGACAGGCTAACTTGAACCTTAGCTGCTTTTCAGTGCTGCAACTGTTTCTTTTAATCCCTGATCTGGCACAAACTTAGGCCAATCATCTACTACCACCGGCTTCTAACTGTCTTTTTTCCCTGTTTCTAGACCAACATGATTCTGGCTAGTCATAATGTCTGGTTTACCAGAATTGGTGGAAAAAAACCACTATATCCTAACAGTATTTTTGGCCTAGGGTTGTTTTATTTCATTTTCTGCAACACTGTTCTTCTTATGAAGGACCTTTGTGAGCCTTGATCAAATAGTGTTAGCACATGGGGTTTGTGTATTTATTAGATTAACTCAACTCGAGCTATCGGGAAGCAGTTGCTTTAAACTTATCTCTCACATTTAATGCTGTTGCTTGTTGAACTCCCTATTCTGTGAAAGTCCTTCTGCTGTTTCAGCCAAAAGTATTTGGGCATAAGCTGTATTGATGCATACCCTTGCATATAAAAACACATTCTTACAGTGAAGCATTTACCTCCCTTTGTGTTTCACCTAAACACTTGATGCAACCGTTTCAGCTGATGACACGTTTGTTTACGTGCCTCATTGATGTGTATTGAATACAATACTGTGGCCAATGTGTTCCATTTCATAAACAAAGTACACATTTTGGAGTAGGTTTATGTGTGACAGTCTGTTTACTGTATGTTGTATTCACAGCTTGATAAATGCCTATATGGGATTTCCCATTATGTGGTTTAGTGGGAGTAGGTATACTCTTTTTATACTGAGTTGAAGGTTTGTTATCCACTGGATTTGTGGATTCTTCATCTTGTCTCGTTGCTTGCATGCATGAAACTATTGTTTGTAAACCATTGCTAATTTCCTCACAAGTGAAATAGCGTTTATTGAACATATTTAATCGTTCAATAGTTTGTGGTGACAATTTGTCTTGTACAATACCACTGATAAACCAATCACATTGCCTTAGGTCATATTTAGCACCTAGAGATCTGAGACTATTGTCTAATGTGATTCTAAATGCCTGTAAGTCTGCAAAACAATGTTTGGGTGGCTTCAAGCTTGATATTAAGACTGCATGTCTAACTCTGGCCTTGTCAGCATCAAAGTAATTGTCTGCTAAAACAATTAACCACCGGAAATGACTTAATCAGTTCATAGGGTTCTCCCTTCACAAGACATTTAAGATAATTGAACTTAGCAATCTCATCTATGTCAGTTCGTGAATTTACAATGGATTGAAAACCACTAATGAATTCTTCATAATTATGACCTTGGAAAATAGGTAATGACAATGTAGGTAAGTTTGGTAATGGGACACTTGTTGTTGTTACAGGTGTAACAGGTTTTTGGGACCAATAGTTACAGTAGGTCTCTGTGACAGAGTTTTACGGCAGATAGCCTGTACTCCTGTCCTGTGGAGAAATTTTCTACAGGAGGGGGGTATCAGCCCCCTTCAGCCCCTTTCAGCCCTTTCAGCCCTGAGGGGCACAGCCCTCTCAGAAGGGGCAAGCATCTTGTTTACTGCTACAGCGAGTAATTGATCCCAGATGCGGTACCAGTATCGACTTGTGGTCAAGCGACCGCCGCTCCTTGCACTGAAGTGTTGCAGAGTATTTTAATAAGACAGTACATCTCTTACCTTAGCAGGACAATTAAGGAAAATCCTGCTCCCACTTTTACCATAGTAAAGATAGTGGACTTGTTGTCTATGCTTAAGACAGCACAAATCAAACATTCTGCTTTGCTTCATCGAGGAAGTGGCAAGGAAGCAAAAGTACTAGGACAGCTTTTCCCTTTTTGCTGGGGGCAGTGACGGCGTGGGGCGTTGTGGCATCTTCAGATTACTTTTGACTCTACTGAGAGTGGACACTGGTGCCAGGATAAAACCCAACAAAGAACGATCTGTGCATTAGTGTGAGCAAAGTGTCTCATAAAACACAATAAACACTTAAGAGAAGTGTGATCAGCTTCTTTAGTGATAAGATTGTGAACAATAAAGATAAATCTTTGTGGAACATAGTGTACCAGTGTGCATATTCCTAGACTATGGAAGGACGTGGACATCCAAGGACACTTCAGCTTCTATCAAGTCACCGATACCTGTCGAAGGTGTGAAGAACACCATAGCTCACGCTACAAGAGCAAGGTAGGTTATGAATTTCTTGTAGTACGGGGGAGTGCGCAGTTCTCGAGTTGCAAGGAGTTTGTAATCAACCTTATAGTCGGCAGTTAGGTGCGGACTTTGAGTCCACACAGGTAAATTTGTCAGCCATCAGTGAATGAATATGCTGACATAACACCCCCTAGGGGTAATTTATTGTTTACAATTATAACTCATTTCAGCCGTGAGGAATGCCTTTGACAGCATTCTCAAGACCTCGTCTGCAGGGGCGGCTGTGCAGGCGATGAGCTGTCTTTCTAAATTAAGTTTCCCTATATTTAAACTTAGCTGGTAATCCCATTTCTCAACATGTCCACCTTAATTGTTGATTACTAAGTGCATCCAAAACATTTTTAATTTCATCCTCAGATGGGTCTGATTCAAGAAATTTATTTTCATAATGTGTATAGCCTGAATTAATTATTTCCAGACGTTGTGTAAGTAATTCAAATTTGACCTCAAGATCATCAAAATCTATGTTTGTATCTTGAGTTAATCCTATACAGACTGAAATTAGATTTTCTAATTGTGTAATCTTAGTCTGTAAAGACTGAAACTGAGTTTTCAAATAAGCCATTTTAATGGTATACTGAAAGTTACTAGCACCACACTTAGTGTGTTTAAAAAACACTGTACTGCTATAAACAGCTGAGTTTTTGTTATGCTTAAGTCAGCAATAATCGAGTCAGACACTACTGACCTACTAAGATTAACCTCAGGGTCAATGACCATGAAGGGTACAGGGTAGAGATAGCTGGTGTTTATGGCTTGAGTTTGCTTTGTCAGCCTGACAACGATGATTAATCATAAATAATGTTATACACTTCATTCACTATACACTATAAATGTCACTGTATAACTGTAAATCACACGTGAATATTACTTACACATATATAAATGTCACTGTTAATATATATTTGAAACCTTACACTTTATATATAAAGTTCCTTTAATATAACAGGTATATCTATAAGAAACAAACTTTAACACAATCTTGTCTCTTAATTTCTGTTTATAAACATTATAAACACTATGTGTATATACACTCAGACAAACCGAACGTCAGTTGGGTTGTTGTCGAGCTTGGAGCAGTGGCTACCGGGTGCCATCCCCCATTTTCTTGTTGGGTGAGTCACCCAGCTCCCGTTTTCTTTGGGTGAACGCTGGGTGAGCGCCCGTTTTCTTTTGGCTGCCCATCTCTGTGATTGAGTCTGGAGGGACTCATATATACTGATTTATATTGTAAAACACTAGTTTTACAGCTTTTTTCGAAGGACCTTGGCTCGTAAGTTATTTGTACACTGTAGTACAACATATTTGGACCACAGTGTGGCCTTTATCCGGTTCGAGCACGACCAAAATGTTGAGAAATGGGATTACCAGCTAAGTTTAAATATAGGGAAACTTAACTTAGAAAGACAGCTCATCACCTGCACAGCCGCCCCTGTAGACGAGGTCTTGAGAAGCTGTCGAAGTCATCTCTCAACAGGGTGTAATGAGTTATAATTTGTAAGATTATAAATTACCCCTAGAGGGTGTTATGTCAGCATATTTCCTTCACTGATGGCTGATAAACTTACTTGTGTGGACTCAAAAGTCCGCCCCTTACTGCTGACTATAGGTTGATTACAAACTCCTTGCGACTCAAGAACTGCGCAGTCCCCTGTACTACAAGAAATCTATAACCTACCTTGCTCTTGTAGTGTGAGCTATGGTGTTCTTCACACCTTCAACAGATATCGGTGACTTGATAGAAGCTGAAGTGTCCTTGGATGCCCACGTCTTCCATAGTCTAGGAATACGCACACTGGTACACTATGTTCCACAAGATTTGTCTTTATTGTTCACAATCTTATCACTAAAGAAGCTGATCACACTTCTCTTAAGTGTTTATTGTGTTTTATGAGATACTTTGTTCACACTAACGCACAGATCAGTGTTCTTTGCTGGTTATCCTGGTGTCAGTGTCACTCTCAGTAGAGTCAAAAGTAATCTGAAGACGCCACAATGCCCCACGCCATTACTGCCCCCAGTACAAAGGAAAAGCTGACATAGTACCTTTGCTTCCTTGCCACTTCCTCCATGAGGCAAAGCAGAATGTTTAAATCTTGCTGCGTTAAGCATAGACAACAATCTCCACTATCTTTACTATGGTAATAAAGTGGGAGCAGGATTTTCCTTAATTGTCCTGCTAAGGTAAGAGATGTACTGTCTCTTATTAAAATACACTCTGCAACACTGGACCGCACGGAGCGGCGGTCACTTGACCACACGTTGCATACTGGTACTGCATCTGGGATCAATTACTCGCTGTAGCCGTAAACAAGATATTTGCCCCCTTCTGAGAGGGCTGTGCCCCTCAGGGCTGAAAGGGGCTGAAGGGGGCTGAAGGGGGCTGATACCCCTCCTGGAGAAAATTTTT
>NC_069429.1:35534012-35565542 GCF_026875155.1 Cherax quadricarinatus
TTTCGCCATCCAGTGGCTGGCTGGATGGCGAAACGTCTACGGGGGGATGCCCGGGTGTTGTGCATGTGTCATTTCACCTTTTCGGTATTATATACAATTCATGTACTACTACTACTACTACTACTACTACTACTACTACTATACTACTACTACTACACTACTACTAATACTAATACTATACTACCTCCTCCTCCTCTTCCTGCCTATATATAGCCGTCCTGCTCCACCTCTGTTAGTGTGACTTTGTCAATGGTCCAAGTCGGACCGAAATGTCGTCGCAAGCTTCTCTCTTTTATGTGCGGGTTATTTGTGTATCGTTCCAGTCACGGTATTGTGCCTTTTTGTTATTTATAGTGATTCTAAATGCCTGTAAGTCTGAAAAACAATGTTTGTGTGGCTTCAAGCTTGATATTAAGACTGCATGTCTAACTCTGGCCTTGTCAGTATCAAAGTAATTTTCTGCTGAGACACGTAAGGCTATTTGATAATTGCCTTTTACCACCGGAAATGACTTAATCAGTTCATAAGGTTCTCCCTTCACAAGACATTTAAGATAATTGAACTTAGCAATCTCATCTATGTCAGTTCGTGAATTTACTATGGATTGAAAACCACTAATGAATTCTTCATAATTATGACCTTGGAAAATAGGTAATGACAATGTAGGTAAGCTTGGTAATGGGACACTTGTTGTTGTTACAGGTGTAACAGGTGTTTGACCACTAGTTACAGTAGGTCTCTGTGACAGAGTTTTGCAGCAGATAGCCTGTACTCCTGTCCACCTTAATTGTTGATTACTAAATGTATCCAAAACATATTTAATTTCATCCTCAGATGGGTCTGATTCAAGAAATTTATTTTCATAATATGTATAGTCTGAATTAATTATTTCCAGATGTTGTGTAAGTAATTCAGATTTGACCTCAAGATCATCAAAATCTATGTTTGTATCTTGAGTTAATCCTATACAGACTGAAATTAGATTTTCTAATTGTGTAATCTTAGTCTGTAAAGACTGAAACTGAGTTTTCAGACAAGCCATTTTAATGGTATACTGAAAATTCTAGCACCACACTTAGAGTGTTTAAAAAACACTGTACTGCTATAAACAGCTGAGTTTTTGTTATGCTTAAGTCAGCAATAATCGAGTCAGACACTACTGATCTGTGTAAAGTAAAAGGACACAAGTGCAACTAATGTGACATTTATTGTGGCAACGTTTCGCTCTCCAGGAGCTTTATCAAGCCATTACAAACAATACATGGACACAGAGGGTATATAAAGGCTCTGAGTGAGGTGCAATACTAGTGAGGTACCATTTCGATGTTCACTAGTGGTAGTAGTAGTAGTAGTAGTAGTAGTAGTAGTAGTAGTAGTAGTAGTAGTAAGACAATATGGTAGAACAATTAATTCGTATATGAGTATGAATTAATTGTTCTACCATATTGTCTTACTACTACTACTACTACTACTACTACTACTACTACTACTACTACTACTACCACTACTACTACTACTACTACTACTACTACTACTACTACTACTACTACTACTACTACTACTACCACTACCACTAGTGAACATCGAAATGGTACCTCACTAGTATTGCACCTCACTCAGAGCCTTTATATACCCTCTGTGTCCATGTATTGTTTGTAATGGCTTGATAAAGCTCCTGGAGAGCGAAACGTTGCCACAATAAATGTCACATTAGTTGCACTTGTGTCCTTTTACTTTACATATTGTCGGTAATTCTACCAACTTTATTATTACTGATCTACTAAGCTTAACCTCAGGGTCAATGACCATGAAGGGTATAGAGTACATATGGCTGGTGTTTATAGCTTGAGTTTGCTGTGTCAGCCTGACCACGATGATTAATCGTAAATAATGATGTTATACACTTCATTCTCTATACACTATAAATGTCACTGTATAACTGTAAATCACACGTGAATATTACTTACACATATATAAATGTCACTGTTAATATATATTTGAAAGCTTACACTTTATGTAAGTTCCTTTAATATAACAGGTATATCTATAAGAAACAAACTTTAACACAATCTTGTCTCTTAATTTCTGTCTATAAACATTATAAACACTATGTGTATATACACTCAGACAAACCGAACCTCAGTTGGGTTGTTGTCGTCTTAGTCAGCGCTTCTTCGAGCTTGGAGCAGTGGATGCCGGGTGCCATCCCCTGTTTTCTTGTTGGGTGAGTCACCCAGCTCCCGTTTTCTTTGGGTGAACACTGGGTGAGTGCCCATTTTCTTTTGGCTGCTCATTCTCTGTGATTGAGTCTGGAGGGACTCATTTATACTGATTTATATTGTAAAACACTAGTTTTACAGCTTTTTTCGAAGGACCTTGGCTCGTAGGTTATTTGTACACTGTAGTACAACATATTTGGACCACAGTGTGGCCTTTATCTGGTTCGAGCATGACCAAAATGTTGAGAAATGGCATTACCAGTTAAGCTTAAACAGTTTGTATAGGGAAAACTTAACTTAGAAAGACAGCTCATCGCCTGCACAGCCGCCCCTGCAGACGAGGTCTTGAGAAGCTGTCAAAGTCATCTCTCAACGGGCTGGAAAGATCATAATTTGTAAGATTATAAATTACCCCTAGGGGGTGTTATGTCAGCATACAGGTCTCCCTCAACACTCGCAAGGGTTAGGGGATCAAGAGCCTCGTGAATGTTGAAAAACCGTGAATGTTTGGTGCCCCAATATATTGTAGGGAAATATAATACAATGCTGCTTCCTTAACTTGTCCAACCATGAACAATCATAAAGTACATGAAAACATCGTAAATTGTACTAAATACATATGTTATGCCTTAATAACATGTTATTTTTTTTATTTATTATCACACTGGCCGATTCCCACCAAGGCAGGGTGGCCCGAAAAAGAAAAACTTTCACCATCATTCACTCCATCACTGTCTTGCCAGAAGGGTGCTTTACACTACAGTTTTTAAACTGCAACATTAACACCCCTCCTTCAGAGTGCAGGCACTGTACTTCCCATCTCCAGGACTCAAGTCCGGCCTGCCGGTTTCCCTGAACCCCTTCATAAATGTTACTTTGCTCACACTCCAACAGCACGTCAAGTATTAAAAACCATTTGTCTCCATTCACTTCTATCAAACACGCTCACGCATACCTGCTGGAAGTCCAAGCCCCTCGCACACAAAACCTTCTTTACCCCCTCTCTCCAACCTTTCCTAGGCCGACCCCTACCCCGCCTTCCTTCCACTACAGACTGATACACTCTTGAAGTCATTCTGTTTCGCTCCATTCTCTCTACATGTCCGAACCACCTCAGCAACCCTTCCTCAGCCCTCTGGACAACAGTTTTGGTAATCCCGCACCTCCTCATAACTTCCAAACTACGAATTCTCTGCATTATATTCACACCACACATTGCCCTCAGGCATGACATCTCCACTGCCTCTAGCCTTCTCCTCGCTGCAACATTCATCACCCATGCTTCACACCCATATAAGAGCATTGGTAAAACTATACTCTCATACATTCCCCTCTTTGTCTCCAAGGACAAAGTTCTTTGTCTCCACAGACTCCTAAGTGCACCACTCACTCTTTTCCCCTCATCAATTCTATGATTCACCTCATCCTTCATAGACCCATCCGCTGACACGTCCACTCCCAAATATCTGAATACATTCACCTCCTCCATACTCTCTCCCTCCAATCTGATATTCAATCTTTCATCACCTAATCTTTTTGTTATCCTCATAACCTTACTCTTTCCTGTATTCACCTTTAATTTTCTTCTTTTGCACACCCTACCAAATTCATCCACCAATCTCTGCAACTTCTCTTCAGAATCTCCCAAGAGCACAGTGTCATCAGCAAAGAGCAGCTGTGACAACTCCCACTTTGTGTGTGATTCTTTATCTTTTAACTCCACGCCTCTTGCCAAGACCCTCACATTTACTTCTCTTACAACCCCATCTATAAATATATTAAACAACCACGGTGACATCACACATCCTTGTCTAAGGCCCACTTTTACTGGGAAATAATTTCCCTCTTTCTACATACTCTAACTTGAGCCTCACTATCCTTGTAAAAACTCTTCACTGCTTTTAGTAACCTACCTCCTACACCATACACTTGCAACATCTGCCACATTGCCCCCCTATCCACCCTGTCATACGCCTTTTCCAAATACATAAATGCCACAAAGACCTCTTTAGCCTTATCTAAATACTGTTCACTTATATGTTTCACTGTAAACACCTGGTCCACACACCCCCTACCTTTCCTAAAGTCTCCTTGTTTATCTGCTATCCTGTTCTCCGTCTTACTCTTAATTCTTTCAATAATAACTCTACCATACACTTTACCAGGTATACTCAGCAGACTTATCCCCCTATAATTTTTGCACTCTCTTTTATCCCCTTTGCCTTTATACAAAGGAACTATGCATGCTCTCTGCCAATCCCTAGGTACCTTACCCTCTTCCATACATTTATTAAATAATTGCACCAACCACTCCAAAACTATATCCCCACCTGCTTTTAACATTTCTATCTTTATCCCATCAATCCCGGCTGCCTTACCCCCTTTCATTTTACCTTCTGCCTCACGAACTTCCTCCACACTCACAACTGGCTCTTCCTCACTAATACAAGATGTTATTCCTCCTTGTCCTATACACGAAATCACAGCTTCCCTATCTTCATCACCTTTTAACAATTCCTCAAAATATTCCCTCCATCTTCCCAATACCTCTAACTCTCCATTTAATAACTCTCCTCTCCTATTTTTAACTGACAAATCCATTTGTTCTCTAGGCTTTCTTAACTTGTTAATCTCACTCCAAAACTTTTTCTTATTTTCAACAAAATTTGTTGATAACATCTCACCCACTTTCTCATTTGCTCTCTTCTTACATTGCTTCACCACTCTCTTAACCTCTCTCTTTTTCTCCATATACTCTTCCCTCCTTGCATCACTTCTACTTTGTAAAAACTTCTCATATGCTAACTTTTTTTCCCTTACTACTCTCTTTACATCATCATTCCACCAATCGCTCCTCTTCCCTCCCGCACCCACTTTCCTGTAACCACAAACTTCTGTGAACACTCTAACACTACATTTTTAAACCTACCCCATACCTCTTCGACCCCATTGCCTATGCTCTCATTAGCCCATCTATCCTCCAATAGCTGTTTATATCTTACCCTAACTGCCTCCTCTTTTAGTTTATAAACCTTCACCTCTCTCTTCCCTGATGCTTCTATTCTCCTTGTATCCCATCTACCTTTTACTCTCAGTGTAGCTACAACTAATCTAAACTTATCTAATTTAAATCCATTACTGCGGGTTCTCTCATGGAGAGACATCCTCAAAACCTTATTAATATCCCCTTTATTAATACCTATCTTCCACTTACACACTTCGATCAGGTCTCCCCCTCATTCTTCGTCTAACAAGTGAATGTAACTTAAGAGTCTTCAATCTTTCTTCATAGGAAATTTCTAATGCTAGTTTTTTAATTTAGTCATCCTACGCTAAATTTGTTTTCTAACGAATTTATGTCCATTTTGTAATACGGAGCCCGGAAACTGAGCTGCATAATCTAGGTGAGGTTTACTAATGATTTTATAAAGCTGCAGTATGACCTCTGGACTTTGTTGCTTACTCTTCTTGTTTAAAAATCCCAGTAAATTTTATTTGCCTATTACGTAGCTTAGGCATTGCTTGTCTTGGTTTAAGGTTGCTGCTCACCATAACCCCCAAGTCCTTTTTGCAATCTGATGGCTAAGTTCAAAAATCATTTTAACTTTTTAAGTACTAGGGTTATGGCATCCAAGTTTCAGAACCTTGCATTTATCTACATTGAACTCCCATCTCACTTTTCTGACCAAGAATAGAGTTTGTTAAATCTCCTGAAGTTCCATAACATCTACGTTTGAATCAATTAAATCCTACCTATCTTTTGTGTCATCGCGAATTTGCTCATATCACTATTTATTCCCTCATCAAGATCATTGATATATATTATAAAAAAAAACGGGCCCAAACTGATCCCTGGGGAAACGCACTTTTTACAGATCCTCACTCGATTTAACCCCATTTATGACATTCTGCTTCCTGTCAGTGAGCCATGACTCGATCCACGAGAGCACTTTTCCCCCAATGCCATGAGCTGCCATTTCTTTAACAGTCATGGTGCGGAACTCTATCAAAAGCCTTATTAAAATCTAAGTAATTAATATCAAATTCTTTATTGTGGTCAACAGCCTCAAAGCTTTACTGAAGAAGTTAATAAATTTTGTTAGACAAAGGCCTCTTGTGAATCCATGCTGAGTATCTTTAAATCAAGCTATGCTTATCGAGATGGCTTCTTATAATCTCAGCTAAAATTGACTCTAGGTAATTGCCTACAATGAGGTCAGGGCTTATTGGGCGGTAAATTTGCGGAAACCGATTTGTCCCCTATTTTAAAAAATAGGAATTACATTACCATCTTCACATATCAGACACTACACCTTTTTTGAAGAGATAAATTAAAAATTTGTTAATGGTCACAGAGTTCCTTTTTGAATTCCCTTAAGAACCCTTGAAAAAACCTCATCAGGACCCGGCGACTTATTTTGCTTCAGTCTGTCTATCTGCTTCACAACCATCTCACTAGTGACTGTGATGTTACATAATTTATTTTCTTCTAGCCCACTGTAAAAATTAATTAGTGGAATATTGTTTAGTGTCTTCCTGTGTAAAAACTGAGAGAAAAATAATTATTTAAAAAAATCAAGCACATTTCATTCTTTTTTGTCAGTAAGGTGCCCATAGTTATTTTTAAGGGGACCTATCTTATCTCTAACTTTTGTTCTATAGACCTGGAAAAAACTTTTTGGGTTAGTTTTGGGAATCCCCTAGCAACTTTAAATTTCATAGTCCCTTTTAGCTTTTCTTATCTCCTTTTTTAAAGTCCCTCTTAATGTCAACATACTGATTCATAAGATGACCCTCACCTCTTTTGATACGCCCATAAATTCCTTTCTTATGCCCTAGTAGATATTTGAGCCTATTATTCATCTATTTTGGGTCCCTTTCTATTTGATCTAAATTTCTTTATATGGGAAAAAACACTCTTTGAGCAGCATGTATAGTGTTCAGAAAACTGTCATATTGATAGCTCTCTTCGTTACCCCAGTCAACAGATGGGTAAGTGTTTTCTAAGCCCCTCGTAATCTGCTAAGCGAAAATCTGGGACTGTTACTGAGTTATCGCTACTATCATACTTCCATTCAATGCTAAATGTAATTGATTTGTGGTCGCTAGCACCCAGTTCCTCTGAAATTTCTAAATTATTAACAAGGGATTCATTGTTTGCCATCACTAAGTCAAGCAGGTTATTTCCCCTTGTTTGGTTCTGTCACAAACTGCTTCAAAAAAAATCCTGAATACTTCTAAGAAGTCGTATGATTCTAAATTCCCAGTCAAGAAATTCCAATCAACATGACTAAAGTTAAAGTCTCCTAGAGTTACTAATTATTGTGCCTTGTGGCTTAACAATTTCCTCCCATAGTAGTTTCCCTTGGTCCCTATCTAAGTTTGGGGGATGGTAAATCACTCCTAAAATCAGTTTTTCATGCCCCTCTGAAAATTCTATCCAAACAGACTCTGTATGTGTTACTTCAGACTTAATACCCGTTTTTAGCAACAGTTCAAGCGATCTCGGACATACAATGCCACCCCACCCCCCCTCCCAATACTTCTATCTTCTTTGGGAAAAATTTAAAACCCCGAATATGACATTCCGCAGCATGTCCCGACTTTTTGAAATTTAAAACCCCGTCTCAGTTAAGGCAAATACATCAATGTTACCTGCACTAGCAATAATCTCAACTCGTCCATCTTATTCCTAGCACTACGGCAATTAGCATAATAAACATTGAAAGACTCTCCTTTCCCCTTTACCCTTCCTGCTCATTTCTATTTTTTTACTAAACCTATTACTGTCCTTATCACCCCCTGGTCCCTGGCTTTTCAATATCTACCTCGTTCTTATTATTACTAGTTCCCCTAAACTCGTAATATTTCTACACTGGGACTTCACTGTTTTCCTGCCAAAACCCATACCACTAACTATTCCTAGTTTAAAGTCCTAACTGCTCCCCCCACTGCAGTTGCCATGCTCCCACCCCACCTAGATAAGTGAAACCCCATCCCTGGCCCTACATGTCATTTCTGCCTAGAAGAGGTCCCCAGTTGTCAATGAATGTTACCACATTTTCCTTACGTATTTGTCCAGCCAGCAATTGACACCAATTGCCCTGGACAACCATTTATTTCCAACTCCCCTCCTTGGCAAAATACCACATATGAGAGGTTCCCACCCTTACTCCCTAATTTTTTCTATTGCTGACCTATACCTGCTAATCAGGTCTTCACTCCTACGTCTGCCCAAAATCATTGCCTCCAGCACTGAGACATTAATAGGGTTGCTCCCATTACCTCTCATGATGTCATCCAGCGGCTAACAATATCCTCCATCCCACCCCAGGAAAGCAAACTCTCTGTCTCCTACTCCTGTCCTTCAAGCAGAACGCCCTATCCATATACCTAACTTGGCTATCCCAACAACACAATATTCGTACCTTCCTTGGTGTTGTTCGTCGTGACGTTTCCCAGTAGTCGACTCACATTCGTCGGGTAGCCACTGAGAATGTATTTGGATGTTTCCACAACGTTTCCACGGCAGTCTCTTTCTTTTCCATCGTTTCTACCTTTCCATTCGTCTTCCCTTTATCGTCAACTTTTTTCCCTGCTGTCCAGCCACTAACCAGTTTCCCTTCTTGACCTGAGGACTCAAAACAGGAGGACTACTACGAATCTTTTTGTTTTCCTCGGTCAGTCGCCGAATTTCCATATTCGCCAACCTCAATTCTTCCTTAAGCTGTTGGTAAAGTTGCTCGATGGAGGGCATCTTGCTTCAATTCTAGAGAGCGCGCAAACAGGTCTTCACAGAGCCAAGTACACGTCAACACTGCGCAAAAGCCAACTCAATCAGGAGCTACTGCGCAGCACGTCCGCACGGCCCAATAGCGATGCGAGTGTCACCTTATGCGACATGCATGGCTTACAGAGGAAAGATTCTTTTCCACTTCCCCATGGACAATGGAGGAAATAAAGAAGAACAAGAGGTATTTAGAGAAAAGAAGAAAAACCTAGATGTGTGTGCGTGTATATATGCATGTGCATGCCTGTGTAGTGTGACCTAAGTGTAAGTAGAAGTAGCAAGATTTTCCTGTTATCCAGCATGTTTATGAGTCAGGAAAAATACACCAGCAATCCTACCATCATGTAAAACAGTTAAAGGTTTCTGTTTCACAGTCACCTGGCAGGATGGTAGTACTTCCCTGGGTGGTTGCTGTCTACCAACCTACTACCTATTACATTTTTATGGGCAGTTAAAACAATCAAAGTTGTCAGATGATGAGTTTTGGGCAGTACGAGAGTGTTTAGCATATTCACCCAATTCAGCATTTTGTAACCTGCCTCTGCACCTAACTACATCATCCTTTAAATACAGCCACAATTTATCTTTTATTGAATCCTTTTTATTTTTTCTTTAATTATTAATTTAATTTCATCTCCATCATCCTGCAGCCAGTATTTCAGAGGATGTGGAAAATTATATGAGACTTTCATTTTGTTTATAAATTTAACCCTTTCAGGATTGACAGGCCCTCTCCCAGACGTGTTTTCTGGGTCGAAAAATATTCTAAAAAAAAAAATGATTTTTTTTCTAATGAAAAGATAATTTTTTTTTCTAAACTTCATAGGTTAAAAATTTTTTTTTGCCATCAATACTTACCAAGATATGGAGGCATGAAGTTGACAGAAAGTGAACCACATACGGCAACATCACCAACTGCCGGTCACCCGGTAATCGTTTATTTTGTTTTTTCTACTTTTTTCTATTGTTTTTTAATATTTTTTTCTTTTCAAGTAACTTTTATGGCCTGTGAGACCAATATGAGCACTATTTTGTAAATTTTTACTGTTTGTGTACTACACAATAACTGCACAAACACTGTTGACATTATATTGTTTACAAAACTTGTTTATACGAACAAAAAAAAAAATTTTTTTTTATTAAAATAAAAGAAAATTTTCTAAAAATTTTTGTTGGGGAAGGAAAAATGGATGAAGGGGGGTTTTTTTAATTTAAAATAAAAGGTTTTTTTGTGGGAGTTTTCAATTTGCCCCGGATTAAATTTTTTTTTTAAAAAGAAAACAAAAGCTATTTTTTTTTTTGGGCCCCATTAAAAAATTTTGGGAAGTTTAAAGGAAAAAATTTAAAAAAAAATTTTGGAATTTAAAAATTTGAAAAAAATAGAAACCTTCCTTTTAAAAAAACCCACGTGAGTTAAAAACCCAGAGGCCCCCCCTGGCAGTAGAAAAAAGGTAAAGTTATTTAAAAGGAAGGTTAGCATGGTTAAAAATGCAATTTTTTAAAGTTGGGTTTTCCGGGGAGAAACTAAACCCCCCCCAATTTAACAAAAAAAAAAATTTTAAAATAAAATCTTGGGCGGTTTAAAAAGGTAAGTTAAAATAAAAAGGGTTTTAACTGGGGTACCCGGAATTTCGTTTTTAAAAAATTGTTTGTGGCGCAGTGTCCATGAAACCTTTAGGTTAGAAAAAATTAGGGGTCTTTGTGGTTAGTTAAAGGGCAACTGAGGGGGTTTTTGGATTTAGGGGTTAAATTGTGGAGGGTTTTTTTGAATCGTGAAGTTTTTGGGAATTTTGAGGCATTTGGGGGATTGAAAGAATTCCAGTAAGTTGTTTTAAAAAAGATTTAGGGTCACGGGGTTATTATTTATGGGGGTTTTTTTGTTGGAGGGGGCTTTGTTTAGGGCCCGGGAAACCCATTTTTGGGGATTTTAACTCTTTGCCGGGGAAATGCCCTGGATGGGTTTGCAATGTGTTTAGTTTTGTGAAAAAAAAAAAATCAAATTTGATGAGAAAAAGGGTTAGTATAAGTGATTTTAAGGGGGAAAGTTTTTTTTTTGCTAGTTTTGGGGTTTTCGTTAGGGTGTATGAAAAGGGGAATTTATTTGTAGAAAAATTTGGTGTGCATTGGAGCGGGCCCCCTTTTTCCCTTGGGGCCCAGGGAAAGGGGTTTTTTACCCCCCGGGAAACTTTATTTCCCCCAAAAAAACCGGGGGGGTTTTGTCCGTTTAGATTTATGTTAAAAGGAAAAAAATTTTTTTTTAACCCAAAATTTTTTCCCCAGGGGTTTTTTTAAAATTTCCATGTAAAGAATACCAAAAAAGAATGAATAAAAAAAAATAATTTTTAAAAGCTTTTTGCTGGAGTTAGGGGGAAAAAAATTTTTTTAAAAAAAAGGGGCCAAAAAATTAAGGGAAAAAAAAAAAAATTTTTAAAAATTTTTTAAATCCCAAAATGCTTTTTTTTAGAATTTCTTTTGGGGTCGGGCGAGGGAAAATCAAAAGTAGAAAAATGTTCCCAAATTTTTATTTTTTTTTAAATTTTTTAAATGGGGTAAAAACAAAAGAAAAAAATTTTGGAGCCAAAGATGAATAAGATTTCCGGAAAAATTTTTTTAAAAAGGTATATTAAAAAAAAAAAAAAAAAAAAATAACAATTTAGTAAAAAGGTTTAAAAAGGGTTATATGGCATTTACTGTGTTGCGTGTAACATAGAATGGAGTATTCTGTTAGGTAATGAAGTTTAAAAAGTAACAAAATTTGATTGGGTCAAGGTTGACATTTTTGAGGAAATAATGAGAACATATATGAGATACAATTTTTAGATACAATTATTCAGATTTATTTAGTTTTGGGGAGTAAAAGATTTTTGAGAAAGACTTGAATTTAAAACAAGAGTGTTTTTTTTATATTTACAGGTAATGAATTCCCCGATTTTAGGGCCTTTTATGTGCATTGATTTTTTGCAAGCGGGATGACACGAGGAAAATCAAAAGTGATCTGTGCTTGTGTTATGCATGTGTTTTGTTGAGTTGGGAAAGGGGATGTTTGGGGGGGGGGAGGGTTTATGTAGTGTAGGTGCAGTAATAATATGGATGTTTTGATTGTGAGAGGTTTAGGTTTTGAATATTGTGGAGTGTGCTGTGTAGTGGGAATTTGTTTTCTCTGACTGCAGCTTTTTTTGGGGGGATTAGTGGTCTGGGAAAGTTTAAAAGTTGTTTAGCCCCCTGCACAAATTCCATGGTGAAAGGGTAAATAAGTGAGGGGGGGGGGGGGGGGGGGGGGGGGGGGGGGGGGGGGGGGGGGGGGGGGGGGGGGGGGGGGGGGGGGTTTTTTTAGTTTTTGGAAGGGCCTTTTTTTTTTTGAACAATCGACTCTTTCCAAACTGAATTTGGTTTTGTAAAGTTTTTGAAGTTTTTTGGTCCTATCCAGGGATTTTTCTGTAAATTGGTATTTACATATTGGTACAATACTGGGGCAGGTGGGAGTAATTTTTGTAGTGTATCTCAAATATTGGTTTAGATTGCAGCATTGGGGAGGTATTTTGTATATGAAAAAGGAGGGTAGGGAATTCCCCGGGGGAAATGTAATTGGTTGGAAGAGGCCCCCCCCCCCTTTGGACATTATTGGCTTTTCTTTGCTAAGGGGTTATGACTTAGGTAGTTGAGGGATCCCTCTTTTACCCCTAGTGGACAATTTTTTTTTTGGGCAAAGGGGGTCAGCTGTATCGAAAGCTTTAGAGTCAAGAAAATCCCTGTGTTTTTTTTTCCCATGCTTTATAAATATTTTCTAGCATGTGGGTAATCCCCTTAATTTTTTTTAGGCCGAACCCAAAAAGGGGGGGGGGGGTGGGGGGGGGGGGAAAAAATTTTTTGGGGGGGGGGTTGGATTTGGGAAAATGAAGTTGGTGTTCCCCTTTGGGTTTATTTTTTTAAAGAATTTTAAGGCTGGGGGAGTGTAAGGGTTGGGATAATTTTGGCCGAAAAGGGGGTTAATTTAAATCTGTTTTGGTTTTTATTTTTTGATTGGGGACTTCATTTTGGGACTGGAAAATGGAGGGTTTCCTGAGGTAGTTTGGGGGGGTTTTAGCGGGGTTTTTTAAAAGGTTTTTCCCTATGGGAAGAAACTTGACTTTTTTGTTTAAGGGTGGGAAGGTTCTCTGGTTTTGTTTTAATTTTTGTATTCTGTTTTGTTTTAGGTTTTTTTGGAGGGGTTTTTCCCGGTTTTTTTTAGTACCCGAATTTTTGATAATCCCGTTCTAAATACAATTTTTTTTACCCCCTTCTATTAGGGCGGTTAGGATTGAAATGATAACGTCTTTTTTTTTGTCTCTCGTTATGTGGCCCCTTCTGTACTGTTTTTTGTAAGGGGCTTTTTTTTTTGGATTTGAGGGTACTGGGGGTTAGCCAGGGACTGTTCAGTCTCTTTGCAGTCATTGTTAAATTTTTTTTTGGGGGAGTGTTGTTTAGAGGTATTTGGGTCTTTTTTAGAAAATTATTAAAACATTCATCAATTGTATAGATTTCTAGCTCAGTGTGCCCGTCAATGTTTTCACTGCTGCTGCGAAGTTTTGATAGCTGCCCATTTTAATTGAAAGTGACTTTAGCCTTTAGGGTTTTGGGGTACAGTACGTCTTTCCGTAGGGGTTTTTGAGTACTTACCCTAAATTCTACGGCCTCAAATCTAGTGGGAGAAGCTGGTAGGCCTTTATATGAAAAAATGGGTCTATTTTGGGCAGTGTGCACAGTCTAAAAAAAAACCGCGCACACAGGATAATGGAAAAAAAAAACTTTTACCCTTTTTTTAATAAATCAGCGATTTTTCAGTGTATTTTCGTATGGTATTTATTGTTTTATTAGTTTTCTTTGGGTTATTTTTTAGAATGGAAGACATATTTCAGAAATTGAGAGATTTTTTCGGGTTTTACAATGAAAGGTCCTTGAAATTTAGCTCAAAGAGCAGAAATGTTCGATTTTTTTCCAACTTCAAAAGTAAACAAATCGTGCAAAACTGCAATACACCAAATGGTGATCAAAAATTTTTTCCAAGTGTACCAAAAAATATTTTTACCCTTTTTTACACTAAGCAGTATCTGCATAACATAAACTTTTATTTTTTTGGAATAAAAATTCAAAGTGGAAAGCAAAAAAATATAAGGGGGCCTTGAGAACGTGACTAAATGACTAAGGAAAATGTCATTTTAGTGCCAGGAATGTCTTCATGTTTATTCTGGACCGCTATTCTGAAAATTGGCATCTTTTGAAATTTGTGTGAAATTGGCAAAATTTTCTAAATTCTGACCACTGTACTGGATAGTTTGAATTTCATAAATGGTGTTTCTTGCATCCATTTCGATAGTAAATAATGGAGTTCTAGCGAATATTCATGGTTTTTGTCGTGTACATCACAGGAAATTGGCCGAAAATGGGGCTCAAAGTGGGCAAATCGCCGATGCGTAACATCGCCGAGAAACCGCTAAAACTTTGCGAGAGCATAATTCCATAAGTTTTTCTTCAAATTCAAACTTTTGGTTCTATATGATTGGGAAAAGATTCCTCTATCTTTTCCATAAGAGAAAATAATTTATTTTTTTTTTTTAAACTTTGGCCCGACCCCTGGAGAACGAGTTTTCGAGAGCCTGTCGACCCCCTCAAGGGTTAGTAGTGTCTAGGGGGTAATTTGCCAAGGATTTGTTATGAGGAAGGTAGGGTAATGGTCTGTGGTATTATCTTGTGATTATGCCTGATCTTAAGGGGGATATGGTGTTGGTCCAGGATTGTGGTCGATAGGGAAAACACTAGTCTCGTAACTCTTGTAAGTTTTGTTACTGTTGGTAGCACATGCAGTTACTCATTGTGTTTGTGAATTCAGTAACATGTGGGTCTTGATCTTGTAGTAGATCTAATTGAAGTCACATGAGAGTATAAGTGATCTTTTTTTTTTTTTTTTTTTTATTTTTTTTTTTTTTGTTTCATGCATGCAATCAGTTATCATACTTCCTAGGTTTTCACTAAAACGGCTGATTTTTGACTGTGGTACTCTGTAGATGTTTAATCACTGTGAGAGGTTTTTGTAGGTATTTAATTTGAAATTTATGTATTATATATTCCCCCATTTTTCAATCCCCTTGTGCAAAGTATTAGTGATACTTCTAGTTGGTCTGAGTAATATATAGCTGTGCCAACCCCCTTTTTGATCTGGCCTACAGTTGTTATGGCTGTGTAACCAGGAATGGGCATAGACATCTGTAGTATCCAGGCTTTAGGCAGGTTTCGGTGAGAGTAATGATGGACATACTGCATGCAGGGAAGTTAGTAATGCTATGAGGTCATCGTAATGTTTACTTAAAGATCTGATATTGTAGTTAAAGAAGTTATGTTGTTTGCTCAGAGAAGTGCCTTGATTGTTCTGCTGTGTAGAAATTAACAGTTTACTGTTTGATTCATTTAAGTCATTAGATTAAGAGGTTGGTATCAGGATCAATGCTTGTGATCATACGTTTATAGTGAATCTATAGGTTAGAATTAAAGTATAAAACAAAGTAAATATTCTAAAGCTATAAAAAGCACCTGAGTTTATTTTAACAAATGTAAAAAAATGGAACTAAGGTAGCTCTTTAAACCTGGGTGCCAATCAGCGATCTGTTTTGACCAGTAAGATTTCACACTGTGCTTATACACACGTATCATAAGCATTATTGTGGCAAAGGAAAGATACATCTCAGCACAGTTGTCTCCTTCCACTTGTAGACGTGATTTTGGTGAAAGTATTGGTTTACCATGCGACTCAAAGTATCTGTTGCTTTCCATGACAATAATTTCCATCAAAGGTTTGGTCAAGAATACCTTGAAAACGTTCCAGTTCAGTGCATTGTTCCCAAGTGTACAAGATGGCCGTAAATTCCACTTTGAATTTCATCAAAGTGATGGGATTGAGAACAAATATTGGCAGCTTGTGCCCCTTCCAATCCCAGGTGGCGGTTTGCTGGTGAGTACTGATATTGAAAGGTGGTTGGGTTGTGGAGGTTGTGGTTAGTGGAGGTAGGTGTGGTGGTGGGTGGGGTGGTGACCTTTGTTGTAGTTCTGCTGATGCAGTGGCGTGGGGGGCAGCATGGCCCACTGCTGGGCCCACATGCTGGCACCACCACTACCACCAACTGATAGCATGCACATTTTTCCAATCCCCAATGGCAACACGATCATCTTCATTTTCACTATCTGTTTCTGTTTACAGCCATGGGTTGTACTCGAGATGTACTCCTCCCATTGGAATAGCATATGGCACACTACCAACGCATATACCGTCAATATACTGACGCTTCGTTTGGAGAATTTCCTACTTTCACTATCGCTACTGGAACTGTTTTCAGAGCTTGTAGTTTCATATTCACTATCACTATCATCACCATTGCTGATCACATCGAGTCCTGGATATGTGAAAAAATATGAGTTTACCTATTTTGTTCTGGTACAACTGAAGGGGGCTTGTAGGTTTAGTTCCCCTCACGCACGTCAACAAAAATCGAAAAATTATGGAAATTGAGTTAGTATACCAAAAATAGCTTAACTCTTTGCAACCACAGTGGTACCAAATGAGTGTTCTACATGTTTCTTCTTTTCTTTCAAGAATTTATAGTCATTTATATCAGGTATGGGTGACGGCGATGTGGGTAGCGAGTCTGCTCACAGCCATATCTTTTTGGAATTTTTCCCTGTTTTTTATCTCTTTTTTTTTTTTTTTTTGTGGTTTATTTTTTTTTTTTTTTTTTCTCTTTTTCTTCATTAATCTTCTAATATAATAACTGACTATTTGGCATAATAAAACAGTACGGTGGGAGCTTTAATCCGTAACTTAGAGACAACCAGGAACCAATGAACGCTCGGCAGTGTTCCCACTCCAGAGATTGCCAGGAGAAATCACTTCAATATTACGTTTATATCAGCTTAATGTATCAACCTCTATGGCTATTTACTATCAGAATTTGTCTAATATGATATAATAAACACTAAAATAACATAACAAACATGTTATATACCCTAACTGAATAAAATAAGACATAATATATGCGAAAACCATCGGAATATTTCGATATAAAATGAGTGAATCCTCTCAGTCGTATTCTTTGGTCTCTAAGTAAGAGAAAATGGTGTTATGAGGAAGTAACTGCCTTAGAACATCATTTACTTAAGAAATACACCCAAACAACACGATTTTCGGCGAAAAAATTTTTAATTTTTTGGGGGGGGGGGGGGAGACGTGGCCACCGGCGCTCCATGCCGATATCTTGGAAATAACTTATTCACCTATTCCATAATTCTTCATTATTACTAATTAAATGGAAATAATATTCACATAAATTGTAAAATAATGATTTCTCTATTTACTAAAAGCTATTTTTGGGGAAATATTACAATTATTTTGGGATTTAGTGGGAGTAATGGGCAGATATTTTGCAACATTCCAAGAACCTAACAAACTTATTTTTTGTGAAATAGAGATAAGACATTTAGGGAGACATTATTAGCTTTAGAAGTTTGTATTAACTTTTCTCGTCGGCACCAATGTCCCAGACAACCTTATGTCGTCCAATAAATATTCATGGGGTGTAAATTTGGGCACTAGGCATTTTCAGTAAATCAGTCCTTTTCAGTCTTTTCTCAGTTGTTGTTTGAGGTATATTTTTGATAAATATTTTTAACAAAGAGTGAAAGCACTTTGTCTTTTGCACCAAAACTGGAGGAAATTGGATGGTAAACAAAAGAGCTACAATTTTTTGTCCGACGCCACCCTGAATGTGAACAAGATGCCCAGCACCATATGTGGAAGCTTGAGGATCATCTGGATTTTTCACTCAACTATTACTGGTAATTATGTTCATTAGTTTCGGTCACTACCTCATCGAAACTTTGAAACTCATCTTCACTGGCACTTCCATCTGTATTAGAACCGTCACTGGAGAACAAAAGTGTCCCAGTTTCACCGAAGAGTGAGGAAGTTCCCTTGCTGCAAGGCATCGTGAAACAAGGTGGTAACTAGAATGGTGTTCCCACAATGCACCACTGGGTTCCCCAATATTTTTCCTTACCACGCACACCTAACCACGCAGACCCATTCTCTCACCACTATGCCTACCAGCCTTTTCCTCCGCTTTGATTGAAGTGCTAGAAGTGTGCGTAGAGTATGTCAATAGTAGTATGTCATAGGTATAGGTTGGTAGACAGCAACCACCCAGGGAAGTACTACCGTCCCTGCCAGAATGACTGTGAAACAAAAACCGTTAACTGTTTTTTGCATGATGGTAGGATGCTGTTTTCTTTTTTCTGTCTCATAAAACACGCTAAAGATAACAGGGATAATCTTGCTACTCCTACTTCCACTTTGGTCACAATTCATAGACACGCACATGCAATATATTAATTACATACACTAGGTTTTTCTCCCTTTTTCTGAATTGCTCTGTTCTTTATTATTTCTTTCTATATTTCCATGGGGAAGTGGAAAAGAATCTTTCCCTCCGTAAGCCATGCGTGCGTAATGAGGCGACTAAAATGCCGGAGCAGATGGGCTTATTGTAACCCCTCTACTCTGTATACAATTACTAAAAAAGAGAAGAAGAAAAACATTATAAAACTGGGTTGCTTAAATGTGCGTGATGAAGTGCGGAAGACAAGAACAGATGATTGCTGATGTTATGATGAAAAGAATGTTGGATGTCCCTGGCCCTAAAGCGAAACAAAGCTGAAGGGGGTAGGAGAGTTTCAGTGGGGGGAAATAATGGGATTAAATCTGGAGTATCTGAGAGAGTTAAGCAAATGAAGGGGTAGCAGTAATGTTAAATGATCATTTATGGTAGGGAGAAGCGAAGAGAATATGCATGTGTTAAATTCAAGAATTATGTGGATTAAAGTAAAGTTGGATGCGAGAAGTGGGTCATAATAAGCGGTAATGGCACCTGAGAAGAGAGAATGCAGAGAGAGAGAGAGGATTTTTGGGAGATGTTAAGTGAATGTATAGGAGCCTTTGAACCAAGTGAGAGAGAAATTGTGGTAGGGGACTGAATGCTAAAGTAGGGAGAACCTTTTAGAGAGGGTGGGTAGTAAGTTTGGGGTGGCCAGGTGTAAATGATAATGGGAGCTCTTGATTGACTTTTATAGAAAAAGGGGTTTAGGTTATAGGTAATACCATATTTTAAGAAAGAAAGAGGATAAATAAGTAGACACTATTATGATGTAGGGCGAAATGACAGTAGTTTTGTTGGATTATGATTGGTGGATAAACGACAGTGAGTAGACTTCAGATGTACATGTTTATAGGAGGGCCACAGATATATCAGATCACTTTCTAGTTGTAGCTACAATGAGAGTAAAAGTAGATGGATACAAGGAGAATAGAAGCTCAGGGAAGAGAGAGGTAAAGGTTTAGAAACTAAAAGAGGAAGGCAAGTTTAGGGTAAGAAATAAACACTTTGCGGATAGATGGGCTAATGAGAGCATAGGCAATGGGGTCCGAAGGAGGTATGGGGTAAGGTTTAAAAATGTAGTGTTAGAGTGTTCAGCAAAGTTTTGTGTTACAGGAATTGGGTGCAGGAGGGAAGAGGAAGCGATTGTGGAATGATTAATGGTAAAAGAGAGTAGTAAGGGAGAAAAAGTTAAGCATATGAAAGTATTTTACGAAAGTAGAATTTGATGGCAAGAGAGGAAAGTATATGGAGAAAAAGAGAGAATTAAGAAGTGGTGAAGCAATGTAAAAAGAGAGCAATGAGAGAGTGGGTGAGATGTTATCAACAAATTTTGGGTGAAAATAAGAAAAAGTTTTGGAGTGAGATTAACAAGTTAAGAAAGCCTAGAGAACAATGATTTTGGGGGTTCATTAAAAAGTAGGAGAGGAGAGTTTATTAAATGAGAGTTAAGAGTATTGGGAAGATGGAAGAATATTTTGAGGATTTGTTAATGTTGATGAAGAAGGAAGCTGTGATTTTCGTGTATAGGGCAAAGGAGGAATACATCTTGTAGGAGTGAGGAAGAGCCAGTTGTGAGTGTGGGGGAAGTTCGCGAGACAGTAGGTAAAATGAAAGGGGGTAAGGCAGCCGGGATTGATGGGATAAAGATAGAAATGTAAAAGCAGTGGGGATATAGTTTTGGAGTGGTTGGTGCAATTATTTAATAAATGTATGGAAAGGGTAAGGTACCTAGGGATTGGCAGAGAGCATGCATAGTTCCTTTGTATAAAGGCAAAGGGGATAAAAGAGAGTGCAAAAATTATAGGGGATAAGTCTGTTGAGTGTACCTGGTAAAGTGTATGGTAGAGTTATAATTGAAAGAATTAAGAGTAAGACGGAGAATAGGATAGCAGATGAACAAGGAGGCTTTAGGAAAGGTAGGGGTGTGTGGACCAGGTGTTTTACAGTGAAACATATAAGTGAACAGTATTTAGATAAGGCTAAAGAGGTCTTTGTGGCATTTATGGATTTGGAAAAGGCGTATGACAGGGTGGATAGGGGGGCAATGTGGCAGATGTTGCAAGTGTATGGTGTAGGAGGTAGGTTACTGAAAGCAGTAAAGAGTTTTTTACGAGGATAGTGAGGCTCAAGTTAGAGTATGTAGGAAAGAGGGGAATTTTTTCCCAGTAAAAGTAGGCCTTAGACAAGGATGTGTGATGTCACCGTGGTTGTTTAATATATTTATAGATGGGGTTGTAAGAGAAGTAAATGCGAGGGTCTTGGCAAGAGGCGTGGAGTTAAAAGATAAAGAATCACACACAAAGTGGGAGTTGTCACAGCTGCTCTTTGCTGATGACACTGTGCTCTTGGGAGATTCTGAAGAGAAGTTGCAGAGATTGGTGGATGAATTTGGTAGGGTGTGCAAAAGAAAAAAATTAAAGGTGAATACAGGAAAGAGTAAGGTTATGAGGATAACAAAAAGATTAGGTGATGAAAGATTGAATATCAGATTGGAGGGAGAGAGTATGGAGGAGGTGAACGTATTCAGATATCTGGGAGTGGACGTGTCAGCGGATGGGTCTATGAAAGATGAGGTGAATCATAGAATTGATGAGGGAAAAAGAGTGAGTGGTGCACTTAGGAGTCTGTGGAGACAAAGAACTTTGTCCTTGGAGGCAAAGAGGGGAATGTATGAGAGTATAGTTTTACCAACGCTCTTATATGGGTGTGAAGCGTGGGTGATGAATGTTGCAGCGAGGAGAAGGCGGAGGCAGTGGAGATGTCATGTCTGAGGGCAATGTGTGGTGTGAATATAATGCAGAGAATCGTAGTTTGGAAGTTAGGAGGAGGTGCGGGATTACCAAAACTGTTGTCCAAGGGCTGAGGAAGGGTTGTTGAGGTGGTTCGGACATGTAGAGAGAATGGAGCGAAACAGAATGACTTCAAGAGTGTATCAGTCTGTAGTGGAAGGAAGGCGGGGTAGGGTCGGCCTAGGAAGGGTTGGAGGGAGGGGGTAAAGGAGGTTTTGTGTGCGAGGGGCTTGGACTTCCAGCAGGCATGCGTGAGCGTGTTTGATAGGAGTGAATGGAGACAAATGGTTTTTAATACTTGACGTGCTGTTGGAGTGTGAGCAAAGTAACATTTATGAAGGGATTCAGGGAAACCGGCAGGCCGGACTTGAGTCCTGGAGATGGGAAGTACAGTGCCTGCACTCTGAAGGATGGGTGTTAATGTTGCAGTTTAAAAACTGTAGTGTAAAGCACCCTTCTGGCAAGACAGTGATGGAGTGAATGATGGTGAAAGTTTTTCTTTTTCGGGCCACCCTGCCTTGGTGGGAATCGGCCGGTGTGATAATAAAAAAATAGTATGTCAATAACCCTGGCACGTAAGCCATACTAGTACGTACATTGGAAACCCTGAAAGAGTTAAACACTAACATTGTTCATTAATTAGCTTGGATAAAGAAGAATACCTATTGATATCAGTGGCTAAGGAGGGACAAATTATTGGAGTGGTGGTCACAGCAATTTCAACAGGAGCAATATGGGCCATTTGTACAGGCCAAATAACTTTATTTACCAACCAGCTTGGTCCTCTAAACCATGATAAAGCACATTTAAATTTAGCATAAGTCAAGCCTCGTGACAAGAAATCACCCAAATTCTCGTCATGAGGTATATGATTAACCCTTGTGGGGTTTTGAACGTTCTAGTACGGCTTACGCACAGGGGTTTTTGACGTACTAGTACGCATAAATTCTAGCGCCGTCAGATCTCGCGGGAAAAGGCTGGTATGCCTAGATGTGAGAGAATGGGTCTCTGTGGTGGGTGTGTGTGGTAGAAAAAAAATCTGGGACCCAGTGGTGCATTGTGGGAATGCCATCTTTGTACACAATGTCCACCATGCCTCGCGGTAAGAAGTTCCTCACTCCTCGGCGAATTGGGACACTTTTGTTCCCCAGTGACAGTTCTAATACAGATGGAAGTGCCAGTGAGGATGAGTTTCAAGGTTTTTCGTGAGGTTTTGACCGAAACTAATGACCATAATATCGGTAATAGTGAGGAAAACCCTGACGACCCTCAGCCTTCCACCTCTGGTGCTGGGCCATCTTGTTCACGTTCAGTTGTATCAGAACCAAAGAGGAAACTCCTATTATCCCAAATCCCAGACTCAGATGTGAGCATTTGTGATGATAGTGATAGTGATTATGAACTACAAGCTCTTCAAATTAGTTCCAGCAGTTATAGTGAAGTGCAATATTCCCCATTGAAACGTCAGTATATACGACGATATATATGCTCTGGTAGTGTGCCATATGCTATTCCAAGGGGAAGGAGTACATCTCGGAGTACATCCCATGGCTGTACAACAGGAACTGGCAGTGAAAATGACAATGGTACTGTTGCAATTGGGATGAAAAATGTGCATGGTGGTGGTAGTGGTGGTGCCAGGCATGAGGCACCAGCAGTGGGCCATGCTGCCACCCACGCTGCTGCCTCAGCTGATCTACAACAAAGGCCACCAACCCACCACACCAGTCTCCACAACCACAACCTCCACAACCCCAACCATCTGTCATTGTCCAGTACCCACCAGCACACCGCACCTGGGATTGGCAGGAAGCTGTCAATTTTGTTCCAAATCCCCGCCAGTTTGATGACAGCCAAAGTGGAATAACGATAATGTTGTACACTGGGAAACAATGCCACTGAACTGGAATGTTTTGAGTTATTCTTTGACGAACCCCTGATGGAAAGTATTGTTATGGAAAGCAACAAATACAACGAGTACACCTTTGGCAAACACAATATTTTCACCAAAATCATGTCTACCCCCAGGGGAAGGAGACAACTGTGGCGAGATGTATTTTTTTCTTTGCCACAATAATGTTTATCCACATGTGTAAAAACAGAGTGAAATCATATGGTCAACAACGGCCTGATTGAAAAACCCCACTTCATGATATAATGCCAGGAAATCATTTGTGAAATGTTCGTTGTTTCACTTCTAACAAACCGGCATGACAGAAACGACGGGTTATATAAGATTAGGCATTTTTTTGTGTACTGAAAGAGAAATTCAAATGTTTTTTTTACCCCTTCGGGAAGCAGTAATTGATGATCTTTGATTTGTTAAAAGGAAGACTCTCTTTAAAGCAGTACTACCAAGGCAAGGGGGGAAACGCTTTGGTATAAAGTTTTTTTGGCTTTGTGTTGTTACAGGGGTCTGGCATTGGATTTAGTGTACACTGGAGTTATCATTGAAAAAAACCGGGAAGTTTTTTGGGCATTTTGGGTTATGTGGTTAGAACAATGATAAACCATCCCTTTGGTAAGGGGCATATATTAATACAATAACTGCATCCGGTGATATGGTTAGAAAATGATAGAACCATCCCTTTGGGAAGGGGGCTATTTTAATACAGATAACTGGTACACAAGCCCCAACCAGTGATTTTTTGCGAGTAAACATGACAATGTGCGTGGAACGGCGTGCAAATTGGAAACATATGCCCAGGTTTGATCGGCACTCGTAGAGGTGAGGTGCAGGATTTGCAGCCAATGACATTAGGCATTTCGGTGGATGACAAATAGATTCAACTTTGTCATCATTCACCCTAACAAAAGGGCAGACAGGAGGCAGCATAGAGAAAGCAATGAACCCATTCAAAAGCCTGCACTGGTTTGTTTACCCCTCAATATGTGTCGTGGACAAATGTTTTTGCTGTTGGGTTCGCAAGAGTCATAAGGGGTTCAAAAAACTCTTTTTCCATCTTCTGGACATTTCCATGCTGAATGCTTAAATAGTATAAAAAAACAAACCACCTACAGTGAATTCTTTTTGTCATCAACAGTAGTTTCAAGTACCAAGGAACAAACTGCAATAGACCACCCACCAAATTTTCAAAAAGTTCCTTCCGTTTGAACATGGTGATCATTTCCTTTGTAAAACTGCCTGTACTGCTTTCAAGAAAAAGGCTCAAAAGAGGGTTACGTTTGCACATACAAGAAAATGCCCACAAAAACGCAGAGACATTCGTTTTTATGTGGGGGATGAAAAACACCACTGTGATACACCATGTTCAAAGACTTCCACAGGTGCAGAACTTCTAGAAACATGCCCTGTGACTGTGTATGTGTATATAAAATATAGAAAAAAAAAAAAAATAAAACAACATTTCATATCATTGTTGTGTAAGTTTTTCTGTAAACAAAACAATGACAACATGTTTATCCCTTATTGTGTAGATTGAAAAAAAATAACTTACAAAAAACTGATCATTTTGGTCCACGGGCTGTAAAAGTTATTGGAAAAAGAAAAATAAAAAATAATAAAAAAATGTATAAAAAAACATAAATTTTTTTTATTTATTTATTATTTGGCATACTACAGAGTAAAAAAAAATCAGGAAGAGCAGCATGCCAAACCACTTTTACTAGATACATTACGGGGGGGCTTTAAAAATTTAAATTAAGATTAACTAAGCAATGAGAATTCCCGTGAATATACATTATTTTAAACAGATTTTCATAAAAACACAAATGAGTATTCAAAGAAGGCATATGGTTTTTCATGCATTTTTGTAACAGTTGTATGGAGTATTCTGTTAGGGAGTGTAATTAAAAAAATAAAATTAGACTGGGGTTTTAGGTTTAACTTTATGTATATAATTGTGAGTACATTTTTGATATACATTTATAAGGGTTTAGTTATTCAGTATTTTTTTGGTTTTGGGGGGAGTAAGTGACTTTTAGAAGAACTTGAATTTTTAAAAAAGGTTGTTTCTTTTTATTTACAGGGAATGAATTTTCCAGATTTTAGGGCCTTTATTCATTGAGTTTTTGCATATTTTGAGAGGACACGGGAACATCAAAGGTATCTGTGCCTTGTTTATGGTCATGTTTTCTGTTGAGGGGTTTGGGAAAGGGGAATGTTTGAGGGGAGGGGAATTCAGAGTTTTAAGTGTTCTATGTAGTAAAGGGCAGTAAAAGTATGGATGTTTTGTATGGTGAGTAGGTTTAGTGTATTTAATATTGGTGGAGTGGGCTGCCGTAGTGAGAATTTTTTACATTCTAACTGCAGCCTTTTGTTGGGGAATTAGGGGGCTGAGAAGGGGTTTAAATTTTTGTTTAGCCCCATGCACAAATTCCATAGGTGAATAGGGGGAAATAAAAGAGTGATTAGGGCCCGGGAGGGCTGACGTGGAACATAGTAACCCTACTTCGATAGTATGCCTACAGTCTTAGAAATTTTCTTAGAAATTTGCTTATATGTGTATGAAAAGAGTCTTTATCAAAGGGGGTTCCTAAAAATTTTCCCCTGTTAGCTTTGTGATAGGTGATCCATTTTTCGTTATGTTAAGAGGTACATCTGTAACTCCCTTTTCCAAACGAATGAAGTAGGTTTTGTCAATGTTTAGTGTAAGTTTTTTTAGTCCCCATCCGGTAATATTTTCTGAATTCGGTATTTCCGTATTGGCTAGCGTGACTGGGTGGGGGAGGAAAACGATTAGTGTCATCTTCAAATAGTGTGGGTTTTTTAGTAATTGCGAAAACATTTGGGAGGTCATTTATGTATGGAGAAAAAGAAGAGGGCCAAGGACACCCCCCGTGGGACACCCAAATGTAATTGGGTTTGCAAAGAGTTTTTCCCCCATTTGCGTACACATATTGGTTCTGTTGCTGAGGATGACTTTTGGGAGTTGGGGAGTGCCCTCTTATACCATATGTGACAATTTTTTGTGGAGCAAGTCAGGTCAAAGTATCAAAAGCTTTTCGTAAGTCTTGATCCCCATTGGGACTTTTTTTTTCTCTTTGCAGTGTATATATGTTCAGCATGGTATAATAACATTTGTATTTTTATTAGCCTGAATCCAAAATTTGGGAGGGGTTGTTTTGTTTTGGGAGATAAGGAGGAGTGATCGTTTTGAATTAAATTTTTTGAAGATTTTTGAGAGAGGGTGTAAGTTGGATATTGGCCCCAAGTTATTCAACCTGTTTGGTCTCCTCCTTTGTGGGTCGGGGGACCCTTTCTATTTTGGTATGTGGGGAAGGGGGAGATTCAAAGGATTTGTTAAAGAGGTTGCAATGATTGGTGATAGCACTTGTGACACTTTTTTTGTATATAAAGGTGGTAAGGTATTTAAATCTCCTGCCTATGTTTTTTAGTGCTTTAATAATAAGGGGGACTTCTTAAGGGTTATCCTGAGCTAGGAACAGCGTGTTCGTGGTAGTTGCCAGAGAAGGTATCCATTTGGTGGGGTATCGAGCTTGGATTTTATTGGCAAAGTTTTTGCCCTATCGTGGAGAAGAAATCATCGAGTCTGTTTGCTGTTTCTGTTGGAGGGAGTTGGGGTTATTCCCAGATTTTTTGCTAATTTTATTTCGCTATTTCGTGATAACTTTTTTGTTCACCAGAATTTTCTGATAGTGTTTCCAGTCATTTATTTTATATCACCTCGTAGTTGGATAATCTGTTATCTCCATAATACAATTCTTTTTTGCCCTTCTATATCAGGCGGATATGATAGATCGAGTAACGTTTTGTTTGGTCTCCTGGTTATGTCCCCATTCTGTACTGTTTTTCATATTGGTGTTTTGTATTATGGATTGAGGAATGCTGGGTGTTAGCCAGTGACTGTTTCAGTCTCCTTACTGTCATCTGTATAAGTTTTTATTAGGTCCAACCCGCATGCCTTGTATATAGAGGTATTGGGGTCTATTTAGAAAGTATTAATACAATCGTCAAAATCTGTATAGATTTCTACTCAGTTGTGCCAATCAATGTTTAGGGGCGGGGGGGGGGGGGGGGGGGGGGGGGGGGGGGTGGGGAGGGGGGGGGATGATGTGTTGTAGTTATTAATGCCTGCCTCTTTATGAGTCTGAAGGTGACTTTAGTAGTGTCTTGGGGTAGTTTACCAAGAGTTGTTATGAGGAAAGTAGGGTAGTGGTCTGTGGTATTATCTGTAATTATGCCTATATTAAAGGGGATATGGTGTTGGTCCAGATGTGTTCAAGTAGGGAAACACTAGTCTCTGTAACTCTTGTAGAGGTTTTGTTACTGTTGGTAGCAACATACAGTTACTCAATGTAGTTATGTGAATTCATAATGTGTGGGTCCGGTCCTTGCAGAGGAGATTATATGAAGTCAAACCTGAGAGTAGAACAGTGAACTTGTTCATGCGTGCATCATTATCATACTTCCTAGGTTTTGACTAAATTGGCTAATGTTTGGACTGTGGAACTCTGTAGATGTTTATCATGTGAGAGTTTTTTGGTAGGTATTTGGATTTGAATTTTAGTCATTTATATTCCCCCATGTTTCATACCCTTGTGCAAGTATTAGTGATACATTCTAGTTGGACTGAGGTAGTATATGGCTGGTGCCACCCCACCCCCTTTAGGTCTGGCCTACAGTTGTGTATGGCTGTGTAAACCAGGAAAAGGCATAGACATCTGTACGATCCAGGCTTTAGGCCAGGTTTCAGTATAGTGTAATGATGGTCATAATGGCATGTAAGGAATTTAGAATCTATGAGGTCTCCGTTAATGCTTGCTTAAAGATCTGATATTTTTAGTTTAAAGAGTTATGTGTTGTTGGCACTGAAAGTGCCTTTTGATTGTTCTGCAGTGTAGTAATTATCAGTAACAGTTTTGATTCAATTTAAGTCATTAAAAATAAGAGGTTGGGTATCAGGATCACTGCTTGTAATCATAAGATTTGTAGTGAATCAAAGTTAGAATTAAGTATAAAACAAAAGTCAATAGTCTTAAGCTAAAAATAGCACAGAAATTTATTTAACAGAATGTTAAAATTATGAGCTAAGGTAGTTTTTTTTTTTTTTCTTTTTTTTTTTTTTTTAGCTAAAATAAAGGTAGACAATATAAAAGGACTAATACAAATAAAGTTATGATCATATAATGGAGCATGGGAATATGATAGTATGTAGTACTATAAAGGTATTCTTTAAGTAGAAGGGTAGCAGTAATGTAATGATCAGTTATGGAAGGAGAAAGAGAGAATAATGAATTGTAAATTCAAGAATTATGTGGATTAAAGTAAAGGTATGGATTGCGAGAAGTGGGTCATAATAAGCGTGTATGCACCTGGAGAAGAGAGGACTGCAGAGGGAGAGAGAGAGATTTTGGAGATGTTAAGTGAATGTTAAAGTAGCCTTGAACCAAGTGAGAGAGTAATTGTGGTATGGACCTGAATGCTAATGTAGAGAAACTTTTTAGAGATGGTGTGGTAGGTAAGTTTGGGGTGCCAGGGTGTAAATGATAATGGGGAGCCCCTTTGATTTAAACTTTGTAATAGAAAGGGTTTCGTTATAGGTCATACATATTTTAAGAAAAAAGGATAAATAAGAATACAAACTATATTGATGTAGGTGCGAAATGACAGTAGTTTGTTGGATTATGTAAATGGTAGATAAAAGAACTGTTGAGTTAGACTTCAGGAGATGTACATGTTTATAGAGGGGCCACAGATATATCAGATCACTTTCTAGTTTGTAGCTAACACTGAGAGTAAAATGGTAGATTGGGATGCAAGGAGAATAGAAGCATCAGGGAGAGAGAGGTGAAGGTTTATAAACTAAAAGAGGAGGTCAGTTTTAGGGTAAGATATAAACAGCTATTGGAGGATAAATGGGCTAATGAGAGCATAGGGCAAATGGGTTCGAAGCGTAGGGGTAGGTTTAACAATGATTGTTAGGAGGTTCAAGCAGAAGTTTGAGGTTACAGGAAAGTGGGGTGCAGGAAGGGAAGAGAGCGATTGGTGGAAAGAAGATGTAAAGAAAGTAGTAAGGGAAGAAAAAGTTAGCATATGAGAAGTTTTTAAAAGTAGAAGTTTGAAGCAAGGAAGGAAAGAGTAATATGGAGAAAAAGAGAATGAGATTAAGAAGAGTGGTGAAGCAATGTAAAAAGCGAGCAAATGAGAGAGTGGGTGAGATGTATATCAACAAATTTTGTTGAAAATAAGTGGAAAAAAAAAAAAAAAAGTTTTTTGAGAGATATTAACAAGTTAAGAAAGCCTAGAGAACAAATGGGATTTTGCATTAAAAATAGGGAGGAGAGTAATAAATTGGAGAGATAGAGGTGTATGGAAGATGGAGGGAATATTTTGAGGAATTGTTAAATGTTGATGAAGATAGGGATGCTTGTGATTTCTTGTATAGGCAAGGAGGAAAACATCTGTAGGAGTGATGAAGAGCAGTTTTGAGTGTGGGAAGTTCGTGAGTGCAGTAGTAAAAAGAAAAGGGGGTAAAGGCATCCGGGATTGATGGGATAAAGATAGAAATGATAAAAGCAGGTGGGGATAAGTTTTGGAGTGTTTTGTGCAATTAATTAATAAATGTAATGGAAGAGGGAAGGTCCTAGTGATTGCAGAGAGCATAGCATAGTACCTTTGATAAAAAAGGCAAAGGGATAAAAGAGAGTCAAAAAATTATAGGGGGATAAGTTCTTTGAGGTACTTGTCAAAGTGTATGGTAGCGTTATAATTGAAAGAATTAATAGTTAAGACGGAGAATAGGATAGCAGATGAACAAGGAGGCTTTAGGAAGGTAGGTGGTGTGTGGACCAGGTTTACAGTGAAACATATAAAGTGAACAGTAAATTAAGATAAGTGCTAAATAGTCTTTGAGGCATTATTGGATTTGGAAAAGGCGTATGACCAGGGTGGATAGGGTGGCTATGTGGCAGATTTGCAAGTGTCTGGTGTATGAGGTAGGTTAAACTGAAAAGCATGAAGAGTTACGAGGATCGTGAGGCTCAAGTTAGAGAATGAAGGAAAGAGGGAAAATTTTTTCCCAGTAAAAGTAGGCCATAGACAAGGATGGTGATGTCACACGTGGTAGTTTAAAAATATATTTTATAGATGGGGTTGATAAGAGAAGTAAATGCAGAGGGTCTTGGCAAGACGGCTTGGGAGTTAAAAGATAAAGAATCACACACAAAGTGGGAGTTGTCACAGCTGCTCTTTTCTGATAAATGGCTTTGGAATTTAAAAATCAGAGTTGTGATGAATTTTGTAGGGTTTAAAATAAGAATAAAGGTGAATCAGAAAGATAAGGATGAGGTTCCACACGATTAGGTGATGAAATTGATTAATATAGATGGAGGAGAGTATCGGGAGTAGTTCAGATATTTGGGAGGACTGTCAGATGTATAAATACGTAGTGAACTAGAATTGATGGGAAAAAGATTGGAGTGTGCACTAGGAGCTGTGAGACAAGAACTTTTCCTTGGAAAAGAGGGGAAGTATGAGGTGTTTTACAGCAGCTTATAGGGGTAAGCGGGGTGTGTTGCAGCACTAGGAGAAGGCTGGAGGCAGTCGGCAGATGCTAGTTACTGGGTGAAAAAATATTGCAAATTCGTAAGTTTGGAAGTTATGAGGTCGGGTTAAAACTGTTGTCCAGGGCGGGAGGTGTTGAGGTGGTATTCGCGCAAATAGGGAGAAAAGAATGACTCAAGAGTGTATAATTGGGAGTGGAAAGGGGCGGGTAGGGTCGCCTGAGGGTTGGAGGAAAGGGTTAAAGAGGTTTTTGTGTGGGGCTTGGACTTCCCAGGCATCGTGAGCGTGTTTGATAGGATGTAATTGAGAATGGTTTTTTTAATACTTGAGTGTGCTTTGGAGATTGAGCAAGTAACATTTATGAAGGGATTAGGAACCGGCAGGCCGGTCTTGGTCTTTGAAGGAATACAGTGCTGACCTGAAGAGGGGTGTTAATGTTGCAGTTTAAAAACTGTAGTGTAAGCACCCTTTTGGCCCAAAACAGTGTGGAGTGAATGATGGTGAAAGTTTTCTTTTTCGGGCCACCCTGCCTTGGTGGAATCGGCCAGTGTTGGAATAAAAAAAAAAAAAATTTTTAATATAAAAAGGGGCTAATATAGTTGTGGTGACAATAAGTGGTAATCAAAAATAGCTTTGGAATTTAAAGGCAAAATTGTGAACTTTTCTACTTTGCACGAGAATGCACCCTTTATTTTTTTAACAATTGTGAATATATAAAAATAGGGTAAAGCTAAAAAAAGGAGAAAATAATAAGGGACTAAAATTAAGTAAAGGGGAAACAAAGTTAAAT
>NC_069429.1:35566042-35616867 GCF_026875155.1 Cherax quadricarinatus
CTATTTAATAACTCGCCTCTCCTATTTTTAAACTAAACAAATCCATTTTTTTCTCTAGGCTTTTTTAAAATTGTTAATCTCACTCCAAAACTTTTTCTTATTTTCAACAAAATTTGTTGATAACATCTCACCCACTCTCTCATTTGCTCTCTTCTTACATTGCTTCACCACTCTCTTAACCTCTCTCTTTTTCTCCATATACTCTTCCCTCCTTGCATCACTTCTACTTTGTAAAAAACTTCTATATGCTAACTTTTCTCCCTTATACTCCTTTACATCCATCATTCCACCAATCGCTCCTCTTCCCTCCCACACCCACTTTCCTGTAACCACAAACTTCTGCTGAACACTCTAACACTACATTTTTAAACCTACCCCATACCTCTTCGACCCCATTGCCTATGCTCTCATTAGCCCATCTATCCTCCAATAGCTGTTTATATCTTACCCTAACTGCCTCCTCTTTTAGTTTATAAACGTTCACCTCTCTCTTCCCTGATGCTTCTATTCTCCTTGTATCCCATCTACCTTTTACTCTCAGTGTAGCTACAACTAATCTAAACTTATCTAATTTAAATCCATTACTGCGGGTTCTCTCTTGGAGAGACATCCTCAAGACCTTATTAATATCCCCTTTATTAATACCTATCTTCCACTTATACACTTCGATCAGGTCTCCCCTCATTCTTCGTCTAACAAGTGAATGTAACTTAAGAGTCTTCAATCTTTCTTCATAAGAAAGATTTCTAATGCTATGTATTAATTTAGTCATCCTACGCTGAATGTTTTCTAACGAATTTATGTCCATTTTGTAATACGGAGACCGGAACTGAGCTGCATAATCTAGGTGAGGCCTTACTAATGATGTATAAAGCTGCAGTATGACCTCTGGACTTCTGTTGCTTACTCTTCTTGATATAAATCCCAGTAATCTATTTGCCTTATTACGTACGCTTAGGCATTGCTGTCTTGGTTTAAGGTTGCTGCTCACCATAACCCCCAAGTCCTTTTCGCAATCTGTATGGCTAAGTTCTACGTCATTTAACTTATAAGTACTAGGGTTATGGGCACTCCCAGCTTCAGAACCTTGCATTTATCTACATTGAACTGCATCTGCCACTTTTCTGACCAAGAATAGAGTTTGTTAAATCCTCCTGAAGTTCCATAACATCTACGTTTGAATCAATTATCCTACCTATCTTTGTGTCATCGGTGAATTTGCTCATATCACTAGTAATTCCCTCATCAAGATCATTGATATATATTATAAACAACAACGGGCCCAAGACTGATCCCTGTGGAACGCCACTTGTTACAGATCCTCACTCGGATTTAACCCCATTTATGGACACTCTCTGCTTCCTGTCAGTGAGCCATGACTCGATCCATGAGAGCACTTTTCCCCCAATGCCATGAGCTGCCACTTTCTTTAACAGTCTATGGTGCGGAACTCTATCAAAAGCCTTACTAAAATCTAAGTAAATAATATCAAATTCTTTATTGTGGTCAACAGCCTCAAACGCTTTACTGAAGAAAGTTAATAAATTAGTTAGACAAGACCGGCCTCTTGTGAATCCATGCTGAGTATCATTAATCAAGCTATGCTTATCGAGATGGCTTCTTATAATCTCAGCTATAATTGACTCTAGTAATTTGCCTACAATTGAGGTCAGGCTTATTGGGCGGTAATTTGACGGTAACGACTTGTCCCCTATTTTAAAAATAGGAATTACATTAGCCATATTCCACATATCAGACACTACACCTGTTTGAAGAGATAAATTAAAAATATTAGTTAATGGTTCACAGAGTTCCATTTTGCATTCCTTAACCCTTTGAGGGTTTTGGTCGTACTAGTACGTCTTACTCGTAGGGGTTTTTGACGTACTAGTACTCATAAATTCTAGCGGCCTCAAATCTAGTGGGAGAAAGCTGGTAGGCCTTCATATGAAAGAATGGGTCTATGTGGTCAGTGTGCACAGTCTAAAAAAAATCCTGCAGCACACAGTGCATAATGAGAAAAAAAAAACTTTGACCATTTTTTTTAATAAATCAGTGACTTTGCAGTGTATTTTCGTATGGTATTTATTGTTGTATTCTAGTTTTCTTGGTCTCATTTTATAGAATGGAAGACATATAACAGAAATTGAGATGATTTTGACTGGTTTTACAATGAAAGGTGCCTTGAAATTGAGCTCAAAGTAGCAGAAAATGTTCGATTTTTACCAAACTTCAAAAGTAAACAAATCGTGCCAAGCGTGCAATACACGTCAACTGGTGAGTCTAATATTCTTTCACAAGTGCACCAATAATATTTTTTACCATTTTTTTACACTAATGCAGTAGTCTGCATAACAGTAAATCTTATATTTTTTGTGAAAATAAAAATTCAAAGTGGAAAGCAAAAGAATATAAGAGGGCCTTGAGACGTGACTAATGACTAGAGGAAATGTCATTTTAGTGCCAGGAATGTCTTTCTTGTTTGTTCTGGACCCTATTCGGAAATTGGCATCTTTTGAAATTTGTGTGAAATTGGCAAAATTGCTAAATTCTGACCACTGTACTGGATAGTTGAATTTCATAAATGGGTAGTTTCTTGCACCCATTCGATAGAAAAAATGGAGTTCTAGCGAAATATTCATGTTTTTTGTCGACTAGTACAGTGAAATTGACCGAAAATGGGGCTCAAAGTGGGCAAAATCGCCGATGCGTAAACATCGCCGAGACCGCTAACTTTGCGAGAGCATAATTCCGTAAGTTTTCTATCAAATTTCAAACTTTTGGTGTCTTTATGATCGCGAAAAGATTCTCTATCTTTTCATAAGAGAAAATAATTTTTTTTTTTTTAAATTTGGCCGACCCTGAGAACGAGTTTCGGAGAGGGCCTGTCGACCCTCAAAGGGTTAAGAACCCTGGAAAAAACCTCATCAGGACCCGGCGACTTATTTTGCTTCAGTCTGTCTATCTGCTTCACAACCATTTCACTAGTGACTGTGATGTTACATAATTTATCTTCTTCTAGCCCACTGTAAAAATTAATTACAGGAATATTGTTAGTGTCTTCCTGTGTAAAAACTGAGAAAAAATAATTATTTAAAATCAAGCACATTTCATTCTCTTTGTCAGTAAGGTGCCCATAGTTATTTTTAAGGGGACCTATCTTATCTCTAACTTTTGTTGTATAGACCTGGAAAAAACTTTTTGGGTTAGTTTTAGAATCCCTAGCAACTTTAATTTCATAGTCCCTTTTAGCTTTTCTTATCCCCTTTTTAATGTCTTTCTTAATGTCAATATACTGATTCATAAGATTACCCTCCCCTCTTTTGATATGCCTATAAATCCTTTCTTATGCCCTAGTAGATTTTGAGCCTTTTATTCATCAAATTTGGGTCATTTCTATTTGATCTAATTTCTTTATATGGGATAAACGCTCTTTGAGCAGCATGTATAGTGTTCAGAAAACTGTCATATTGATAGCTCTCTTCGTTACCCCAGTCAACAGATGGTAAGTGTTCTCTAACCCCATCGTAATCTGCTAAGCGAAAAATCTGGGACTGTTACGAGTTATCGCTACTATCATACTTCCATTCAATGCTAAATGTAATTGTTTTGTGGCGCTAGCACCCAGTTCCTCTGAAATTTCTAAATAATAAAAAGGGGATTCATTGTTTGCCATAACTAAGTCAAGCAGGTTATTTCCCCTTGTAGGTTCTGTAAACAAACTGCTTCAAAAAACAATCCTGAAATACTTTAAGAAGTCGTATGATTCTAAATTCCCCAGTCAAGAAATTCCAATCAACATGACTAAAGTTAAAGTCTCCTAGAATTACTACATTATTGTGCCTTGTGGCCTTAACAATTTACTCCCATAGTAGTTTCCCTTGGTCCCTATCTAAGTTTGGGGGACTGTATATCATTCCTAAAATCAGTTTTTCATGCCCCTCTGAAAATTCTATCCAAACAGACTTTTGTATGTGTTACTTCAGACTTAATACCCGTTTTATGCAACAGTTCCAAGCGATCTCGGACATACAATGCACCCACCCCCCTCCCAATACTTCTATCTTCTTGGAACAATTTAAAACCCTGAATATGACATTCCGCAGGCATGTCCCGACTTTTTGAATTAAACCACGTCTCAGTTAATGCAAATACATCAATGTTACCTGCACTAGCAACTAATCTCAACTCGTCCATCTTATTCCTAGCACTACGGCAATTAGCATAAACATTGAAAGACTCTCCTTTCTCTTTACCCTTCCTGCTTATTTCTATTTTTCTACTTAACCTATTACTTCCTTATCACCCCAAGGTCCCTGGCTTTCAATATCTACCTCGTTCTTATTATTACTAGTTCCCCCAGAACTCGTTTAAAATTACTACACTGGGACTTCACTGTTTTCCTGCCAAAACCCATACCACTAACTATTCCTAGTTTAAAGTACTAACTGCTCCCTCCACTGCAGTTGCCAGTGCTCCCACCCCACACCCAGATAAGTGAACCCCCCTCCCCGGCAAAACATGAATTTCTGCCATAGAAGAGGTCCCAGTTGTCAATGAATGTTACCACATTTTCCTTACAGTATTTGTCCAGCCAGCAATTGACACCAATTGCCCTGGACAACCATTCATTTCCAAAATCCCCTCCTTGGCAAAATACCACATATGAGAGGGTTCCCACCCTTACTCCTAATTATTTATATTGCTGACCTATACCTGCTAATCAGGTCTTCACTCCTACGTCTGCCAACATCGTTGCCTCCAGCACTGAGACAGATAATAGGATTGCTCCCATTACCTCTCATGATGTCATCCAGACGGCTAACAATATCCTCCATCCCAGCCCCAGGAAAGCAAACTCTCTGTCTCCTACTCCTGTCCTTCAAGCAGAACGCCCTGTCCATATACCTAACTTGGCTATCCCCAACAACAACAATATTCTTACCTTCCTTGGTGTCGTTCGTCGTGACGTTCCCAGTAGTCGACTCACATTCGTCGGGTAGCACTGAGAATGTATTGGATGTTTCCACAACAGTTTCCACGGCAGTCTCTTTCTTCTTCATCGTTTCTACCTTTCCATTCGTCTTCTTGATCGTCAACTTCTTTCCCTGCTGTCCAGCCACTAACCAGTTTCCCTTCTTGACCTGAGGACTCAAAACAGGAGGACTACTACGAATCTTTTTGTTTTCCTTGGTCAGTCGCCGAATTTCCATATTCGCCAACCTCAATTCTTCCTTAAGCTGTTGGTAAAGTTGCTCGATGGAGGGCATCTTGCTTCAATTCTAGAGAGCGCGCAAACAGGTCTTCACAGAGCCAAGTACACGTCAACACTGTGCAAAAGCCAACTCAATCAGGAGCTACTGCGCAGCACGTCCGCACGGCCCAATAGCGATGCGAGTGTCACCTTATGCGACATGCATGGCTTACAGAGGAAAGATTCTTTTCCACTTCCCCATGGACAATGGAGGAAAAAAAGAAGAACAAGAGGTATTTAGAGAAAAGAAGAAAAACCTAGATGTGTGTGCGTGTATATATGCATGTGCATGCCTGTGTAGTGTGACCTAAGTGTAAGTAGAAGTAGCAAGATTTTCCTGTTATCCAGCATGTTTATGAGTCAGAAAAATACACCAGCAATCCTACCCATCAATGTAAAACAGTAAAGGGTTTCTGTTTAAACAGTCACCGGGCAGGATGGTATACTTCCCTGGGTGGTGCGTCACCAACCTACTACCTATTACATTTTTAATGGGAGTTAAAACAATCGGGGGTTGTCAGATGATGATTTTTGGCAGTACGGAGTGTTTAAGCATATCACCCAATCAGCATTTTGAACCTGCTCTGCACCAAACTACATCATCCTTTAAATACAGCACATTTTATCTTTTATTGAATCCTTTTTATTTTTTCTTAATTATTAATTTAATTTTCATCTCCATCATCCTGCAGCCAGTATTCAGAGGATGTGGAAAATTAATGAGACTTATCTTTTGTTTATTAAATTTAACCCTTTTCAGGATTGACAGGCCCTCTCCCAAAAAACGTGTTTTCTGGTCGAAAATATTCTAAAAAAAAAAATAAATTTTTTTCAAATGAAAAGATAATTTTTTTTTCTAAACTTTCTTTAGGTTAAAAATTTTTTTTTGCCATAAATACTTACCAAATATGAGCATAAGTTGACAGAAAGTGAACCAATACGGGCAACATCACCAAGCCGGTCACCCGTAATCGTTTAATTTTTTTTTTTCAAACTTTTTTCTATTGTTTTTAATTTTTTTTTTCTTTTCAAGGGTAATTTATGGCCTTGAGACCAATATGAGCACTATTTGTAAATTTTTACTTTTTGGGTGTATACACAATAATGCACAACACTGTTGACATTATATTGTTTACAAAACTTGTTTATACGAACAAACAAACAATTAAAATATTTTTTATTACTATTTTCTATATTTATATACACAAACAGTCACAGGACATGTTTTCTAGAAGTTCTGCAGGCTGTGGAAGTCTTGAAACATGGTGTCATGCACAGTGGTGTTTACATTCCTCACACAAAAACGAGTGTCCTACGTTGTGGGCATTTTCTATGCAGGTTTGTTCCTGGTACTTGAATATTATTTATCTGATGACAGACAAACAAAATTCCCATTTTTGGGGTTTTGTTTCTGGTCCTCATCTTACACATATTGCAAGCATTGAGCATGGAAATGTCCAGAATTTGGAAAAAGAGTTTTGGGGTACCACTTTATAACTCTTGAAAAACACAATCAGCAAACAATACCAGGGCGCGGATTAAAACCCACGGTCAGAGAGTCTCAGAACTCCAGACCGTCGCATTATCCACTGGACCAGCAGCCAAAATTTAGATTCGTCCAACAAATGTATATTTCTACACCATAGGAAGGTTAGCATGGCACCACTGTGACCACAAAGCAATTTTTTAAAGACGAACTCCAGCCTAGTTGGCAGTGACGAATCTAGCTCAAGTCCCCTCATGCCGTCAAAAATGACCACAAAAGTAATGACATAAATTGCAAACAAACCATACTAGGCAGGATTGAACCCGCATCAGAGTCCTCAAAACTCCAGACCGTCGTGTTTGCCACTGGACCAGAGCCTGGAGATTCGCTGTTAAAACTTGAAAATTGTGGGCGCAGTGGTGCCTAGGGCTACCTTCCAGGTGTAGAAATATACCTAGTTACGAATCTATGTGGTTAGCTGGTCATGGCTAACGTGAGGTCTGGAGTTTTGAGACTCTCTGACCGCGGTTTCAATCCCGCTCGTGGTATGGTTTGTTGCAATCGTGTCATTACTTTCATGAGTCATGTTGACGGCATGAGGGACTTGAGCAAAAGTTCATCATGGCCACGCTAGCTGAGATTGGGCTGTAAAAACTTGCAATTTGTGGTCACAGTGGGCCCCTAGCAAACTTCCATGGTTAGAAATATACCTATTGGAGGAGTCTTATTGTTGCTACGGGGTCCTGTGGCTAACGCTACGGTTTGGAGTTTTGAACTCTTGACCGAGGGTTCAATCCCCGCCCGGGGTATGTTTGTTTGAAATCGTGTCATTACGATTTTGTAAAAAATCAGCAAACCCAAATCTGCATGTCACATTTGTCCACTGAGCAAAAAAAGAGGTGAAGTCCAACACAGCTGCGGGTTTTAGAATGGGTTCATTGTCTCTCTATTTTGCCTGCCAGTGTTTGTCATTTCATTAGGGTAAAACTGATGACAACAGTGTGACATTTTCATTTGTCATGCCACTGAAATGCCATGATGTCATTGGCAGAAATGCCTGCACTCACCCTACGAGTGCCGTGTCAAACCTGGGCATGTGCTTAACGACTTGCACGCACTGTGCCCCCACACATGTCAATTTTCACTCACAAAAAAATCACTGAGTGAGGGGTTTGTGTACCAGTTGTCAGTATAAACTTATGCCCCTTACCAAGATAGGGTTCCATCATTGTTTAACCAATTGTCTAACCCCACCCATGGTATGGTTATAATTTCCATGTACAAAAGTAATATCCAATACAAGACCACTGTAGCAGTCACAAAGACAAATAACTTTATACCAAAGCATTTCCCTGCTTGGTATGTACTGCTTTGAATGAAAGTCTTCCCTTTGAACAGAATCAAAGACCCATCAATACAAGCTTCCTGAAGGGATAAAAATACTATTGAATTTCTGTTTAAGATACACAAAAAACATTCCTAATCTATGTAATCTGTCGTTCCCGTCAGCTGGTTTTGTCTGAGAAGTGAAGCATTCATAACAGTAAAACAAATTTGAATTCACTCCATTTTTATTTATTATTTATTTAAATTTATTTAACAATGACAGAGTGAAAACAAAAGAATACAGTAAATGCAGCATGTAAAGCCACCTGAAAGCATGCATTACGGGCAACTGAAAATTAACTTATGTTTAATTTAAGCAATATATATTCAGTGAAAAAATTTAAAATTGTAAAAAGATAACAATTTAGTACAAATGATATTACAAAGACAGGTTATATGTCATTTACTTTTGTTGCTGTGTAATCAGTAGAATGGAGTATTCTGTTAGGTAATGAAGTTAAATAGTAACAAAGTTTGATTGGGTCACAGGTTGACATTTATGAGGTACAATAATGAGAAACATATATGAGATACAATTTATGAGATACAATTATTCAGTATTTATTTAGTTGTGGGTGAGTAAATGATTTTTGAGAAGAGACTTGAATTTATAAACAGAGAGTGTTTCTTTTATATTCACAGGTAATGAATTCCAGATTTTAGGGCCTTTTATGTGCATTGAGTTTTTGCATAGCGTGCGATAGACACGAGGAACATCAGAGTGATCTGTGTCTTGTGTTATGGTCATGTGTTCTGTTGAGGTTGGTAAGGAGATTTTTTGAGGGGAGGGTTTATGTCAGAGTTAAGTGTTCTATGTATGTAGTAGGTGCAGTAATAAGTATGGATGTTTTTGTATTGTGAGTAGGTTTAGAGTTTTGAATATTGGTGGGAGTGTGCTGTCTGTAGTGGGAATTTTGTTATCATTCTGACGCAGCGTTTTGTTGGGTGATTAGGGGGTCTGAGATGGTTATTGTTGTTGAGGCCCCATGCACAAATTCCATAGGTGAGATAGGGTTAAATAAGTGAGTGATGTAGGGCCAGAGGGCTGACTGTGGAACATAGTACCGTATCTTCGATAGTATGCCTACGGTCTGGAAATTTTTTTGGAAATTTGTTGTATATGTGTTTGGAAATTTGAGTCTATTATCAAGGTGGATTCCTAGGAATTTTCCCTCTGTGAGTTTGGGATAGGTGATCCATTTATCATTATGTTAAGAGACACATCTGCAGTTTCTTTTTACCAAACTGAATGTAGTAGGTTTTGTCAATGTTTAGTGTAATTTTTGTTGGTCCTCATCCAGGCTGATATTTTCTGTAATTCGGTATTTACAGTATTGGCTAGCATGCCCTGGGCTCGGGTGGAGTAGACGTATGTAGTGTCATCTGCAAATAGTGTGGGTTTGAGTAGTTGCGATGCATTTGGTAGGTCATTTATGTATATGAGAAAAAAAAGAGGGCCTAGGACACTTCCCTGCGGGACACCAACTGTAATTGGCTGTGCTGAAGAGTTTGCCCCATTTGTGTACATATATTGGCTTCTGTTGCTGAGGTATGACTTCAGGTAGTTGAGGGAGTGCCCTCTTATACCATAGTGCGACAATTTTTTGTGGAGCAAGTCGTGGTCAGCTGTATCAAAAGCTTTATACAGTCAATGAAGATCCCCAGTGTGAATTCTTTTTTCTCTATTGCTTTATAAATATGTTCTAGCATGTGGATAATACCATCATTAGTATTTTTATTGGGCCCCTAAACCCAAATTGAAAAGGGTTGAGTATGTTGGGAGAATGAAGTAGGAATAGATACGCTTATGGATTAATTTTTCAAAGATTTTAGAGAGAGAGTGTAGGTTGGATATTGGCCTAATAGTTTTGAAGTCTGTGTGGTCTCCTCCTTCATGGATCTGGGTGACCCTTGCTATTTGAGAACTGTAGGAAAGGTAGAGGATTCAAGGGATTTGTTAAAGAGGTTGCAATGATTGGTGATAGCACCTGTGACACTTTTTTGTATATAATTGGTGGAAGGAAATTTAAATCTCCTGTCTTTTTTTTTTAGTTTGTTGATAATAAGGGAGACTTCATTGGGTTAGTCGGAGCTAGGAACATGTGTTCAGGTAGTTGCCAGTGAGGTAGTCATTGGGTGGGGTACTGAGCTTGGATTTTATTGCAAGGTTTTTTCCTGTAGTGGAGAAGAAATCATTGAGTCTGTTTGCTGTTTAAGTAGGGGGGAAATTTGGGGGTTTCCCATCTTTTTGTTAATTCAATTTCGCTATTTCGTGTTATCTGTTCCTAGTGTTTCTGATAGGGTTTTCCAGGTCTTTTTTATGTCACCTCGTAAGTTGGATAATCTGTTCTCATAATACAATTTTTTAGCCCTTCTTATTAGGCTGGTTAGGATTGATGAGTAACGTCTTGTTTGGTCTCTCGTTATGTGGCCCATTCTGTACTGTTTTTTGTATAGGTGCTTTGTATTTATAGATTTGAGGATACTGGGTGTTAGCCAGGGACTGTTCAGTCTCTTTGCAGTCATCTGTTAAGTTTTTTTTAGGGCAGTGGTTGTTATAGAGGTATTGGGTCTTTCTTAGAAAATTATTAATACATTCATCAATATCTGTATAGATTTCTAGCTCAGTGTGCCAGTCAATGTTTGTCACTGCTGCTGCGATGTTATTGATAGCTGCCTCATTGTGAAGTCTGAAAGTGACTTTAGCCCTTTGAGGGTTTTGGTCGTACTAGTACGTCTTACGCGTAGGGGTTTTTGACGTACTAGTACGCATAAATTCTAGCGGCCTCAAATCTAGTGGGAGAAAGCTGGTAGGCCTTCATATGAAAGAATGGGTCTATGTGGTCAGTGTGCACAGTCTAAAAAAAATCCTGCGGCACACAGTGCATAATGAGAAAAAAAAAACTTTGACCATTTTTTTGGAATAAATCAGCGACTTTGCAGTGTATTTTCGTATGGTATTTATTGTTGTATTCTAGTTTTCTTGTCTCATTTTATAGAATGGAAGACATATTACAGAAATTGAGATGATTTTGACTGGGTTTTTACAATGAAAGGTGCCTTGAAATTGAGCTCAAAGTAGCAGAAAAAGTTCGATTTTTACCAAACTTCAAAAGTAAACAAATCGTGCCAAGCGTGCAATACACGTCAACTGGTTTAGTCTAATATTCTTTCAAAAAGTGTACCAATAATATTTATACCATTTTTACACTAATGCAGTAGTCTGCATAACAGTAAATCTTATACTTTTTTTGAGAATAAAAATTCAAAAGTGGGAAAACAAAAGAATATAAGAGGGCCTTGAGACTGACTAATGACTAAGGAAATGTCATTTTAGTGCCAGGAATGTCTTCTTGTTTATTCTGGACCCCTATTCGGAAATTGGCATCTTTTGAAATTTGTGTGAAATTGGCAAAAAATTTCTAAATTCTGACCACGTACTGGATAGTTGAATTTCATAAATGGGTGGTTTCTTGCACCCATTCGATAGAAAAAATGGAGTTCTAGCAAAATATTCATGTTTTTTGTCGACTAGCACAGGAAATTGGCCGAAAATGGGGCTCAAAGTGGGCAAAATCGCCGATGCGTAAACATCGCCGAGACCGCTAACTTTGCGAGAGCATAATTCCGTAAGTTTTCTATCAAATTTCAAACTTTTGGTGTCTTTATGATCGGGAAAAGATTCTCTATCTTTTCATAAGAGAAAATAATTTTTTTTTTAAAATTTGGCCGACCCTGAGAACGAGTTTCGGAGAGGGCCTGTCGACCCTCAAAGGGTTAGTAGTGTCTAGGGGTAATTTGCCAAGGTTTGTTATGAGGAAGGTAGGGTAATGGTCTGTGGTATTATCTGTGATTATGCCTGATCTTAAGGGGGATATGGTGTTGGTCCAGATGCGGTCTAGTAGGGAAACACTAGTCTCTGTAACTCTTGTAAGTTTTGTTACTGTTGGTAGCAACATGCAGTTACTCATTGTGTTTGTGAATTCAGTAACATGTGGGTCTTGATCTTGTAGTAGATCTATGTTGAAGTCACATGAGAGTAATAAGTGATCTTTGTTCATGCATGCATCAGTTATCATACTTCCTAGGTTTTCACTAAAATGGCTAATGTTTGACTATGGTACTCTGTAGATGTTTATCACTGTGAGAGGTTTTTGTAGGTATTTAGATTTGAATTTAGGTATTATATATTCCCCATTTTCATCCCTTGTGCAAGTATTAGTGATACATTCTAGTTGGTCTGAGTAATATATAGCTGTGCCACCCCCCTTTTTGATCTGGCCTACAGTTGTGTATGGCTGTGTAACCAGGAATGGCATAGACATCTGTAGTATCAGGCTTTAGCCAGGTTTCGGTGAGAGTAATGATGGACATACTGGCATGCAGGGAATTTAGTAATGCTATGAGGTCATCGTAATGTTTACTTAAAGATCTGATATTGTAGTTAAAGAGAGTTATGTTGTTGGCTCTGAGAAGTGCCTTTGATTGTTCTGCTGTGTATAAAATTTCAGTTACTGTTTGATTCATTTAAGTCATTAGATAAGAGGTTGGTATCAGGATCAATGCTTGTTATCATACGATTTATAGTGAATCTATAGTTAGAATTAAGTATAAAACAAAGTAAATATTCTAATGCTATAAAATAGCACCTGAGTTATTTTAACAAATGTAAAAAAAATGAATTAAGGTAGCTCTTTAAACCTGGGGTTGCAATCAGGCGATCTGTTGACCAGTATGATTTCACACTGTGCTTATACACATGTATCATAAGCATTATTGTGGCAAAGAAAAGATACATCTCAGCCACAGTTGTCTCCTTCCACTGGTGTAGACGTGATTTTGGTGAAAGTATTGTGTTTACCATGGCGACTCAAAGTATCTGTTGCTTTCCATGACAATAATTTCCATCAAAGGTTTGTCAAAGAATAACTTGAAACATTCCAGTTCAGTGGCATTGTTCCCAAGTGTACAAGATGGCCGTATTCCACTTTGAGTTTCATCAAAGTGATGGGGATTGAGAACAAAATTGGCAGCTTCCTGCCAATCCCAGGTGCGGTTTGCTGGTGAGTACTGGATATTGAAAGGTGGTTGTGGTTGTGGAGGTTGTGGTTGTGGAGGTTGGTGTGGTGGGTGGGTGGGGGATGGTGACCTTTGTTGTAGTTCTGCTGAGGCAGTGGCGTGGGTGGCAGCATGGCCCACTGCTGGTGCCTCATGGCTGGCACCACCACTACCACCAACTGATGCATGCACATTTTCCATCCCAATTGCAACACTATCATCTTCATTTTCACTATCTGTTTCTGTTGTACAGCCATGGGTTGTACTCGAGATGTACTCCTTCCCATTGGAATAGCATATGGCACACTACCAGAGCGCATATACCGTCATATATACTGACGCTTCGTTGGAGAATATTCTACTTCACTATCGCTACTGGAACTTTTTTCAAGAGCTTGTAGTTCATATTCACTATCACTATCATCACCATTGCTCACATCTGAGTCCTGGATTTGGGAAAATATGAGTTTCCTCTTTTGTTCTGGTACAACTGAAGGGGGCTTTAGGGTTAGTTTCCTCACGCACTCAACCAAAAATAAAAAAATTATGGAAATTGAGTTACGTATACCGAAAAATAGCTTAACTCTTTGGCAACACAGTGGTACCAGAATGAGTGTTCTACGACGTTTCTTCAAGAAGTTATAGTCATTTATATCAGGTATGGTGACGGCGATGTGGGTAGCGAGTCTGCTCACAGCCCATATATTTTTTGGAATTTTTCCCTTGTTTTTTATCTCTTTTTCTTGCATTATTCTTTCTAATATAATAACTGACTATTTGGCATAATAAAACAGTAGGTGGAGCTTATCCGTAGACTTAGAGACAACCAGGAACCATATGGGAACGCTCGGCAGTGTTCCCACTCCAGAGAGTGCCAGGAGAAATCACTTCAATATTACGTTTATATCAGCTTATATATCAACTCTATGGCTTATTTATCTATCAGAAGTGATCTAATATGATATAATAAACACTATAAATAACATGCAAACATGTTATATACTCTAGACTGAATAAAATAAGCCATAATATGGCGAGAAACCATCGGGAATATTTCGATATAAATGAGTGAATCCTCTCATGTCGTATTCTTTGGTCTCTAAGTAAGAGAAAATGGTGTTTTGAGGAGGTTAACTGCACTAGAACATTAGTTTACTAAGAAATACACCCAAACAAACACGATTTTCGCGAAATTTTTTAAATTTTTTTTTTGAGACGGTGGGCCGGCCGGCGCTCCAGGCCAATATCTCGGAAGTAACTTATTCACCTAAATTCCATAATTCTTCCTTTATTACTTAATTAAATGGAATAATATTCACAGAAATTGTAAAATAATGATTTCTCTATTTACTAAAGCTATTTTTGGGGAAATATTACAATTATTTTGGGATTTATGTGGGAGTAAAGGGCAGATATTTTGCAACATTCCAAGAACTAACAAACTTTATTTTTTTGTGAAATAGAGATAAGACATTTAGAGGACATTATAGCTTTAGAAAGTCGTATTAACATTGTTCTCTCGGCACCAAGTGTCCAGACAACCTTACGTCGTCCCATATAGGAATAAATTTGGTCACAAGGGCATTTTCAGTAAATCAGTCCTTTTCAGTCTTTTCTCAGTTGTTGTTTGAGGTATATTTTTGATAAATATTTTTAACAAAGAGTGAAAGCACTTTGTCTTTTGCACCAAAACTGGAGGAAATTGGATGGTAAACAAAAGAACTACAATTTTTTGTCCGACTCCACCCTGAATGTGAACAAGATGGCCCAGCACCAGATGTGGAAGCTTGAGGGTCATCTGGATTTTCGTCACTATTACTGGTATTATGTTCATTAGTTTCGGTCACAACCTCATCGAAACTTTGAAACTCATCTTCACTGGCACTTACATCTGTATTAGAACCGTCACTGGAGAACAAAAGTGTCCCAGTTCACCGAAGAGTGAGGAGTTTCTTGCTGCAAGGCATGGTGAACAAGGTGTACTAAAATGGTGTTCCCACAATGCACCACTGGGTCCCCAATATTTTTCCTACCATGCACACTAACCACGCAGACCCATTCTCTCACATCTATGCCTACCAGCCTTTTCCCGCTTGATTTGAAGGTGCTAGAATTTATGCGTAGTAGTATGTCAATAACCCTGGCACGTAAGCCATACTAGTACGTACATTGGAAACCCTGAAAGAGTTAAACACTAACATTGTTCATTAATTAGCTTGGATAAAGAAGAATACCTATTGATATCAGTGGCTAAGGAGGGACAAATTATTGGAGTGGTGGTCACAGCAATTTCAACAGGAGCAATATGGGCCATTTGTACAGGTCAATTAACTTTATTTACCAACCAGCTTGTTCCTCTAAACCATGATAAAGCACATTTAAATTTAGCATAAGTCAAGCCTCGTGACAAGAAATCACCCAAATTCTCGTCATGAGGTATATGATTAACCCTTGTGGGGTTTCGAACGTTCTAGTATGGCTTACGCACAGGGATTTTTGACGTACTAGTACGCATAAATTCTAGCGCCGTCAAATCTCGCGGGAAAAGGCTGGTATGCCTAGATGTGAGAGAATGGGTCTCTGTACTCACCTATTTGTACTCACCTATTTGTGGTTGCAGGGGTCGAGTCACAGCTCCTGGCCCCGCCTCTTCGCTGATTGCTACTAGGTCCTCTCTCTCCCTGCCCCAAGAGCTCTATCATACCTAGCCTTAAAACTATGTATGGTTCCCGCCTCCACTACGTCACTTTCTAGGCTATTCCACGCCCTGACTACTCTATGACTGAAGAAATACTTCCTAACATCCCTTTGATTCATCTGAGTCTTCAACTTCCAATTGTGACCTCTTGTGTCTGTGTCCCATCTCTGGAACATCCCGTCTTTGTCCACCTTGTCTATTCCGCGCAGTATTTTATATGTCGTTATCATGTCTCCCCTGACCCTCCTGTCCTCCAGTGCCCGTCAGGCCGATTTCCCTCAACCTTTCTTCGTAGGACAATCCCCGTAGCTCTGGGACTAGTCTTTGCAAACCTTTGCACTTTCTCTAATTTCTTGACGTGCTTGACTAGGTGTGGATTCCAAACTGGTGCTGCATACTCCAGTATGGGCCTGACATAAATGGTATACAGAGTCTTAAACGAATCCTTACTGAGGTATCGGAACGCTATCCGTAGGTTTGCCAGGCGCCCGTATGCTGCAGCAGTTATCTGATTGATGTGCGCCTCAGGAGATATGCTCGGTGTTATACTCACCCCCAGGTCTTTTTCCTTGAGTGAGGTTTGCAGTCTTTGGCCATCTAAACTATGTTGTGTCTGCGGTCTTCTTTGCCCTTCCCCAATCTTCATGACTTTGCTTTTGGCAGGGTTAAATTCAAGGAGCCAGTTGCTGGACCAGGCTTGTAGCCTGTCCAGGTCTCTTTGTAGTCCTGCCTGATCCTCATCCGATTTGATTCTTCTCATTAACTTCGCATCATCTGCAAACAAGGACACCTCTGAGTCTATCCCTTCCGTTATGTCGTTCACATATACCAAGAACAGCACAGGTCCTAGGACTGACCCCTGTGGAACCCCGCTTGTCACAGGCGCCCACTCTGACACCTCGCCGCGTACCATGACTCGTTGTTTGCCTCCCTGACAGGTATTCTCTGATCCATTGCAGTGCCTTTCCTGTTATGTGTGCCTGATCCTCTAGCTTTTGCAGTAACCTCTTGTGAGGAACTGTGTCGAAGGCCTTCTTGCAGTCCAAAAATATGCAGTCGATCCATCCCTCTCTCTTGTCTTACTTCTGTCACCTTGTCATAAAACTCTAGTAGGTTTGTGACACAGGATTTTCCTTCCCTGAAACCGTGCTGGTTGTCAATTATACACTTGTTTCTTTCCAGGTGCCCCACCACTCTCCTCCTGATGATCTTCTCCCATGACCTTGCATACTATAACGTTAGTGATACAGGTCTGTAGTTTTTAGTGCCTCATGTCTGTCTACCTTTTTAAAAATTGGGACTACATTTGCCATTTTCCATACCTCAGGGAGTTGCCCAGTTTCAAGTGATGTATTGAAGATCTTTGTTAATGGCTCACACAAAATCTCTGCTCCCTCTTTAAGGACCCATGGAGAGATGTTGTCTGGTCCCACCGCCTTTGAGGTGTCAAGTTCGCTAGCAGCTTCTTCACCTCCTCCTTGGTTATATGTACCTCATCCAGCACTTGCGGGTGTGCCCCCCTGTTCTGATTTCCTGGAGTCGTACTGGGTTCCACTGTAAATACCTCTTTAAATCTTGTGTTGAGCTCCTGACATACCTCTGGTCGTTTCTTGTGAATTCCCCATCACCCTTCCTCATTTCTGATTACCTGGTCCTTGACTGTTGTTTTCCTCCTGATGTGGCTGTACAACAGCTTCGGGTCAGTCTTTACTTTTGATGCTATGCCCATTTTCATATTGTCTCTGAGCATCCCTTCTTTCTGTGCATATTCTTTTTCTGGCTCTTCGGCTGATTTCTTTATTTTCCTGAGTTCTCTGTCTTCTGTACCTTTCCATTCTCTAGTACACCTAGTTTTGGGCCTCCCTACACCTTTGGGTGAACCATGGACTCGTTCTGTTCTTCCCATTATTTCTGTTTCCCTTGGAACAAACCCCTCCTCCGCCTCCTTCCCATTTTGTTGCTACATGTCCATCATTTCTTGTACTGGTTTTCCTGTCAGTTCCTCTCCCACTGAATGTCTTGAAGAAGTTCCTCATGCCTGAGTAATTCCCCCCTTTGTAGTTTGGTTTTTCCCAGCCTATTCCTGCTACTCTCTCCACTTGGAGCTCAACTATGTAGTCGAAGCACAGAACCACATGATCACTAGCTCCCAGGGGCCTTTCATACATGATACCCTCGATGTCCGAACTACTCATGGTGAATACAAGGTCCAGTCTTGCTGGTTCATCCTCTCCTCTCTCTCTGGTATTGTCTCTAACATGTTGATGCATGAGGTTTTCCAGTACCACATCCATCATCTTGGCTCTCCATGTTTCGGGACCCCCATGGGCTCCAGGTTTTCCCAGTCAATCTCCTTGTGATTGAAATCACCCATAACTAGTAACTTTGCTCCTCCCATGTGTGCTCTCCTGGCCACCTCGGCTAGTGTGTCGATCATTGCTCTGTTGCTCTCATCATATTCTTCTCTTGGCCTCCTGCAGTTCTGTGGTGGGTTGTACATTACTGCAATTATCACCTTATGTCCCTCAGACTGGATTGTTCCTACTAAGTAGTCCCTTTCGCCCATGCCATCCATTCCTTCCATTTTCTCAAAATCCCACTGGTTTTTAATGAGCAGTGCAACTCCTCCTCCCTCCTCCCTCCCTCTGTCTTTCCTGAGGATTTGGTATCCGGATGGAAAGATTGAATCTGTTATTATTCTGGTGAGTTTTGTTTCTGTGAGTGCTATTATGTCTGGGGAAGTCTCTTTGATTCTTTCTTGCCACTCCTCATACTTGTTTGTTATTCCATCTGCATTTGTATACCACACCTTCAACTTCTTTTCTAAGACTGTGGTCTGGGAGGTATATTGGGGTTGGGGAAGTGGGAGACCTGGTAAGGAACTATGGGTTGTTGCTGAAGGGGTGGAGTTTGTAATGTAGTGGGTGGGGGCGTTGGATGTGGCATGGGTGTTTTGATTTAGAGTGTTTGGTTGCACTGGGGTTGACCTGGTTGGGAGGCTTCTATAGGAAGTTGTGAGGGAGGCTGTATTTGATCTTCCTGGGTCTGGGATCTCCTGTCTGTGGTGGGTGTGTGTGGTAGAAAAAAAATCTGGGACCCAGTGGTGCATTGTGGGAATGCCATCTTTGTACACAATGTCCACCATGCCTCGCGGTAAGAAGTTCCTCACTCCTCGGCGAATTGGGACACTTTTGTTCCCCAGTGACAGTTCTAATACAGATGGAAGTGCCAGTGAGGATGAGTTTCAAGGTTTTTCGTGAGGTTTTGACCGAAACTAATGACCATAATATCGGTAATAGTGAGGAAAATCCTGACGACCCTCAGCCTTCCACCTCTGGTGCTAGGCCATCTTGTTCACGTTCAGTTGTACCAGAACCAAAGAGGAAACTCCTATTATCCCAAATCCCAGACTCAGATGTGAGCATTTGTGATGATAGTGATAGTGATTATGAACTACAAGCTCTTCAAATTAGTTCCAGCAGTTATAGTGAAGTGCAATATTCCCCATCAGTATATACGACGATATATATGCTCTGGTAGTGTGCCATATGCTATTCCAAGGGGAAGGAGTACATCTCGGAGTACATCCCATGGCTGTACAACAGGAACTGGCAGTGAAAATGACAATGGTACTGTTGCAATTGGGATGAAAAATGTGCATGGTGGTGGTAGTGGTGGTGCCAGGCATGAGGCACCAGCAGTGGGCCATGCTGCCACCCACGCTGCTGCCTCAGCTGATCTACAACAAAGGCCACCAACCCACCACACCAGTCTCCACAACCACAACTTCCACAACCACAACCACCTGTCATTGTCCAGTACCCACCAGCACACCGCACCTGGGATTGGCAGGAAGCTGTCAATTTTGTTCCAAATCCCCGCCAGTTTGATGACAGCCAAAGCGGAATACGATAATGTTGTACACTGGGAAACAATGCCACTGAACTGGAATGTTTTGAGTTATTCTTTGACGAACCCCTGATGGAAAGTATTGTTATGGAAAGCAACAAATACTACGAGTACACCATGGCAAACACAATACTTTCACCAAAATCATGTCTACACCAGTGGAAGGAGACAACTGTGGCTGAGATGTATCTTTTCTTTGCCACAATAATGCTTATGCCACATGTGTATAAGCACAGAGTGAAATCATACTGGTCAACAGACGGCCTGATTGCAACCCCAGGCTTCAGTGATATAATGCCAGTGAATCGATTTGTGCTAATGTTACGTATGCTTCACTTCTCAGACAAAACCAGGCATGACAGAAATGACAGGTTATATAAGATTAGGCATGTGTTTGTGTATCTGAAAGAGAAATTCAATATGTATTGTTATCCCTTCAGGAAGCATGTAATTGATGAGTCTTTGATTCTGTTCAAAGGAAGACTCTCTTTCAAGCAGTACATACCAAGCAAGAGGAAACGCTTTGGTATAAAGTTGTTTGTGCTTTGTGATTGTTACAGAGGTCTGGTATTGGATATTATTGTGTACACTGGAAGTTATACATTGCAAAATACCAGGAAGTTATTGGGCATCTCTGGTTATGTGGTTAGAACAATGATAGAACCATACCTTGGTAAGGGGCATATATTATATACAGATAACTGCATCTCTGGTGATATGGTTAGAACAATGATAGAACCATACCTTGGTAAGGGGCATATATTATATACAGATAACTGGTACACAAGCACCACACTCAGTGATTTTTTTGCGAGTGAACATGACAGATGTGCGTGGAACAGTGCGTGCAAATTGGAAACATATGCCCAGGTTTGATGCTGGCACTCGTAGAGGTGAGGTGCAGGCATTTGCTGCCAATGACATTATGGCATTTTGGTGGCATGACAAATGAGATGTCACACTTTGTCATCAGTTCACCCTAACGAAATGGCAGACACTGGCAGGCAGCATAGAGAAAGCAATGAACCCATTCCAAAGCCTGCAGCTGTGATTGATTACACCCTCAATATGTGTTCGGTGGACAAATGTGTTTGCTGATTGTGTTCGCAAGAGTCATAAGTGGTTTATAAAACTCTTTTTCCATCTTCTGGACATTTCCATGCTGAATGTTTATAATATGTATAAGAAACAAACCACCATACAGTGAATTCTGTTTGTCATCAGACAAGTAGTATTCAAGTACCAAGGAACAACACATGCAATAGACCACCCACCAAATTTTCAACAAGTTCCTTATCGTTTGAAGCATGGTGATCACTTCCTTGTAAAACTGCCTGCTACTGCTTTCGAGAAAAAGGCTCAGAAGAGGTGTTACGTCTGTGCACATACAAGAAAATGCCCACAACAACGCAGAGACATTCGTTTTATGTGTGAGGAGTGTAAAACACCACTGTGCATGACACCATGTTTCAAAGACTTCCACAGGCTGCAGAACTTCTAGAAACATTCCCTGTGACTGTATATGTGTATATAAAATATAGAAAAATAGTAATAAACAACATTTCATATCATTTGTTCGTGTAAGTATTATCTGTAAACAAAACAATGACAACAGTGTTTACGCCGTTATTGTGTAGTATTGAAAAATAAATAACTTACAAAATACTGATCATATTGGTCTCACAGGCTGTAAAAGTTACTTGGAAAAAGAAAAATTAAAAAATAATAGAAAATAGTATATAAAAACATAAATTTATTTATTTATTTATTTATTTATTAATTTGAGCATACATACAGAGGTACAAAAAAATACAGGTAAGAGCAGCATGCCAAAGCCACTTATACTATGCATAGCATTACGGGCTGGCTTAAAATTAACTTAAGATTAACTAAGCAATGATGAATTCAGTGATAAAACATTATTGTAAACAGATAACTATAAAGCACAAATGAGTATTACAAAGACAGGTCATATGGTTGCATGCATTGTTGTACATTCAGTTGTATGGAGTATTCTGTTAGGTAGTGTATTTAAAAAAATAATAAAGTTAGATTGGGTTTTAGGTTTAACATTTATGTGATATAATTGTGAGTAACATTTTAGATATACAGTTTATAAGGTTCAGTTATTCAGTATTTATTTGGTTTTGGGTGAGTAAGTGATCTTTGAGAAGAGACTTGAATTTATAAACAGGTAGTGTTTCTTTTATATTTACAGGTAATGAATTCCAGATTTTAGGGCCTTTTATGTGCATTGAGTTTTTGCATAGTGTGAGATGGACACGAGGAACATCAAAGAGTGATCTGTGCCTTGTGTTATGGTCATGTGTTCTGTTGAGGTTGGCAAGGAGATGTTTGAGGGGAGGGTTAATATCAGAGTTAAGTGTTCTATGTATGTAATAGGTGCAGTAATAAGTATGGATGTTTTGTATGGTGAGTAGGTTTAGTGTATTGATTATTGGTGGAGTGTGCTGCCTGTAGTAGAATTTGTTATCATTCTAACTGCAGCCTTTGTTGGGAAATTTAGTGGTCTGAGATGGTTAATTGTTGTTGAGCCCCATGCACAAATTCCATAGGTGAGATAGGGTAAATAAGAGAGTGATATAGGGCCAGGAGGGTGACTGTGGAACATAGTACCGTATCTTCGATAGTATGCCTACAGTCTTAAAAATTTTCTTAGAAATTTGCTGTTTTATGTGTATGAAATTGGGGTCTATTATCAAGGTGGTTTTCCTAAGAATTTTCCCTCTGTTAGCTTTGTGATAGGTGATCCGTTTATCGTTATGTTAAGAGGTACATCTGTAGCTCTGTTACCAAACTGAATGAAGTAGGTTTTGGGTCAATGTTTAGTGTAAGTTTGTTAGTCCTCATCCAGGAAAGATATTTTCGTAATTCGGTAATTTACAGTATTTGGCTAGCGTGACTGGGCTCGGGTGAGAGAAGACGTATGTAGTGTCATCTGCAAATAGTGTGGTTTGAGTAATTGCGAAGCATTTGGTAGGTCTTTATGTATAGGAGAAAGAGAAGAGGGCCAAAGGGACACTTCCCTGTGGGACACCAACTGTAATTTGGTTGTGCGGAAGAGTTTGCCCCATTTGCGTACACAATTGGTTTTCTGTTGCTGAGGTAGGGACTTGAGGTAGTTGAGGGGGGTGCCCTCTTATACCATAGGTGTGACAATTTTATGTGGAGCAACCCTGGTCAACTGTATCAAAAGCTTTACGTAAGTCAATGATGATCCCCATTGGGACTTCTTTTTTCTCTATTGCAGTGTATATATGTTCTAGCATGTGTATAATAGCATCATTAGTATTTTTTTTTAGGCCGGGAATCCAAATTGGCAGGGTTGAGTATGTTTTGGGAGATAAGGTAGGAGTAGATTCTTTTAAATGAATTATTTTTCGAAGATTTTTGAGAGAGGGTGAAAATTTGGGGATATTGGCCTATGTTATTCAAACTCTGTTTGGTCTCCTCCTTTGGGGAAATCGGGGTGACCCTTGCTATTTTGAGTACTGTAGGGAAGGTGGAGGATTCAATGGATTTGTTAAAGAGTGTTGCAGTGATTGGTGATAGCACTTGAACACTTTTTTGTATATAAAGGGTGGTAAGGTTTTAAATCCCCTGCCTTGTTTTTTAGTGCTTTAATAATAAGGGGGACTTCGTATGGGTTAGTCGGAGCTAGGAACAGTGTGTTCGGGTAGTTGCCAGTGAGTAGTCATTTGGTGGGGATCTGAGTTTTGGGATTTTATTGGCAAGGTTTTGCCCTATAGGGGGAGAAGAAATAAATCGAGTGTGTTTGCTGTTTCTGTTGGTGGGATTTGGGGGTTTTCATCTGATTTTGCTAATTTTATTTCGCTATTTCGTGATATCTTTTTTGTTCCCAGAATTTCTGATAGGGTTTTCCAGGTCTTTTTTTATATCACCTCGTAAGTTGGATAATCTTTTTCTCATAATACAATTTTTTTGCCCTTCTTATCAGGCTGGTTAGGTTGACGAGTAACTTTTTGTTTGGTCTCTGGTTTTTGTGACCATTCTGTACTGTTTTTCATTTTGGGTTTTGTATTTAGGATTTGAGAATGCTGGGTGTTAGCCAGGGCTGTTCAGTCTCTTAGCTGTCATCTGTTTAGTTTTTTTAGGGCAGTGCTTGTTTATGAGGTATTGGGTCTTTTTTAGAAAATTATTAATACATTCGTCAATATCTGTATAGGTTTCTAGCTCAGTGTCCCAGTCAATGTTTGCTACTGCTCTGTAAAGTTATTAATGGCTGCCTCATTGTGAAGTCTGAAGGTGACTTTAGTATGTCTTGGGGTAATTTACCAAGAGTTGTTATGAGGAAAGTAGGGTAGTGGTCTGTGGTATTATCTGTAATTATGCCTGATTTTAAAGGGGATATGGTGTTGGTCCAGATGTGCCCAAGTAGGGAAAACCTAGTCTCTGTAACTCTTGTGGGTTTTTTGTTACTGTTGGTAGCAACATACAGTTACTCATTGTGTTTGTGAATTCAGTAATGTGGGGGTCCTGGTCTTGCGGGAGATTTATATTGAAGTCACCTGAGAGTAGTAAGTGATCTTGTTCATGCGTGCATCAGTTATCATACTTCCTAGGTTTTGACAAAAATTGGCTAATTTGTGACTGTGGAACTCTGTAGATGTTTATCAATGTGAGAGGGTTTTTGTAGGTATTTGGATTTGAATTTAGCTATTATATATTCCCCCATGTTCATCCCTTGTGCAAGTATTAGTGATACATTCTAGTTGGTCTGAGTAGTATATAGCTGTGCCACCCCCTTGTTGGTCTGGCCTACAGTTGTGTATGGCTGTGTAACCAGGAATGGCATAGACATCTGTACTATCGGGCTTTAGCCAGGTTTCAGTTAGTGTAATGATGGACATATTGGCATTTTAAGGAATTTAGTAATCCCTATGAGGTCATCGTAATGCTTGCTTAAAGATCTAAATTTTTTTAGTTAAAGAGAGTTATGTTGTTGTTGGCTCTGAGAAGGCCTTGATTGTTCTGCTGCGTAGTAATTACAGTAACTGTTTGATTCATTTAAGTCATTAAATAAGAGGTTGGTATCAAGGTCAATGCTTGTAATCATAAGATTTGTAGTGAATCTATAGTTAGAATTAAGTAAAAAAAACAAAGTAAATAGTTTTAAAGGGCTAAAAAATAGCACCTGATTATTTAACAAATGTGAAATTTATGAGCTAAGGTAGTTTTTTTTTTTTTTTTTTTTTTTTTTAGTAAAATAAAGGAGACAATATAAAAGGGACTAATACAAATAAAGTGATGATCAAATTAATGGAGCTTGGGAATATGATAGTAGGTAGTACTATAAAGGTAATTCTTTAAGTTAAAAATTATAGTATAAAATTAATAAATTAAAGGGACTAATATAAGTTGTGGTGAACAATAAAGTGGTAATCAAATAAATGAGCTTTGGAATTAATGGCAAAATTGTGAACTTATTCTACTTTAGCACCTGAGAATAGCACCTTGATTATTTTAACAATTGTGAATAAAATAAACTAGGGTAGTTATATAAAGCTAAAATAAAGGAGAAAATATATAAGGGACTAAAATTAAGTAATGGTAAACAAAGTTAAATGGACAGATGGTCACTATGAAATAATATTGGTTTAGGAGTAAGATCTGATTTGTAATATTAAATAAGTTGAGCAGTTTATTGCACAATAAAAAGTAAAGAAATGAGGTAGTTGGTACTAGCTAGCAAAAGATAGTTTTGGTACTTGCAAAAAAGTAATTGGAATATACACTAATTGCATACACAATGAAAAGTGACTAAAAAAACAAGTAGTGGTAAACAAAATTAAATGGACAGGTAAGAATAATGAATATTATTAATTTGGAGTAAGATTTGACTTGTAACTTAAAATTATGAGCAATTAATAGCAGTAAGAAAGAAGTATAGTATTGGAGGTAGTTGGCATTAGCTAGTGATGAAAAATAATAAAAATAATAATGCACAATATACTAGTAACATACACTATATGCACCACACGTATACAGTGGACCCCCGCATAACAATCACCTCCGAATGCGACCAATTATGTAAGTGTATTTATGTAAGTGTGTTTGTACGTGTATGTTTGGGGGTCTGAAATGGACTAATCTACTTCACAATATTCCTTATGGGAACAAATTCGGTCAGTACTGGCACCTGAACATACTTCTGGATTGAAAAAATATCGTTAACCGGGGGTCCACTGTATATGTATTTAGGGCACTTATCTAATCTGTTACAGAAATGTCAGCTTTTCTAAGGAAGGTAGAAACATCATGTTCATTTGAGATGGTATATTGTTGTCCTGTTGATGTTTTCCTTACTAGTATTTTCCCATCTCGCGTGAAACACTGATTATTTTTTTTTCCTTTGTTTAAGTTTTCTCAGCCTGAACAGAAGGTTTTGACGTTTTCTTGTAGAAAACTCATTTAAGTAACTCCATTTTTCATTCTAATTGCTGATTTAATTAGGTCCTTTATTTTATCTATGAATGAAGTCTGATCTTTTAACTGTGTTTACTTCCGGGTTTTCCTAGAAAACGTTTTTCCCTTTGTTTTCCCATTGTTTTGCACGATGACTTGTACGTGGTTCTGTATTATCCTGATAGCAGTTTCTTGCACTGTGCTTGGGTTATGTCACTAGGATGTGTGGACTTTTTATTATAACTGCATCAGACAATTTATCTTGTTCAGTTTTGTCGTCTTGGAAATCAAGGTATTCATTTAGTCGAGTGTGCTTGTTCTGATTCCAGTCCTTGATTGCTTCTTCAACCTTCATATTTATTGTTGTTATTTGCTCAGTGTGACTGGCTATAGCTGCTTTTAGAGTATTTTCTGTTTTTCAGGCACTTCCCGATGTAATCTTCTCTTTCAAGGTTTGGATCTTGTTCTCGAGGTTTTGGGTTTTCTTGGATTCTCATCGCTCGAGTGTTGCTTTGATATCTTTGATTTCGTTTTTTTAGAGCAACGATGTAGTCCTTGATATTGTCAGGAATAATCATACCTGAGTTATCATGGGTGAATCCTTTGAAGGGAGTGGAGTTGGAGGGGAGTAGCCATGTTTGTTTTGTTGTTGTTGTTCCCTGGGTGGCGGTGGTGAGGGGGGTTGATGATACACCGGCGTCCTGCTGTTGTTGTTCCCTGGGTGGCGGTGGTGAGGGGGGTTGATGATACACCGGCGTCCTGCTGGGTAGACAAAATTGAGTTCTGGGTCCTTGCTGTTATTCTTTTATTACTGATGTTGTTCTTCTGCGATATCCTTTCATGTATCACTGAAGTAGATACTGGTGTAGCAATGGAGGAGAAGGCTTTTTTTCTCGGAGCGTGGGTTTAAATGGTTGTCTGGCAGCGGGGGCAGTGGGTTTGGGTTAGCAGGGCTGTCTTCCTTAGATCTTCTAATTTTGTCAAGATTTGGGTTGCATTCTTAGTATTCTTGGGTCATTTTGTGGTCTACGTGGGTTCATGTAGTTGAACTTTCACTTAGGCCATCACAAGTTTTGATGAGCGATGTTTTTTTTGAGAAAGAAGAGCTGGTAGGATACCGTTGCTGCCGTTGCTGCCGCTGCCGCTTTAGGATTATGTTGGAATACCGGGTGATGGCAGCCGGTGATGTTGCCACATGGTGCACCTTTTTTGTCACTTCACGTCTCCATATCTCGGTAAGTATTGATGGTAAAAAATTTTTGTTTAGCCTATAATGTTTAGAAAAAAAACTTTTTTTTCATAAGAAATTTTTTTTTTTTTTTAAATTTGACCGACCCTGAGAACAAGTCAATGAGAGGACCTGTCGACCCCCAAAGGGTTAAATGTTAACATATGTTGACCCAAACTGCTATATTTCTCTACCATCTGATTAATATCAACTATGTTTTGCACATACACAATCTTAATGTTACCATTATGAATCCGTTGTAAGGATACCTCATTGTCAGACCAAATAACAGTGTCGCTGACATTTATCTCCTGCAATTTTTTCTTATATAATTAATTTGACACCTACATAAATGGCTGTTAATTCCAACTGAGGCAAGGTATGTGATTTAATTGGAGCCTCAGACATAACAAGAGAAATAGCATTATTACATTGCATATAAGTGACTGCTCCACATGCCAATTTTGAAGCATCGCAAAAAATGTGTAATATATTTTTACCATCTTGACTTGCTACATTATGTGGGAACTCCAATATTAGTGTTTTCTCATAATCACTTATGAATTCTTCCCACTTTTTAACAAATGCCTCAGGTAGGGTTTCATTGCAAGCACACTTAATTTTCCATGCTTCTTGTATTAACAATTTTCCTCTTATTGTAAGTGGTGACACTAAACCTTTGTGGGTTGAAGCATTTGGAAATTTCAGCAAGCAAGACTCTCTTTGTTAATTTACTGGGCATAACTATAACTAATCTCTCTCAGTATCCCAGGTTAATCCCAATTCATTTTAACATTTAGGTACTTCAACTCCAGGGTAATCTTTTTCATTTTGTCTTTAATTTGGATGAATTGCTGTTCCATTCCCTCAGAGGCATATTTGCACTTTGCATTATCTTATTAACCCCTTCATATGTACTCATCAGTTCCACTTCAGTTGACGTCACACCCAGGAAATTGTCCACATAAAATTGTATACACATTACATCACTTGATGGACCACCTGTACATTTAGGGTGTCAATTTATCATCACTTGAAGTAGGAACAGACTGGATGTAGCACCAACTAATGTACTCCTCAAGCAAAAAGTCTTCGGAGGGCTAAGTGGGTCACTAGGATTTTCAGGCCACAAGAAATGGGTACAACCCCAGTCTGCCTCCTGCAAATCCACTCATAGGAAAGCTTTACTTACGTCTGCCATAAAGGCATAATACTTAACCCTGAAATTTAAAAATATATCTCCTATTTTTTCCATCAACGATGAACCTTTCATTAACCCTTTCAGGGGTTTCTGATGTACTAATATGACTTACGGAACAGGGTTTTTGACGTACTAGTAGCCTAAATTCTAGCGCCCTCAAATCTAGTGAGAAAAAAGCTGGTAGTCCTGCATATGAAAGAATGGGTCTATGTGGTCAGGGTGCATGGGATAAAAAAATCCTGCAGCACACAGTGCATAATGAGAAAAAAAAACTCTGACAGTGTTTTTTTTTTTTAAAAAAGCGTCTTTGCACTGTATTTTCGTAAAGGTATTATGATGGGTATTCTACTTTTTCCCGGTCTCATTTTATAGAATGGAAGACATATTACAGAAATTGAGACGATCTTGATTGGTTTTACAATGAAAAGTACCTTGAAATTGAGCTCAAAGTAGCAGAAATCTTTGATTTTTGCCAAAATTCAAAAGTGAACAAATCATGCTACGCGTCAGTACAAAATCACGGTGAGTCTAAAATTCTTTCACAAGTGCGCTGATATTATTTATACCATTTCTACACTAATGCAGTAGTCTGCATAACAGTAAATCTTCTATTTTTTGTGAGAATAAAAATTCAAAGTGGAAAGCAAAAGAATGTAAGAGGGGCATGGGGATGTGACTAATGAACAGAGGAAATGTTATTTTAGTGCCAGGAATGTCTTTCTTGTTTATTCTGGACCCTATTTGGAAATTGGCATCTTTTGAAATTTGTGTGAAATTGGCAAAATTGCTAAATTCTGACCACTCTATTGGATAGCTAAAATTGGTAAATGGGTGGTTTCTTGTATTCATTCGATAGAAAAAAAAAAGGAGTTCTAGCGAAATAGTTATGATTTTTGTTGACTAGTACACTGGAATTGGCCGAAAATAGGGCTCAAAGTGGGAAAAATTGCCGATGCGTAAACATCGTCGAGACCACTAACTTTGTGAGAGCATAATTCTGTAAGTTTTCCATCAAATTTCATACATTTGGTGTCATTATGATCGGGAAAAGATTCTCTAACTTTTCATAAGAAAAAATAATTTTTTTTTTGGGGGGGAAAATTTGGCGACCCTGAGAACAAGTCTGGGAGAGGGCCTGTCGACCCTGAAAGGGTTAAGCAGTCATTTAACCCCTTAACTGTCCAAATGTAGATCTATGTTTATGTGCATAGCGCTCTGAATGTATATCTACATTTTATTTTTCATGCATTCAAATTTGGCTCCATAGGCCTGAGTTGCATAAACATGAGAGAATGGGTCTGTGCACTCAGTGTGCTCAATATTAAAAAAATCTGGAACCCCCTTAGTACCTTGTGTGAGCACCAGTTCAACTGAGCACCAGCTAGAGCAAATATACCTTGTGGGAGCACCAGTTCAACTGAGCACCAGCTAGAGCAAATATACCTTGTGGGAGCACCAGTTCAACTGAGCAGCAGCTAGAGCAAATATACCTTGTGGGAGCACCAGTTCAACTGAGCAGCAGCTAGAGCAAATATACCTTGTGGGAGCACCAGTTCAACTGAGCACCAGCTAGAGCAAATATACCTTGTGGGAGCACCAGTTCAACTGAGCCCCCAGCTAGAGCAAATTATACCTTGTGGGGAGCACCAGTTTTAACGAGCACCAGCTAGAGCAAATATACCTTGTGGGAGCACCAGTTCAACTGAGCACCAGCTAGAGCAAATATACCTTGTGGGAGCACCAGTTCAACTGAGCACCAGCTAGAGCAAATATACCTTGTGGGAGCACCAGTTCAACTGAGCAGCAGCTAGAGCAAATATACCTTGTGGGAGCACCAGTTCAACTGAGCACCAGCTAGAGCAAATATACCTTGTGGGAGCACCAGTTCAACTGAGCAGCAGCTAGAGCAAATATACCTTGTGGGAGCACCAGTTCAACTGAGCACCAGCTAGAGCAAATATACCTTGTGGGAGCACCAGTTCAACTGAGCAGCAGCTAGAGCAAATATACCTTGTGGGAGCACCAGTTCAACTGAGCACCAGCTAGAGCAAATATACCTTGTGGGAGCACCAGTTCAACTGAGCAGCAGCTAGAGCAAATATACCTTGTGGGAGCACCAGTTCAACTGAGCACCAGCTAGAGCAAATAAACCTTGTGGAGCACCAGTTCCAACTGAGCAGAAGCTAGAGCAAATATACCTTGTGGGAGCACCAGTTCAACTGAGCACCAGCTAGAGCAAATAGTGAGGCAGACACTAGGGATTCACTGTTGTCATGTCATATTAACACTTCACTTTTAAGATGAAAGTGATGTTGATGAGATGAATGTGGCCACAAGTGATCGAGGAAATATAAAAAACCTGGATAACCCATATGCAACATTTGTGCAACATCCTTTCATTTTTGATACCAATTGTAGTGTCATCCTGCCAGAATGTCCTATAACCTATGTCCTGAGTAAAGAGAAATGATTCTGAAACATGTGTAATATGTGTTCAGCAGGCTGTCTGGCTTACTGGCTGGCTGGCTCACTGGCTGGCTGGCTTTGATGGTCTCTCTGTATCTGTCTATATCTCTGTCTCCAGGAGCTAGACCTGAAGTCGTAACGGCATAAAGTCGAAGCAATATTTCCCATAAGAAATAATGTAAATTCAATTAATCTACTCCAGACCCACAAAAATATTCACAAAAAAATAAATTTTTTTAAAAAATAACTATAGTCTTAGATACACAACAATTATAAGTACATATAATACTTAAATGAGTAATGAAATAGATAAACATTTAAGCAAACATTTTCAAACACATTTATGTATCTTTATTGAAGAAACTTGTTTGGCATCTGAAAGATAGAAGAGGAGGAGAGAGGCTTGCCCAACCACGTGCGCTCAAACCACTGCCTCAACCACTGCCTTCAACCACTGCCTCACCACTGCCTCAAACCACTGCCTTATCAACCCACTGCCTCAAAACCACTGCCTCAACCCCTGCCTCAACCACTGGCCTCAACCCTGCCTCAACCACTGCCTCCAAACCACTACCTCAACCACTGCCCTCAACCACTTTCTCCACCACTGCCACAACCACTTCCACAACCACTACAACGAGCCTCAACCACTGTGCCCCCCCCCCCCCCCCCCCTCAACCACTGCCTCAACCACTGTCTCCACCACTGCCACAACCACTGCCTCCACCACATTCCTCAACCACTTCCTCAACCACTGTCTCCACCCTGCCTCAAACCAACTGGTCTCCAACCAGACTAGCCTCAACTCACTGCCTCAAACCACTGCCTTCCACCACTGCCTCAAACCACTGCTCAACACTGAGATCTCCACCACTGACTCAACCACTGTCTAGTCTCAACCAACTGCCCCAACCACTGCCACAACCACTGCCTCAACACCACTGCCTCCCCAACCACTGCCTCAACACACTGCCGTCAACCACTGTACTCCACCACTACTGCCCCGACCACTGTCTCCACCAGCTGCCTCAAACCACTGCCTCAACTCACTTCCTCAACCACTGCCCACCACTGTCTCCACCACTGCCTCAAACCACTGTCTCCACCACTGCCTCACCACTGCCTCCACCACTTCCTCAACCACTTCCCTCAACCACTGTCTCCACCACTGCCTCAACCACTGTCTCCACCACTGCCTCAACCACTGTCCCACCACCACTGCCTCAACCACTGCCTGGGGGGGGGCATCCACCACTTTCCTCAACCCACCTTCCTCAACCACTTCCTCCAACCACTTCCTCAACCACATCCCTCAACCACTCCTCACCCGTCTCCACCACTGCCTCAACCACTTCCTCCAACCACTTCCTCAAACCACTTCCTCAACCACTTCCTCACCACTTTCATCCACCACTGCCACAACCACGTCTCCACCACCCCAACCACTGTCCCTCCACACTGCCTCAAAGACACTATCTCAACCCACTTCCTCACACCACTTCCTCAACCACAGCCTCAACCACGTCTCCACCACTGCCTCACCCCTGCCTCAACCACATTCCTCAACCACTACCGTGCAACCCTGCCTCAACCACTGTCTCCACCACCTGCCTCAACCACTGTCTCCACCACTGCCTCGCAACCACTGCCTCAAACCAACTGCCTCAACCCCAGCCTCAACCACTGCCTCCACTAATGCCTCAAACCCACTGCTCAACCACTTGCCTCAACCACTGCCCTCCCACCACCTGCCTCAACCACTTTTTGATTTTTTATTTTTTGTTTATTATTATTTGTTGTTTATGAACTTTTTTTTATTCTTTTATTCTTCTACTTGTTTGTTTAGATTTAATTTTTTTCTTTTTTTTTTGTTCTCTTATTTTATTGTCCTTTTTTTGATATTCTTGCATAATTGAACATCGTATAACATTATTCTTTTTTGTTTTTTCATTTTATTTGTTCCTCAACCACTGTCCCTCCACACTGCCTCAACCCACTGCCTCAACCACTGCCTTCAACCACTGCCTCGCATCGCTCCCACTGCCATCAACTCACTCTGCCTCCACCACCCTGCCAAAATCACCCCACTGCCGTCCTACCCCTGCCTCAAACCACTGCCTCAACCATTGCTCCACCTACTGCCTCCCACCACTGCCTCCAACACTGCCTCAACCACTGCCTCAACCACTGCCTCAACCACTGCCTCAAACCACTGCCGACAAACCACTGCACAACCACTGCCTCAACCATCACAACCACTGCCATCAACCACTGTCTCAACCAATGCCTCAACCCACTGCCTTCAACCACTGTCTCAACCACTGCCTCAACCACTGCCTCAACCACTGCCTCCACCACTGCCTCAACCAACTGTCACAACCACTGCCTCAATACCACTGCCATTCCACCACTGCCTCAACACAACTACCACAACCACTGCCATCCACCACTGCCTGTCAACCACTGCCTCAACCAACCTCAACCACTGTCATCAACCACTGCCTCAACCATTGGCCTCACACACTGCCGATCAACCACTGCCTCAACCACTGCCTCAACCACAGCTTCACCCCTAGCCTCAACCACTGCCTCAACCACTACCTCAACCACTTGCCTTCAACCAATTGCCTCAACCATGCTTCAACCACTACCTCACAAGCACTGTCTCAACCACTGCCACACAACCACTCTGCCTCCACTGTTGCACAATGCGCTCGTATTTTGTACAATTCTTTCTCACTTCTATGGGTGTTTCTCACTTTCTTTACTGAAGGTGGTGCCCCGAGGATTTCTTCGGGCTCAGGTGGCTTATATTCACAGTCACAATCCAATAAACAATCACTAAAGACATTGAAATTATTGTGAATGTTAGGATGAGTGTGCAGGGGTAATGTTCACTCAGGGATAAACAAGCTAAACTGGCCTCACACGAACAGGGTCTGATTACGTTGGCCAAAACACGGGACACAGGCAAAGCTCGGGGACAAATTTAGCTGAAAAAAGTGGTCTAAAACTCGTAGTGGCTGATACTCAAGGCGGTCCGAGAACTTGGGGCTTCCACTGTATATCTCAGCCTATAATAATAATAATAATATCTTTATTTACTATACATTACATGTTGCAAGTATACAGGCCTAGCTGAACAACAATGACATACTACAATATAGAAAGTCCCCGTGTTATGCTCCGCATGTCGGGCAAATTAGGTCGGTGTCCCAGAATGCAACCCACACCAATCGACTAACACCCAGGGAACCAATTTATTGATGGGGGAACATAGACAACAGGTGGAAAGAAAACACGCCCAATGTTTCACTTCACACACACCACAAGCTTGGACACACAATCTTGAACCCAATCCACCAAACAGATCCCCCCACAGCACGATTGAGTGCAAAATCACGAAGACACAGCATGCCAGATAATACACCAGCGCACCAACGCCCCCATACGCGACGACTACAATTGCGACCTCACTCTCCTCCTCCACAAATCAACATGATCACAAATCACTCTGAAGTTACACCCCTCTTATCTAATATAAACTATCTCACGCGCAACTAGCGTCGCTCAATCATCACAAATCTCAACCCTGAGACACTAAAACCCCCCAAAAAGATTCACCAGGCCCACCAAGCGCGTCAAACCATCCACATCTCAACACCGCAAATCGTGAACTCTGCGCCACTAACGACACACTAGACATTAATAAGCACAACGAACACTCACCAACGCTCAATCAATCTCGATTTTCACACTTCCCTAAGGAATCATGGAGCCGCTGGTAACACAACACCTTTATAGGGGGAGAGGGGCACTGGCGGTGCGACATACAATCATATGTGATATTTGGTCCAACCCCACCACTCTTTAATTCATTTTTTTGAGGTACAACAGATGGAATAGATAGCACAGCATAGGGAGATTACACACACGAGAAAGGGAGGGTTGGCAGAGGGAGGGGAACACACAGGACAGACAGATAAGTAGTGCATCTATCTTGTCATTTAACAAGATAGAAATATAGGTACAAGATAGATAGAAATGACATACATATTTTGTGTGGAAACTGTGAAAACAAAGTCCAGGGTTCCCTGTCAGCAGTTGCTTTATCGACAATGGCAGGTACGACTTCAACTTGTAACTTCATAAAATGTCCCGGCTCTAATGGCCTGCTCAGTCCTGCTGTCTAGGGGCATTTAAATTACACTGAAAAATATAGCAACTCTTGGAATCAGCACGTAATCTTCATACATAATTATGAATATTATGCAGTAATTTAAATATAAATAAGAGCACCAACAAAAACTCAACTATGCAAAATATATCAATATACGTGGAACTCTGGTTTTTTGTCTGCTGCAGTGTTGCTGAATCGGAAATCGGCCACTTTTTGGCCGAGAATTTTTGTCCTGGATTTGGGGCCAGTGAGTCGAAATTGGCCATATTGGATGCATCTGCCCGCCTCATCCTGCACATTCTGTGAGTCAGTCCTGGCAGGTGTCTGTCGTGATGAGCAAGGCTCTGTGCATTCATCAGAACAGTTCATTAATAAATTCAATGTCTTTTGTGGTTGTTGATGCATTGTGGCTGCAAAATAACCACCACGGGCCCAAAGAAATTGCAAAAACATGAAAAGGGGTGTGCATGGGTGCTTGACTTTGTCAGGGAATGAATGGGAAAGCAAATCAACAATCACTTCTATCCTGTCAAAGTAGAAATCAAGGAAGCTAATATTGCAAAACAAAACAAAGATCACCATTAATTGAAGGTGGAGAATTATTGTGGTGTGATCAATGAGAAACAGTTAGCGGGAGATAATATTGAGTCGAATCATTTTTGAAAAGGCAAGGCATTTGCTTATTGGATCTTGTAAAGAAAATGCTGGGACGAGGCTGGTTTATGTAACAGATTTCAAGAAAAGTAAAGTGCATACACAGTGTTTTTAAGGCATGTGAGACTGCAAGTTCTGATAAACAATATGCAAAAACAACAAAACAACACACGGGAGGAGGGATAAGAGGGGGTATTCTTAATTCAGGTTTTTATGTAGATTGATGAAGTGGTGAACATGGTTGGCTTATGGTCCAGGGGGCGCGGGGCCCAACAGATGGGGGTATAAATATTAGTGTGCTGTATTCTGGTCACATGGATGGGGGGGGGGGGGGGTGTGGTGTGGTGGGAGTGACAGGATGAAACCTGGGCCTCTCTTGGAAGGAAAATGCCAAAGATGATCCTTCATTCTGTGGTACGCGTGGAGTGGAAGATGGGGCGTACTAGGGTGTGTACAACACATGTGGTGGACACAGACGGGGGCTGGCCAGACAGGACTCACAGCAACGGTTTCATTGGGAAAAATTCAGATTCAGGAAGGATTTTATAGAAAAACACTGTTTGGTAATAGTGGTTGTGGATGAGTGGAACAAACTACCGAGTACAGTTATTCAGGCTAAAATATTGTGTAATTTTAAAAATAGGTTAGATAATTACAAGAGTGGGTGTTGGTGGTGTGAGTTGGACTGACTAGCTTGGTGCTGCCTGGGTCTGGTGCAGTGCTCCATCCTTGATTGAGAATGAACAGACTGGGTGGGTCATTGGGCTAATCCGGGGGGGGGGGTCTATTGGTCTATCTTGGGAGGGACATGGACCTGATCTGCATGGTCATAAGCCCTGTTGCAGTGAGTCCTTCATTCTTTGTTCTTATGTTCAGTTGTAGCTCTTCCTGTGGCCTCCAACCAACTCTTCCACATCCTTACCACTCACCTCCAACCCCAGGGAACACCCCCAATGCCACAATAGTTTCCGCGCACAACTACTGGCATAGGTTCCTTAGGTCAGCCATAAAGGACAAACCCTTCAAAATCCCTCTCTTGTATCACATTCTGGCCACAATTTTCTCCAAGCAGAGTTCAATCCTGAAGTCCACTCTTCCCAAGACTTGCTATAAGGTTTAAGCAATGGAGGATATTAAAGTGATCTTTCCAGAACTCTTCTTAGGGTCAATCAGTGTCTGAGGTCACTCAAAGCATTTTTGAAACACTGCTTTTGTGGTAGAGTTTTTTGAAGTTTGAATGACCTGCTGGACCATGGGCCTGGAGGGAGAGGGAGCTGTATTAGGGGGCATAGAACTTCACTTGATGAAACTAAAACTCCTCTACTATTTGCTCTTCCAAGTCTGGAGGATGAGCAGGAGCATGTCCATTACCAGGAGGGCACTTGAGTGAACAGTTTATTTTCAGGAGGTATTTCTTCACACTGGGGCCAAACAACTTCATTAAACCAGTCTAGGAACATTTCCCCTTGAGACCCATGCTTTATTGTTTAGCCTTCCACATCACACACAAATTACTCTTGGAGACACTGGCATTCTTGAACACCTCTGGGATTTTCAGAGGATACACAGTAAAGGCTTCACATTAAAATCACCACTAGCATAACTTGTAAAAAAAAAAAAAACAAACTGAGAGTAAGCCTATCCCTTCATAGCTGTGTCCTGGGAGTGCTGTTTCCTCCTGCATGATTTAGGTCCTCTTTGGCATTTTCTTCCAAAAGAGGCCTATTTCATCACAATTAAACACTTTTGGGGTTTGAATTCCCAGTGTCTATGCACGTTCCTTAAACCCTTTACAACTGCTCAGCTGCAATTTTGTCATAACTGGGAGCCTCACCATGCCCTTAGCACACTGCGTGATATGTCACTTCTACGCTTCTTAAATCGCTCAAACCAACCTTTGCTGACCATAAAATCAACAAGCTCACCACTTGTTGTCAGGCATTTTCCTTTAACAAGAATCGTCATGCAACTACTGCACTTGCCTTTTCACATCTTATCGACTGCATAACAATGTCTCCTCTAACTGTTTTTCGGTAATCCATCCACACCAACAAAAACCTCTCCACTTCTTCGAGGATTTGGTGATCTCCTTTTTGTCGCTATCCACACCCTTTGCAACACAGCACATCTTTTATTTCCTTTCTTTTCACCACAATCGAAGTGTTGGTTGAAATGGGAGTTTGCCCATACATCCTGGCAAGCTCTGTAACACGCACTCCACTCTCATATTTTGCAATGATTTCCTTTCTTGAATTCGAATTCATGTCCCTCACTTTCATTACCAAAGGGCTTGAGCACTAGCTTTCCATGGCCCATGGTGTCTTATTTAGCAGTTGCAATCACAAAAAAACAATGGATTGTTATGTATGAACACTGGGTGATGGTCACGAGTGTTGGTAAACAAGGCACACTGACCGTGAATGGTGCGGGAGACTGGCTTTGTGTGCGCGTGATGGGCGGACAGGTACCAGACGGTCCCGCCGAATCACGAGTATAATTCACAAAAACTCGAGGCCAATTTTGCCACAAAAAACATACCGAAGGTCGAATTTCACGAAAGGTCGATGCCACCGAAACTCGGGGGTCCACTGTAATACTGGAGCTAAGAAGCATTATTTTTACATAAAAAAAAATTTTTAAATACAGTACTGTGTAATACCCCTCCCCAGACCAAAGGGACTCACTGAGCTAACTTGAACCCACGGGGTTGTAGTTGGTCAAGGAAAAATAGGAAATGACCCCTAGTTCTGCAAAATACAAAATTCTCCCAAAAATAAGAAAATTGCATCAAACACAGCTTGATGCAATTGACTTGTACATAGAAAAAACAAGAAACATATATTAACAATTTTTCAAATACATGACATAAATTAAAGAGCTCTACATATTAAAAGTTTACACAATTATATACAAGTAAACTTATGTAAACGAGACAGCCCTGTCTTTCCTAAACAACTAGGTTAAGTTGTTCATTAGCACACAACTCTGCTTACAAAGATAAAAGATGCACTTTATAAAAATATATAAACAGTCTCCAGAAACAGTGCAAAAAATTAGTGTGCATATTAATACAGAGAGAAAAGACAATATCAACTCTGCATCTCAGAGCAATATATGATAAGCAAAACTGGCTATGCAGAGCACACCACTGGGAGAAATTGGAAAACATGTGAGAGAAAATTACCAGATTTCAGAATTGGGTAGTAAGTCACATATAAATTGAGTCAATGGGACTGTAACCTTGAAACCACACTGGAGTCATCACCATTGACACCTCAAAAGGAAGCCTGGAGTCACCCCACTTTGGTGATCAAAAAAAAATAAAACAAGTGGGTCCTGGAGAAAACACAAAAAACATACAGGATCACCATTCATGATCCAAAAATGTCTCTACCATCAACACCGTACCACTAACTTTGGTTCAACAGTCCATACACCTACATCACACAGGTGAGGCATCACCACCCACACCATATGTTAGCATACCTTACCTAGGCATGTACTGATGTGACTACCACTACAAACACACACACTCTCTTGGGAAATCTGATACAGCCCCCACAAGCTCACCAGCTTCAGTCCACCAGTGGTCAGAAAAACCATCTACTCACCCCACTGCAACCACTGCAAATGAGAGCAATAAATGTTTACACTACATTATGTACAGTACCACACTAGAAATACATGAGAAACCACATCATCTATCCCCCTTCACTTAATGAATCACCAAAAAGCATTTGAAGTGTGGTTTCCTCAGTACATGAAAGAACTGGTAGGACTGTGATCACATAACTGAAAAATTCTGCACAAATCAACACCAAACAAGAGTCACCTTTTTTCTTGGGACATTCTCCTGGTGAGTCCTGCAGCTATTTTTTGTTTTTTTTTTTAACAAAGCAGCACTAAGAGCAGCAGAACTGGCCATCTACTTGGAGAGAAAATGGCAGTGTAACGATTGAAGTATCATATACAAGAGCACTAAAAATATTATCATTTTGCAAACAGGCTGTGTAAAGCAATTATTACATCACATTTAAAGTTAATACAAAAATTAAAAGTCTTGTAGAATACAGTTTCAAACACCGAGGTAAATTTGGCACACTGGGTCACCAGAAATCATGGTTACCCTGCCACATACAACTGTGGTACAGGTCCTCCATCACAATCCGCATCATTGGGACCTGTAGTGGCCGGATTACTGTGTTTTTTTTTTTTTTTTGGGCTTGGGAACAGGGGGGGGATGTGTCGATAAATGCGCGTTAATACGAATCTACAGTCTTAGTGGGAGTGTGGAAATTGTTATGGTTAAATGCCGCCATGGTGGTGGTTGATCAATGGTAATGTTTTAGCAAAATCACTAGATGTGGTAAAGGTGAGGCTGCTTGTGCGAAACGTAATGGTGGAGTCGCTTGAAGTGATGAGACGGGCAGGTCTTACAATATTCTACAAATGGCAGTTTAGCTGGGTTTTATACAGTATAGTGGGGCAAGAGACACAACTGTATTTTAATATTTTTTATTGTATTTATTAATATTAAAAATTTATTATTATAAATATTAATATAATTTAAATAATATTATTTTTTTTAAATATATATATAATAAATTAATAATAAATTTATAAGTAATAATTAAGTATTTATTATTTAAAAAAAATATATTATTTTTATAATAATTTATAAAAAAATACTATTAAATTTTGCCAAAAAAATTAAATTATAAAAATTATTATATTAATAAATAATTTAGTATTATTAATATATATAAATATTATTATTATATAATTATAAAATATTATATTTGTATTTTATATATATATAATAAAAAAAATATAATATTAAATTAATTTTAAAATTAATAAAAAAATCAATATAAAAAAAATTATTATATAATATTATATAAATAGTAATTAATAAAAAATAAAAAAAATAAATAAATAAAATTATATTAAAAATAGAAAAGAAAAAAAATAAAAATAAAAATATATTTAAATTTTAAAATTGTAATAAAGATAATAAATATATATATTTTATAATTTTAATATTAAATAAAGATATATAAAATAAATAAATAAAATAAATTTAATAATAATTAAAAAAAAATAAATATATTAATTAAATATAAAAAGAATATAATATAGAGAAAGTAAAAAAAAAAAATGGCCTCCTACCACCAATGAAAGTATAGAATAGTCCACAACCACAACTGAAACCAACAGACTTGACCTGACCTGACTCAGCCTGGCAGTGCTCGAACGTTTGGTTGCATGCAGCCAGCATACCAGCCTGGTTGATCAGAGCTCTGATTTCCACCAGGAATGCCTGGTCACAGACCGTTCCGCGTGGGCGTTGACCCCCGTAACTCTCTCCAGGTAAACACAAAGTTTCAATTTGAACAACCGGCAAAAATCGAACATTTCCACTACTTTGAGCTCAATTTCTCAGGTACTTTTCGACATGAAAGCAATCAAATCAATGTCTATTTCTGTAACTATCTTCCATATCTATCAACGAGTCCCCAAAAAATGAGAATACAACCTTAAAAACCTTACAAAAAAATACATGCAAAGAGGTGGCCTAATTGTCTGAGCAGTGACCTCCCTTATATAACATCCGTTAATTTTTATTTTGTTGTACATTAGTCAGATCTTTTCCATCAAACATGTGCCCAAGTTCCCAATAAGATAGCCCAACAAACAAGCCAAGAAAAAAAATATTTACAAAAAATCATATATGGCAACCCAGCCAGGTACTGGAAAAAGTCACTTTTGACTTTTTTGGGTATTTCCCCAGGTTTCTCTATACATAAACGCTGCTATTTATGATAATCTATGTAACTGTATTTGTGTATACCTGAATAAACTTATTTACTTCTAGTCTGTCAACTGAGTACAAGAAACCGCCCATTGACTTATTTCAACTACCCAATAAAGTGGTCAGAATTGGCAATTTGGCCAATTTCACATAAATTTCAACAGATGCCAGTTTCAATATAGGATACAGAATAAACAATGCAGACATTCCTGGCACTAAAATAACATTTTCTCTGTTCATTAGTCACGGCTACAGACCCCTCTTATATTACTCTTGCTTACCGTTTGGAATTTTTATTCACAAAAAAATTGAAGATTTACTGTTATGCAGTCTGCTGCATTATTGTAATAATTGTATAAATAATGTCAACCCATTCTTGACTACGTACATTGGAATTTGGACTGGCAGGCTGACAGGTATTGGACAGTGACGTCATTTGTTTACTCTTGAGCTTCGCTAAAGATAAACATTTTTGCTACTGTGAGCGCAATTTCAAGGAACTTTTCATCATGAAAGCAATCAAAATAATATCTATTTCTGTAATATATCTTTCATTCTATCAAATGAGACCGAAAAAATGAGAATACAGTGGACCCCCGCATACCGTTGGCGTCACATACCGATTATTCCGCATACCGCTCACTTTAATCGCAAAATTTTTTCCTCGCATACCGCTCAAAAACCCGCTCACCACTGTTCGTCTGAGATGCGTCCAATGTGCGCCCTGAGCCACCCTCACATGTGCCGCCCGTACCATTGTTTACCAGCCAGCCTCCGCGGTAACATCCAAGCATAAAATCGGAACATTTAGTATTATTGCAGTGTTTTTTGTCATTTTATCGGGAAAATAAGTGACCATGGGCCGCCCCAAGAAAGCTTCTACTGCCAACCCTACAGGAATAAGGGTGAGAATTACTATAGAGATGAAGAAAGAGATCATTGATAAGTATGAAAGTGGAGTGCGTATCGCCGAGCTGGCCAGGTTGTACAAGAAACCCCAATCAACCATCGCTACTATTGTGGGCACCAGAAAGTTAATCAAGGAAGCTGTTCTTGCCAAAGGTTTAACTGTGTTTTCGAAACAGAGATCGCAAGTGATGGAAGATGTTGAGAGACTCTTATTGGTGTGGATAAATGAAAAACAGCTAGCAGGAGATAGCGTCTCTCAAGCGATCATAAGCGAAAAGGCTAGGAAGTTGCATGAGGATTTAATTAAAAAAATGCCTGCAACTAGTGATCATGTGAGTGAATTTAAGGCCAGCAAAGGTTGGTTTGAGAGATTTAAGAAGCGTAGTGGCATACATAGTGTGATAAGGCATGGTGAGGCTGCCAGTTTGGACCACAAAGCAGCTGAAAAATATGTGCAGGAATTCAAGGAGTACATAGACAGTGAAGGACTGAAACCTGAACAAGTGTTTAATTGTGATGAAACAGGCCTGTTTTGGAAGAAAATGCCAAGCAGGACCTACATTACTGAGGAGGAAAAGGCACTCCCAGGACATAAGCCTATGAAAGACAGGCTTACTTTGTTGATGTGTTCCAATGCTAGTGGTGATTGCAAAGTTAAGCCTTTATTAGTGTATCACATCTGAAACTCCCAGACCGTTCAGGCAAAAGAATGTCCTCAAGGAGAATTGTGTGTGCTGTGGAGGCAAACAGTAAGGCATGGGTCACTAGGGACTTTTTCTATGACTGGTTACACCATGCATTTGCCCCCAATGTGAAAGATTACCTAACTGAAAAGAAATTAGAACTTAAAGTGCCTCCTGGTGTTAGACAATGCCCCTGGTCATCCTACAGACTGGCAGAGCGACTTTATGGGGACATGAAATTCATTAAGGTGAAGTTTTTGCCTCCTAATACCACTCCTCTCCTGCAGCCCATGGACCAGCAGGTTATTGCAAACTTCAAAAAACTGTACACAAAAGCTCTGTTTGAAAGGTGCTTGAGTGACCTCAGAAACTCAACTGACTCTAAGAGACTTTTGGAAGATCACTTTAATATCCTCAATTGTGTAAACCTTATAGGTAAGGCTTGGGAGGGAGTGACTAAGAAGACCTTGAACTCTGCTTGGAAGAAACTGTGGCCAGAATGTTGTAGACAAAAGGATTTTGAAGGGTTTGAGGCTAACCCTGAGAGGATTATGCCGTTGAGGAATCCATTGTGGCATTGGGAAAGTCCTTGGGGTTGGAGGTTAGTGGGGAGGATGTGGAACAGTTGGTGGAGGAGGACAATGAAGAACTAACCACTGATGAGCTGATAGATCAACTTCAACAGTAAGAGGCCAGACCTGAGGAAACTGGTTCAGAGGTAGGGAGAGAGAAATTGAAGAAGTTGCCTACATACAAAGATTAAGGAAATCTGTGCAATATGGCTGAAAGTGCAAACCTTTATGGATGAGAATCACCCCTCACACAGCTACTGCAAGCCGTGTTGGCAACCTGTACACTGACAATGTTGTGAAACACTTTAGGGAAGTCATAAAGGAACGAGAGGTACAGGCCACTATGGACAGATATGTTGTGCGAAAGAAGTCCAGTGACTCTGAAGCTGGTCCTAGTGGCATTAAAAGAAGAAGGGAAGTAACCCCAGAAAAGGACTTGCCACCTGAAGTCTTAATGGAAGGGGATTCCCCTTCTAAACACTAACACTCTCTCTCTCTCCTCCTCCCATCCCATCAATCATCACCAGATCTTCAATAAAAGTAAGTGTCATGTAATTGTGCATGCCTTTTTCAGTTTGTGTGTATTAAAATTAACATTTCATGTGGTAAAAATTTTTTTTTTCATACTTTGGGGGGTCTTGCACGGATTAATTTGATTTCCATTATTTCTTATGGGGAAAATTCATTCGCATACCGATTATTTCGCATACCAATGAGCCCTCTTGCACGGATTAAAATCGGTATGCGGGGGTCCACTGTATAACCATAAAAAAACATGCAAAAATATACCGCTAAGCTGCCGCTAGTGGCTGAAAAGTGAACTCTGCTATTTATTGTCTGATTTCTTTCATTTTTGGTGTCCATTAAGAAGTAACTTTCCATTGTACATTGCCCAAGTCTCAATAAGATAACCCAATAAACAACTGAGAAAATAATAATAATAATGATAATACAGTGGTCACTCAATAATCGTCCGGCCTGAAAGTCGTCCATTTCGGAAATAGTCCCATTATTTCGTCAAAACATTGGCTCGCAAATGGTCCGAAACTCGCTAATCGTCCTTCGTCCTGGACGCGTACTCATGCTCTAAGCCGCCTCGATCTCCCTTCCCGGCCAGTGTGCCATTGTTTATCAGTGAGCGACGGTCCCCTCACGTGTTCATACGAAATATTTCATAACATTCCATTCATTTTAGTGCTTGCAAGTGCTAAATAAGCTACCATGGCTCCAAAGAAAGCTCCTAGTGCCAAGCCTTTGGTAAAGAAGGTGAGAAATATGATTGAATTTAAGAAGAACATCATTGAACAATATGAAAGTGGCATACGTGTGGGCGAACTGGCCAGGATTTATAACAAATCCCGTACAACCATATCTTCCATCATAGCCAAGAAAAAGGAAATCAAGGAAGCTGTTGTTGCAAAGGGGGTAAATATGCTGACAAAAATGAGATCACCAGCGCTCGAAGATGTTGAGAAGTTATTATTGGTGTGGATAAATGAGAAACAATTAGCAGGAGATAGTCTTATGACGTCGCTTATTTGTGAAAAGGCTAGGCAGTTGCATGACGATTTGGTAAAGAAATTGCCTGCAAATAGTGGTGATATGAGTGAATTTAAGGCCAGCAAAGGCTGGTTTGAGAGATTTAAGAAGCGTACTGGCATACACAGTGTGATAAGGCATGGTGAGGCTGCCAGTTTGGACTAAAAAGCGGCTGAAAAATATGTGCAGGAATTCAAGGAGTACATAGAGGCTGAAGGACTGAAACCTGAACAAGTGTTCAGTTTTGACAAAACAAGCCTCTTTTGGAAGAAAATGCCAAAGAGGACCTACATTACTCAGGAAGAAAAGGCACTGCCAGGACACAAGCCTATGAAAGACAGGCTGACGCTCATGTTCTGTGCTAATGCTAGTGGGGATTTCAAAGTGAAGCCGTTACTAGTGTACCATTCTGAATATCCCAGAGTGTTCAAGAAAAACAATGTTATGAAGAGTAAATTGTGTGTTTTGGAGATCTAATAATAAGGCATGGGTCATGAGGGACATTTTTGTTGAGTGGTTCAACGAAGTGTTTGGCCTTAGTGTGAAGAATTACCTCTTGGAAAAGAAATTGGATCTCAAGTGCCTCCTAGTAATGGACAATGCACCTGCTCATCCTCCAAACTTGGATGACCTAATTCTGAAGGAGTTTGGGTTCATCACAGTAAAGTTCTTGCCCCCGAATACCACTTCTCTCCTCCAGCCTATGGACCAGCAGGTCATTTCAAACTTTAAAAAACTCTACACCAAAGCAGTATTTGAAAGGTGCTTTAATGTGACCTCAGAAACTCAATTGACACTAAGAGATTTTTGGAAAGAACACTTCAGTATTCTCAATTGCATAAGCCTTATAGGTAAGGCTTGGGAGGGAGTGACTACCAGGACTTTAAACTCTGCTTGGAGAAAATTGTGGCTAGATTGTGTCGACAAGAGGGATTTTGAAGGGTTTGAGGCGGCCCCTGATGAGCCTATGTCAGTTATGAACTCTATTGTGTCACTGGGGAGTTCCATGGGGTTGGATGTGAGTTTGGAGGATGTGGAAGAGTTGGTGGAGGACCACAACGAAGAGCTAACCACTGAGGAGCTGCAGGAGCTTCAGGAGGAGGAGCAAGTCATCGCAGCTAAGAATCTTGCTGCAGAGGAGGAGGAAGAGAAATGGAAGAAGGTGCCTTCTTCAGAAATTAAGGAGATTTTTGAAATGTGGGGTAGGACGGAAAGATTTATGGAGAAACATCACCCTGAGAAGGATGTTGCAAGCCATGTTGGCAACATGTACAGTGACAGAGTCTTGGCCCATTTTAGGAAAGTTTTAAAGAGACACCAGAAACAGAGCTTTCTGGACAGTTTTTTTGCAAGACAGGACTCCAGTGACTCTCAAGCTGGTCCTAGTGGCATTAAGAAACAGAGAAGAGAAGTAGCCCCAGAAAAGCACTTGGTAGCTGAGGTGTTGATGGAAGGGGATTCCCCTTCCAAACAGTAATTCAATCTCTCTCCTCCTCTAGTCTTCCATACACTAAGAAGAATCGCCAATAAAGGTAAATGTTATGCTGTTAATGTTTCATTCATCATGTGCCATTGTATTGTTTATGTACCATATCTATATTTCATGTAAAAAAAATTTTTTTGTTTTAATACTTCCGGGTGTCAGGAATGAATTAATTGGATTTACATTATTTCTTATGGGAAAATTGATTCGAAAATCGTCTATTTCGATAATAGTCCCACTTCCAGGAACGGATTAAGGACGATAATTGAGGGACCACTGTAATAATAATATTATTATTATCTTTATTTACTACACGTACATGTACAAGGTATACAGACCATAGCTGACATCAGTGACATAATGCTATATAGAAAGCTGCTTGTTATGCAGAGTATTTCAAGAAAATTAGGTCAGTGTCCCAGGATAACACCCACACCAGTCGGCTAACACCCAGGTACCCATTTACTGATAGGTAAACATAGACAACAGGTGTAAAGAAACACGCCTAATGTTTCTACCCTGGCTGGAAATCGAATATTTACCAAAAATCATATATGGCTAACCCAAGCCAGGTACTAGAAATAAGCCACGTTGACTTTTTTGGGTTATCTTAGGTTCTCTGCACATATGCTGCTACATGTGATAATCTATATAGAGAAAATAACTTTTTTGTTTCAGGTTTATGGTGCAGTATGAGTGTATATCACAGTTAGCCCTGTGTTATACTCTGTTTTCTCTAATATAAACCCCCAAGACAGGGATAGGAGAATGGTATTTGTATACCACATTCTCTTCATACCTCCGTCGAACTGCTCGGTGTTATGCCAAATATTATTTATTCTGGAGTATTTAACATGCTTTATGTTATTTATATTGTTTATTATGTCATATTAGATCAATTGTGATAGCAAATAAGCTGTAGTGTTGATATTAGCGTAATAATAAAGCATATTCTCCTGCTTCATGAGACTGAGCTCATGGCAACCGACAGTGGCTTCATAGCCACCTTATCTTTAATGGATAATGTACTGTATCGGTGCTTTACACAATGAAAAGCATTTCTTTTATTCATTGGAACCATGGCTAGGGCTAAAAGTAACCAGGTTATAACAATAAATGGAGAAAAAGAAATTGAAATGATTTATGCAGCAAGTAGCACCACCAAACAGTACCAGCAGGTTGGTGTGGCGACCCTGGAAATTTGAAATTATGCTAGCCAAAATTAGTGCTGAATAACTGAAGGAACCGAATAACTGATTGCCAGATTTGTGATGGCAGACCTGTATCTAGTACAGCAATGAAATTATCAAAAGGAAACCCTTCACCATAGTTATCAAATGTTGCAGCAGTCAGTGAACAAGGTGAGAGCATCATCTAGTGTGAAACCCCTGGACAATGTTCACTGACTCTCACTTAGTACAGTGATAATACAAAAAAAAAAAACTTCACGTCTTCCTCCATACACATCTCTTCCCTCAAGACGTGTTTACTGCTCAAAACATTTTAAATGTGCTCAGTTACATTCACCAGCAGGTGCAATTCATAGTTAATCACAGCATTCGTAGGAGCCAGCTCCAGTACCAACACCACCTCTCTAGCCTCCAGAGCATGTAGCACTAGCAGGCTGGTTCACTGCTTCTGTCCACCTCATCTTAGCCCAACAGTCTCTGAAACTGAGAAAATACACCGAGGGGGAAGCATCACCATCCTCACTTAGCCCATGACTTAATGATTCCAGAGTTCTTCCCCACACGGTAATGAATAGGAGGGGCATACCCTCATCCCAGTCCTTCTGGTACTGAGGAAAACAAACATGCATTGTCCTGAGAGACTGGTAAAACCAATCTACTTTTCTTTGGTTCTCAGAGTGATAGACATTGGTAAATTTAACCTTAAGTAAGTCTCTCAAAACTACATGACTTTTTATAAAATTTGACTTCTGGTTGGTTTGTTGAAAACCTAGCTGACAGAATTTTACCAGAAACCTCAAAACCACACAAACAAAATTGTTAGGAAGGGGCAGGAACTATGGTAACTTGGTAAAAAGATAAGTGAATGATAAACATTTATTATCCAACTCTTCCTTCTCAATACTGAAATATCCTCCATTGGGAATCTGTAAAAATTTCAGAACCTTTTCCCCAAATGACTCTCACATGACTGCATGGGAACCACTTCCTCTGTAACAACTGGCAACTGAACAGCCTTCAGGGAGTCACCACATCCCTGGACCTCATCCAGCTGCATTAGAGTTAGGGTATTCACTCCCATGCCATCACCAAGAATTCCCCTAAACTGGGTTTAACCTGGGCCGGTTCATCACTTCCCAGAGTCTACTGCAGGTCAGACTCAATGAACAGGCTTCCCAGGCCCAAATCATCACCAAAGTCAGGAGAAAGATCAACCCAAGGCACAGAAGTTTTTCCCTTGCTCACCTGGCTGGTCATAGTACACATTGAAAAATTTCCAGTCACGGTAACTTGAGGTTTCACTTTAAAACTTTGCAAATCAGGGTCCCTCCAAAGCAAACATTCCTCACTTTTGAGAAGACCCATAACATTGTTGCCTAGTAGTAGGTCAACACTTGGAAAAGGTAAATCACAGTAATACCTACAGGCAGGTACCCAGACTGGTAAACAGACTCCACCCACAGTCTAATAAAATACACAGCAAAGCACATAAGTACATTAAATGATTAATATATGCACAGAGAATTATTATTACTAAATAACTCCCTAAATCACTAAATGTACACACACAGAAATCAGGCAGAGAAATAAATGTATTAATTGCACCTGAAATATAGTTATTGCTAACATCAACTTGGCATGACTGATTTTGGCAAGACCCTCCAATTAGTCATAGCCAGTCACACAGATCAAATAGCTTCCCTAAACACAAAGATTGAAGATGCCATCAAGGATTGAAAAATAAACATGGATTCCCAATTGAACAATTATTTTGCTTACCAAGATGATAAGGCAGAGTAAGATAAGCTAGCCGATGTAGTAGTGATAAACAGTCCACTCTTTCCTAGTGAATTAAACCATACCAACTGCAAAGCTACAACTCTCCAGATCATACGCGACCACCTACAGGTTAATGTGCCAGCGTCGGAAGTAAAGGAAACAGTTACTAGGGAACCAAGGAAGAAAAAGTGTTATGCTCAGATTTCACACACAAGACAAAAAAAAAACCTAATAAGTTCATCTATTAAAGCAAAAAAATATATATACATAAATGAGTCTCACAAGAAAACAACAGAACCTCCTGTACAGAGTGAGAAAACTGAAACATGAGAATAATGATAAAATTCACCAGTGCTTTGTACGTGATAGACAAATTCTAGTAAGAAAAACAAATGTAGGCCATGTGTACTATATTACAAATGAAAATGAATTAGCAACCTTCCTTCATGATGCAAACGTTACAGAGTCTGACTGATATTAGTGACCAAATCATTGTACTACGTTAGTGTATGTTATTATGCCATTATTGAACTAATCCCTGTACTATCTCCTCCTAGATAGTATTTACTACCTCATTATCCCATGTGTCCCACACAGTTCCTTGTGTGACCCAATTTGTGTTATCTTCCCAGACTTCCCTTTCACAAGTTATTACAGTTGTACTTGTTAATAAGATACTCACTCATTAATAATATCTAAATTACCATTTATTCCTTCTTAAGCACTGTTGTAATTCTTTTATAATCTTACCTAATTTTCCCTTTGCTCCCAAACTACAAATAACAAACTAGTGTATGTTCCTCCTACACTACTGTGCAATTCCTTGTACCATCTTCCACTAGCTAGTATCAACTACCTCAAATAATATTTCTTTTGGAAATTAAATTTCTC
>NC_069429.1:35617367-35632680 GCF_026875155.1 Cherax quadricarinatus
GGCATACACAGTGTGATTAAGGCATGGTGAGGCTGTCAGTTTTGGACTAAAAAGCGGCTGAAAAATATGTGCAGGAATTCAAGGAGTACATAGAGGCTGAAGGACTGAAACCTGAATAAGTGTTCAGTTTTGACAAAACAAGCCTCTTTTGGAAGAAAATGCCAAAGAGGACCTACATTACTCAGGAAGAAAAGGCACTGCCAGGACACAAGCCTATGAAAGACAGGCTGACGCTCATGTTCTGTGCTAATGCTAGTGGGGATTTCAAAGTGAAGCCGTTACTAGTGTACCATTCTGAATATCCCAGAGTGTTCAAGAAAAACAATGTTATGAAGAGTAAATTGTGTGTGTTTTGGAGATCTAATAATAAGGCATGGGTCATGAGGGACATTTTTGTTGAGTGGTTCAATGAAGTGTTTGGCCTTAGTGTGAAGAATTACCTCTTGGAAAAGAAATTGGATCTCAAGTGCCTCCTAGTAATGGACAATGCACCTGCTCATCCTCCAAACTTGGATGACCTAATTCTGAAGGAGTTTGGGTTCATCACAGTAAAGTTCTTGCCCCCGAATACCACTTCTCTCCTCCAGCCTATGGACCAACAGGTCATTTCAAACTTTAAAAAACTCTACACCAAAGCAGTATTTGAAAGGTGCTTTAATGTGACCTCAGAAACTCAATTGACACTAAGAGATTTTTGGAAAGAACACTTCAGTATTCTCAATTGCATAAGCCTTATAGGTAAGGCTTGGGAGGGAGTGACTACCAGGACTTTAAACTCTGCTTGGAGAAAATTGTGGCTAGATTGTGTCGACAAGAGGGATTTTGAAGGGTTTGAGGCGGCCCCTGATGAGCCTATGTCAGTTATGAACTCTATTGTGTCACTGGGGAGTTCCATGGGGTTGGATGTGAGTTTGGAGGATGTGGAAGAGTTGGTGGAGGACCACAACGAAGAGCTAACCACTGAGGAGCTGCAGGAGCTTCAGGAGGAGGAGCAAGTGATCGCAGCTAAGAATCTTGCTGCAGAGGAGGAGGAAGAGAAATGGAAGAAGGTGCCTTCTTCAGAAATTAAGGAGATTTTTTGAAATGTGGGGTAGGACGGAAAGATTTATGGAGAAACATCACCCTGAGAAGGATGTTGCAAGCCATGTTGGCAACATGTACAGTGACAGAGTCTTGGCCCATTTTAGGAAAGTTTTAAAGAGACACCAGAAACAGAGCTTTCTGGACAGATTGTTTGCAAGACAGGACTCCAGTGACTCTCAAGCTGGTCTTAGTGGCATTAAGAAACAGAGAAGAGAAGTAGCCCCAGAAAAGCACTTGGTAGCTGAGGTGTTGATGGAAGGGGATTCCCCTTCCAAACAGTAATTCAATCTCTCTCCTCCTCTAGTCTTCCATACACTAAGAAGAATCGCCAATAAAGGTAAATGTTATGCTGTTAATGTTTCATTCATCATGTGCCATTGTATTGTTTATGTACCATATCTATATTTCATGTAAAAAAAATTTTTTTTGTTTTAATACTTCCGGGTGTCAGGAATGAATTAATTGGATTTACATTATTTCTTATGGGGAAAATTGATTCGAAAATCGTCTATTTCGATAATAGTCCCACTTCCAGGAACGGATTAAGGACGATAATTGAGGGACCACTGTAATAATAATAATATTATTATTATCTTTATTTACTACACGTACATGTACAAGGTATACAGACCATAGCTGACATCAGTGACATAATGCTATATAGAAAGCTGCTTGTTATGCAGAGTATTTCAAGAAAATTAGGTCAGTGTCCCAGGATAACACCCACACCAGTCGGCTAACACCCAGGTACCCATTTACTGATAGGTAAACATAGACAACAGGTGTAAAGAAACACTCCTAATGTTTCTACCCTGGCTGGAAATCGAATAATTACCAAAAATCATATATGGCTAACCCAAGCCAGGTACTAGAAATAAGCCACATTGACTTTTTTGGGTTATCTTAGGTTCTCTGCACATATGCTGCTACGTGTGATAATCTATATAGAGAAAATAACTTTTTTGTTTCAGGTTTATGGTGCAGTATGAGTGTATATCACAGTTAGCCCTGTGCTATACTCTGTTTTCTCTAATATAAACCCCCAAGACAGGGATAGGAGAATGGTATTTGTATACCATATCCTCTTCATACCTCCGTCGAACTGCTCGGTGTTATGCCAAATATTATTTATTCTGGAGTATTTAACATGCTTTATGTTATTTATATTGTTTATTATGTCATATTAGATCAATTGTGATAGCAAATAAGCTGTAGTGTTGATATTAGAGTAATAATAAAGCATATTCTCCTGCTTCATGAGACTGAGCTCATGGCAACCGACAGTGGCTTCATAGCCACCTTATCTTTAATGGATAATGTACTGTGTCGGTGCTTTACACAATGAAAAGCATTTCTTTTATTCATTGGAACCATGGCTAGGGCTAAAAGTAACCAGGTTATAACAATAAATGGAGAAAAAGAAATTGAAATGATTTATGCAGCAAGTAGCACCACCAAACAGTACCAGCAGGTTGGTGTGGCGACCCTGGAAATTTGAAATTATGCTAGCCAAAATTAGTGCTGAATAACTGAAGGAACCGAATAACTGATTGCCGGATTTGTGATGGCAGACCTGTATCTAGTACAGCAATGAAATTATTCATAAGAGGAAACCCTTCAGCATTAGTTATCAAATGTTGCAGCAGTCAGTGAACAAGGTGAGAGCATCATCTAGTGTGAAACCCCTGGACAATGTTCACTGACTCTCACTTAGTACAGTGATAATACAAAAAAAAAAAAAACTTCACGTCTTCCTCCATACACATCTCTTCCCTCAAGACGTGTTTACTGCTCAAAACATTTTTAATGTGCTCAGTTACATTCACCAGCAGGTGCCATTCATAGTTAATCACAGCATTCCTAGGAGCCGGCTCCAGTACCAACACCTCCTCTCTAGCCTCCAGAGCATGTAACACCAGCAGGCTGGTTCACTGCTTCTGTCCACCTCATCTTAGCCCAACAGTCTCTGAAACTGAGAAAATACACCGAGGGGGAAGCATCACCATCCTCACCTACCCCATGACTTAATGATACCAGAGTTCTTCCCCACACGGTAATGAACAGGAGGGGCATACCCTCATCCCAGTCCTTCTGGTACTGAGGAAAACAAACATGCATTGTCCTGAGAGACTGGTAAAACCAATCTACTTTTCTTTGGTTCTCAGAGTGATAGACATTGGTAAATTTAACCTTAAGTAAGTCTCTCAAAACTACATGACTTTTTATAAAATTTGACTTCTGGTTGGCTTGTTGAAAACCTAGCTGACAAAATTTTACCAGAAACCTCAAAACCACACAGACAAAATTGTTAGGAAGGGGCATGAACTATGGTAACTTGGTAAAAAGATAAGTGAATGATAAACATTTATTATCCAACTCTTCCTTCTCAATACTGAAATATCCTCCATTGGCAATCTGTAAAAATTTCAGAACCTTTTCCCCAAATGACTCTGACATGACTGCATGGGAACCACTTCCTCTGTAACAACTGGCAACTGAACAGCCTTCAGGGAGTCACCACATCCCTGGACCTCATCCAGCTGCATTAGAGTCAGGGTATTCACTCCCATGCCATCACCAAGAATCCCCCTAAACTGGGTTTGACCTGGGCCGGTTCATCACTTCCCAGAGTCTACTGCAGGTCAGACTCAATGAACAGGCTTCCCAGGCCCAAATCATCACCAAAGTCAGGAGAAAGATCAACCCAAGGCACAGAAGTTTTTCCCTTGCTCACCTGGCTGGTCATAGTACACATTGAAAAATTTCCAGTCACGGTAACTTGAGGTTTCACTTTAAAACTTTGCAAATCAGGGTCCCTCCAATGCAAACATTCCTCACTTTTGAGAAGACCCATAACATTGTTGCCTAGTAGTAGGTCAATACTTGGAAAAGGTAAATCACAGTAATACCTACAGGCAGGTACCCAGACTGGTAAACAGACTCCACCCACAGTCTAATAAAATGCACAGCAAAGCACATAAGTACATTAAATGATTAATATATGCACAGAGAATTATTATTACTAAATAACTCCCTAAATCACTAAATGTACACACACAGAAATCAGGCAGAGAAATAAATGTATTAATTGCACCTGAAATATAGTTATTGCTAACATCAACTTGTATGACTGATTTTGGCAAGACCCTCCAATTAGTCATAGCCAGTCACACAGATCAAATAGCTTCCCTAAACACAAAGATTGAAGATGCCATCAAGGACTGGAAAATAAACATGGATTCCCAATTGAACAATTATTTTGCTTACCAAGATGATAAGGCAGAGCAAGATAAACTAGCTGATGCAGTAGTGATAAACAGTCCACTCTTTCTTAGTGAATTAAACTATACCAACTGCAAAGCTACAACTCTCCAGATCATATGCGACCACCTACATGTTAATGTACCAGTGTCGGAAGTAAAGGAAACAGTTACTAGGGAACCAAGGAAGAAAAAGTGTTATGCTCAGATTTCACACACAAGACAGAAAAAAAACCTAATAAGTTCATCTATTAAAGCAAAAAAAGATATATACATAAATGAGTCTCACAAGAAAACAACAGAACCTCCTGTACAGAGTGAGAAAACTGAAACATGAGAATAATGATAAAATTCACCAGTGCTTTGTACGTGATGGACAAATTCTTGTAAGAAAAACAAATGTAGGCCGTGTGTACTATATTACAAATGAAAATGAATTAGCAACCTTCCTTCATGATGCAAACATTACAGAGTCTGACTGATATTAGTGACCAAATCATTGTACTACGTTAGTGTATGTTATTATGCCATTATTGAACTAATCCCTGTTACTATCTCCTCCTAGATAGTTTTTTAACCTCTTTTTCCCCTTTGTGCCCCACACATTTTTCCTTGTGGGCCCCTTTTTTGGGGTTTTTTCCCAGTTTTTCCCCTTTTCCCCGAAAGTTATTACTTGTTAATAAGATACTCATCATTAATAAAAATCAAAATTTTAAACCTTTTTTTCCCTTCTTAAGCACTTTTGAAATTTCTTTTTTAATTTACCTAATTTTCCCTTACCCCCCCAAACTAAAAAATAAAAACTATTTTATGTTCCTCCTACACAACTGTGAAATTTCCCTTTGTCCCCCCCCTTCCACTAGCTAATCAACTACCTCAAAAATATTTCTTTATTTAATTAATTGCCCCCAAAATTAATTTTTTTTAAATTTAAGATTCCCCCCGTTTTTTTCCCAGCCCAGGCTTTTTCCAATGGGGGCCCCGGCCCTTTGGGCTCCTGTCTTGGGGGGTTTTGAGGCCTAAGTCTCCCGGGGAAAGGATGGCCCCAATTTAATTAAACTTTAAACCCCAACTGTCCCCAGGCCTAACCCCCCAATTTTTGGGTTGCCCGGGGGCCCTGCCATCCCCGCCCCCAAGGGGGCAAAGGGGAAGGGCCCAGTTTTGTGAGCTGCAAGTTCTGGTTTCCGGCATCTCCCCAAACCCTAAAGGGGTTTGGGCATTGGGCCGATGGGGGGTAAAAAATTTGGGCTCAAACTTTATGCTAAAAGGGAAAAACCAAACTCTCAGTTTAAAATTTCATAAATAGTGTAATCTATGAAAAGGCCTTTTTACCACTATTTAATTTAGCCCCTTTTTTATTTTCCTGAAATAATTCTCTATATCCAAAGCACTGTTACTGTTCTTTTTTCAGTAATTGTTATACTCCTAGTTCTAACAAAAATTTAAAGGGGTTTACTTTCGGGAGATTTGATTTTTTTTTCCCCTTTTTTTTCAAATAGTCCCCATTTTTTTTTAAAATACTCCAGGTCCCATTGACTATTCGGGCCCGCTACTGATTTTTTTTTTAATACCTTTTTATTATTTCACTAGCTCACTAAAAAAATTTTAAGGGTTGCTATTCAATACTATTCTTTTATCGAGTCTTCTTTTCAGAAAATAATCCCTTTTTTTTTTAAAATTTTTTTACAAGTTTTAAAATTAATTAAATTCTTATTATAAGTTATTTTAGATTCAATATAATTCTTTTTATTTTTTTTACTCAAAAAAATTTTGTTTTTTAAAATTACCCTCACCTATAAATTACAGGCATAGATCCTTTTTAAAAATTTTTTACTGAATGTTTTCACAAAAATTCAAACGCAACTTTTTTTACTTTACAGCAACAAAGCAAAGACCTTTTTAATCAGTGAAAACAATAACATAACCATCTTTAACTACAATGTCAATTCTTGAGCCACATATAAAACAACCTCCAGCTTTACTCATTTTCCCTTCATTAAAAAAATTTTAATCAATCCCACTCACAGAACCCCGGTTTAAACCCTGATAAACAGTGTCTATCCCAATCCTGGTTTCATGGCCTTGCCAACGGGGTAAAACAAAACCAGCAAGGGGGGAGGAACGTTTAAAATACTACTAAAATTTCAACTAAAATGTGTATCAAAAATTTCTTCCCCAAAAGGGGACAACATTGAAAAATATATCATACCCAAAATTTTAAAATTTCAAAAGCCCTTTCAAAAACCCTCCCCTTAAAAACTTAACAAGAAACCACAGTCAAAAATTTTACCATTTTTGTGAAAAACTGGGAAACCATAAAATTTCGATGAAACATTTTGAAAAAAAACCACTACAAACAGGAATTTAAACTTAAACATACTACACGAAAAGGACCCCCAAGAAACCCAAAATTCCCACAAACACAATGGTAAAGGGCCCTGTTGCTACCGTATTATCAAAAACCTACAAAAAATCTCCAAAGACAAGTTTTCCCCTTAATAACCAAAAACTGGACAAACAACCATACCCCCTTTTAAAAATTAGGCATAATAACAGAAAAACACTACGCCCAATACCCAACCTTTCTCAAAAATTTAACCCTGGGCAAACTACCCAAAGAAAACACAAAAAAAAACCCTTAGACTACATAACGAGCCCAGCATTTTAACCCAACAAAAATAGCACTATGAATAACATCGATTGGCAAAAAGGGAGCACAAAAACAATACAGATATAAAATTTTGTATAAAAAATTTTTCAAAAAAAAAAATCCCAAACCCTCTATAAAAAAATATTGCCCCCCCAAAAAAACTAATCAGATCACAGAAAAAGAGACTAAAATTAACCCCTGGCAAACCCAAAGAACTTAAAATCCTTTAAAGAAAAAAGCACAATATGAAAACAATATAGAAGGGGTCAGATAACTGGGAGAACAGTAAAAAAAACTTTTACTCTTTAAAGCATTTTACTAGCCTTGTAAAAAGTTTAAAAAATTTTTTTAATTTTAAATTTTTAACAACATTTCGATTCCCCCCCAAAGGGCGGGGTGGCATAAAAAAGAAAACTTTCACCATCATTTCACCCCCACCCACTGTCTTACCAAAAGGGAAATGTTTTAAACAATACAGTTTTCAAACTGCAACTTTAAAACACCCCTTTCAGGGAGGCACTGAAATTTCCCTTCCCCGGGGACTCAAGCCCTGGCCTGCCAGTTTCTCTGACCCCTTAAAAAAATGTTACTTTGCTCACCCTCCAATGCACAACAAGTATTAAAAACCCCCTTTGTCTCCATTCACTCCTATCACAAAAATGCTCACCAAAGCCCGCTGGGGAAATCCAAGCCCCTTTGCACACAAAAACCCCTTTAAACCCCCTCCCCCCTCTTCAAGTGGGCTTCCCTTTGGGATGGTGAAAAAGGCTTTTTGGTCTGAGGAATTTTGTTTTGTTTGTCCCCCTTCCTCAACCGAAAATAATTAGCCCCCAATCCCCCCCCCCCTTACCCATCCCCCCCCATCTTCCCCTTTTTTTTTTCCTCTTCCTCCCCCTCCCCACCCCTCCCTATCCCCCTTCCCATTTTTGGGCCTTTTTGGGTTTTTTTTTTTTTTTCCACAGGAAAGGGTAGTTCCCGGGGAGGGGAAAGGGTTTCTGGGGGCCATCCCATTCTGTTGAGGTTTTTTGGGGTGTTATTTGCCCCTGGAAAAATTGGGTTGCCTGGGGATGTCCCAATCCCTCTCCATCTCCTGGGGGGTGGGTTTTTGGGGTCTTTTGGGGACAGGGGTATCTCTGGGGGCTTTCCTTTTGGATTTCCCGGGGTGGGGCCCAAAAGGGGGTATCTTTTTTGTGGATATCCGGGCCCCCCCTCTTTTTTCCCCCGGGGGAAAATCGGGGAAATGTGAGGTGCTATCCCGGATTTTCCCGGGTTTTCTGGCATGTTGGGGGGAGGTATGGCACGGGGTTCCCCTGCTGCTGTGCACTACTTGTGGTCGTGGTTTCCCCTTTTGGGGCAGAGGGAGATTTTTGGCCCTTTCATACCCCCCGGGAAATACCCTTCCCCCGCCCCCCTTTTTTTTTTTTTTTTTTTATTTATTTTCTTTTACTTTTCCCCTTTTTTTTTTTTAAAACAAAAAAAAAAAGAATAACCTAACCCCTGGAAAACCCTTTCCATGAACCCGTAACCCCCCCGGGGCCCCCTTTTTGATATCCACCCCGTTCGACCCCGCCTTTCTTTGGGGCCACTCTTCAGGCACCCTAATGCCCCGTACCTCCTTTTCGGTGCTGTTTTCCCCACCCCCTTCAGGTACTGAGTCCAAACGGACTCCTTCAATTTATTTTACCTGCTTCCCTTTTTCTATTTTCCCGCCCCTCTCCAAAAGGGGCGGCAATTTCGAATCGCCACCCCTTTCCCCGTCCCACCCCCAAAAAGGCCTCCCTAAATGCCCAAGACCCAAACCGGGTGGATACTTTTTTCCCCTTCTCAATTTTTATCAAAAAAGTTTGACACGCAAAGCACTCCCTTTCCCCTTTTTTTGTTTCAAAAATTTCACAAAGGACTAAAATCTTCACTTTATGACCCACCTTCCCCCTATTGCCTAACTCTCCAAAAACCCTGTTTTGGGAGAAACCCCCCCCCAAAGTTGGTAAAGTTTTTTCTTTTTATGCTTTAAAAATGGTACGCACAACATCACTGTCCAGAAAAAGCTACCCCCAAATTCCCTGATCATTCTTTCTTTTCCATATTGATTTTTTATTCCTGTCATTATTGAAAAACCCCATTCCCTCAAATTTTGGTGGTACCGTTTCTGGCCCCCCTACCCCCAGTTTTAAAAAAATTTCAAAACATGTAGCAATGACAAACCTTGACAAGCTGGAACTCCCAAAATCTCCCAATCCCAAGGTAACACTTTTTGTTCTTTGCCCACGGGGGAGACGATAACCCCCAGCAATGTGGCTTGTTTAACTTTTGACAGCCGGAACTCCCAACCCAGGGTTTTGGGAGCAGGCCCCCGGTTTCAATTTTTTAAAAGGGGATCCCAAAAACCGCAACAGTTTTTAGAAATTGGGGGGATTTGGCCACCAGCAATATATTTCAGATCTATAGCCAAATTTCCCAGTCGTTTTGTGATGACCATTCTAATAATCTTCAATGACCTCCTTCTTGCCCTTAAATTTTCATTGGGCCACCTTCTTTCTTCGCCAAATTTCCAAAATCTACTTAAATGACGGGGAAAAATTTCTACCTCAAAAAGGGGAAAAAGGTTTTCTCTTTTGCTTGGCAGTTTCCCATCTCCCCCTCCAAAAGGGAGACTAACCCCGTGTTTCTTATTCCCCTGTTTCAAAACGGCCCCCCACTTCTGGAGTCCCATCTTCTGCCCTCCTCTGTGGTTTTTCCCCCCCCAAAAGCACCCTGTATCTAATTCTTTTATGTCCCGGGCCGAATCCCTAATTCAATGCCTCATCTGTTCTGCTTCCCGTTTTTCCTCCCTCACAAGCCTCGGTATCGACAAGATCTCGTTCAACCCCCTCCCAATGTCCCTTTTCCCTTTCCCGAAGTCAAAAAAACTCCTTTTAAAACCCCCCCTTTCCCTTCTTTCACCTCCTACTTTCCTTTTCCCGGTTCCCCTTTTTCTGGGTTTTTTCCCCTTTTCACTGGGTAGTTACAAGTTAGAGGTTCACCCTCCTCCCCCCTACTGTTCCCTTTTCCCCCGTTCCCTCCCCCAAATTTCTTCCTCTTTTGCCACCTCCCCGGTTTCTGCCTCTTCTGTTTTTCCCTTTCCCTGGGTTCTCAAATTTTCCCCCCACCCTTTTGTTCCCCCCCCACCCCTTTGGGACAGTCCATTACAGTTCCCAAACTTTACTCATTTTCCCTCTTCCTCTCCAATATTGTCTCCCAAAAAACCCCTTTTGAAATTTCCCAAACACTTGAAACATTTTCGAATTTTATTTGGAAAAGACCAAAAAATCACTGGACACTGATCCCCCCCTGTTCCTTCTCTCTCCTCTCCTCCCTTGGGAAAAATTCTTTTTTCGGGAAATGCACCGGTTTCCCTTTGCTGCTTGAACTTTTTTTCCCCGCCCACCGCTTTTTGGAAAATTTTCAACCCCTCTTTTCCCCCAGGAACCCCTTTCTGTGGATTTGGGTTTTCTTAATTTGTTGCCAAACATGGGTATTTAAAAGGGGAGAAAATTTTTAAAGGCCTCAGGGGAATGGGGGAGCTTCAGATGTTATCTCCCCTTTTTTCCCCCCGTTGGTGTTTGCTTACGGGAACCAAAAATTTCACTCCGCTGTTTTCTAACCCCCCTTTGGGCTAAAATTTTTTGTATTTTCAGATCCCTTTTTTTGATGGGACCCCTTTTTTGAAAAAATGCCCTTCTTCTACGCACTGAAATTCCGTACCATCAAACTATTTGTTTGTACTTCGCCTTTTTTTTCACAGCAAACCCGGGCCAATTGCTTTGGGGGGTATAAAGCTTTTGTTCTTTAAAACTCTCTCTCCTTTTTGGGGGATTTTCAGTGTCCCTCACCCTTTTGTTGTTTCTCGGAAATTCATAGATTTCGAAAAACTAGGGTTTTTCATAAAAACAGGGTCGCTAATCAAAAGGTTGGCTACGAATTTGAGTTTGCCCGGGGTGCATACGCATGGGGTTTAGCCGGGGGAGGGCCCCCTACCCCGCCGTCGTCTTTTTTTACTATGAGCGAAAAGGGCCCCCCCGTGCTCCAACGGAAAAATTTCATAATATTCACCATTTTTTGTCTTCAAGTACTAAAAAAGCTACCATGGTCCAAAGAAAGTCCTTAAGATAAGATAAGATAAGATAAGATTTCGTTTGGGGTTTTAACCCCGGAGGGTTAGCCACCCAGGATAACCAAGAAAGTCAGTGCGTCATCGAGGACTGCTAACTTATTTTCCATTTGGGTCCTTAATCTTGTCCCCCAGGATGCGACCCACACCAGTCGCTAACACCCAGGTTTCCTATTTGCTGCTAGGTGAACAGGAAACAGGTGTAAGGAAACGTTTTCGAAATGTTTCACCCGCCGGGAATCGAACCCGGGCCCTCCGTGTGGAAGCGGGAGCTTTAGCCCCCAGGCCACCGGGCTTTTGCTAAGCCTGTGGTAAAGAAGGTGAGAAATATGATTGAATTTAAGAAAAACATCATTGAACAATATGAAAGTGGCACAAGTGCAGCCGAACTGGCCAGGATGTATAAGAAACCCTACACAACCATATGTTCCATAGTGGCCAAGAAAAAGGAAATCAAGGATGCTGCTGTTACAATGGGGCTAACTATGCTGACAAAAATGAGATCACCAGTACTGGAAGGTGTTGAGAAGTTATTATTGGTGTGGATAAACGAGAAACAATTAGCAGGATATGCTCTTATGACTTCGATTATTTGTGAAAAGGCTAGGCAGCTGCACAATGATGTGGTAAAGAAATTGCCTGCAAATAGTGGTGATGTGAGTGAATTTAAGGCCAGCAAAGGTTGGTTTGATAGATTTAAGAACCGTACTGGCATACACAGTGTGTTAAGGCATGGTGAGGCTGCCAGTTCGGACCACAAGGTGGCTAAAAAATATGTGCATGAATTCAAGGGGTACATACAGGCTGAAGGACTGAAACATGTGATGAAACAGGCCTCTTTTGGATGAAAATGCCAGAGAGGACCTTCATTACACAGGAGGAAAAGGCAATGCCAGGACTCAAGCCTATGAAAGACAGGCTGATGTTCATTTTCTGTGCTAATGCTAGTGGGGATTTCTAAGTGAAGCCATTACTAGTGTACCATTCTGAAAATCCCAGTGTGTTCAGGAAAAACAATGTTATAAAGAGTAAATTGCTTGTGTTTTGGAAATCTAATAGTAAGGCATAGGTCACGAGGGAAATTTTCGTCCAGTGGTTCAATGAAGTGTTTGGCCCTAGTGTGAAGAATTACCTCCTGGAAAAGAAATTGGATCTCAAGTGCCTGCTAGTAATGGACAATGCACCTGCTCATCCTCCAAACTTGGATGACCTAATTTTTGAGGAGTTTGGGTTCATCACAATAAAGTTCTTGCCCCCGAATACCACTCCTCTCCTCCAGCCCATGGACCAGCAGGTCATTGCAAACTTTAAAAAACTCTACACCAAAGCAATGTTTCACAGGTGCTTGACTGTGACCACAGACACTCACTTGACCCTAAAGGAATTTTGGAGGGAACACGTCAGCATCCTCCATTGCATAACCCTTATAGGTATGGCTTGGGAGGTAGTGACTACCAGGACTTTGAACTCTGCTTGGAGAAAATTGTTGCCAGATTGTGTCGACAAGAGGGATTTTGAAGGGTTTGAGGCGGCCCCTGATGAGCCTATGTCTGTTGTTAAATCAATTGTGGCACTGTGGAGTTCCATTGGGTTGGATGTGAATTTGGAGGATGTGGAAGAGTTGGTGGATGACCACAAAGAAGAGCTCACCACTGAGGAGCTGCAAGAGCTTCAGCAGGAACAGCAACAGATAGCAGCTCAAAATCTTGCTGCAGAGGAGGAGGAAGAGAGATGGAAGGAGGTGCCTTCTTCAGAAATTAAAGAGATTTTTGCTATGTGGGGTAAGATGGAAAGCTTCATGGAGAAACATCACCCTGACTAGGTTGTTGCAAGTCATGTTGGCAACACGTACAATGACAAAGTCTTGGGCCATTTTAGGGAAGTGTTAAAGAGACGCCAGAAACAGAGCTCTCTCCACAGTTATTTTGTGAGACAGGACTCCAGTGACTCTCAAGGTGGTCCTAGTGGCATTAAGAAACAGAGAAGAGAAGCAACCCCAGAAAAGCAATTTGTACCTGAAGTGTTGCTGGAAGGGGATTCCCCTTCCAAACTGTAAACAATCCAATCTCTCTCCTCCTCCAGTCTCCCATACACTAAGAAGAATCTCCGATAAAGGTAAGTGTTATGCTGTTAATGTTTCATTCATTTCCCATTGTATTGTTTATGTACTACATGTATATTTCATGTAAAAAATTTTTTTGTTTTAATACTTCTGGGTGTCAGGAACGGATTAATTGTATTTACATTATTTCTTATGGGGAAAATTTATTCGTAAATCGTAAATTTCGTTCATAGTAACGGCTCCAGGAACGGATTAATTACGAAAAATGAGGGACCACTGTATTTATATTATTCCTTATGGGGAAAATTGATTCGCAAATCGTAGATTTCGATAATAGTAGCAACTCCAGGAATGGATTAACTACGAAGAACGAGGGACCACTGTATCTATCCCGGATAATGCCTTTCCTGTTTCATCATTACCGCCACCGCTTCTGTTTCTTGGCAATTTTAATGCCCATCATTTCCTCTGGGGGTCTCACTGTGATTCCCATGGCATTCAGTTAGAGGCTTTTCTTGCTACCCACCCCCTCCATATTTTAAATACAGGTACTCACACCCATTTTGATCCTTGGACTCACGCTCTCTCTTGCATCGATCTCTCAGTCTGCTCTTCCTCCACCGCATTAGACTTCACCTGGTCTGTTCTCCCGGATTTACATGACAGCGATCATTTCCCAATCATTCTTACTTCTCCTTCATATTCACCACCTCTTCATAAACCACGCTGACAATTTGATCAGGCAAATTGGAACCTTTACTCACAACTAACTGTTTTTAGCGAGGTTCCTTCTTTGTCCTCCCTTGATGAGCTTTTGCACCTCTTCTCGTCCTCCGTTTTAACTGCAGCTTCTCATTCTATAGCCCAAACTTCGGGCAGGCATTCTCAGAAATGCGTGCCTTGGTGGTCTCCTGCTTGTGCTCGTGCAGCACGTTTGAAACATGCTGCGTGGGACAGGTATCGGTACAATAGAACCACGGAGAGACTTCTTGATTTTAAGCAAAAGCGTGCGATCGCTTGCCGTGTCATCCGTGACGCTAAATGCACTTGCTGGCAAGATTATGTCTCCACCATCACCTCTGCTTCCTCTATGAGTGCAGTCTGGAAAAAAGTACAAAAACTGAGTGGTAAATATTCTCCTGACCCTGCTCCTGTTCTGTGGGTTGCCTGTGTTGATATAGCAAACCCACTAGATGTTGCCAATGAAATTGGCAATCATCTGGTCTGTATTTCTCAGGGGCTCCATCTATGCCCCTTGTTTCTTTCCTCAAAGTCTGCCAGAGAGTTAGCACCCTTGGATTTTTCTTCTCTCAGAGAAGAACAGTATAATGTGCCTTTTACACTTCAGGAACTGGAGGCAACACTCTCAGCTTGCCGATCATCGGCAGCTGGACCCAACGACATTCATATTCGTATCCTACAACATTTACATCAGTCAGCCCTTGCAGTCCTATTACACCTTTTCAATCTTATTTGGTCACAAGGAGTTCTTCCACAGCTGTGGAAATCTGCCATTGTTCTCCCTTTCTGCAAACCGGGTACTACAGGACATGAAGCCTCCCACTATCGTCCCATTGCTCTTACCAGTGCAGTTTGCAAAGTGATGGAATGCCTGGTAAATAGATGTTTAGTGTGGTATTTAGAGACACACAACAGTCTCTCCACTCGTCAATGTGACTTTCGTAATATGGCTTGGATACGTATGTTTGTAATGCCTTTGCGAATAACCACTCAGTTATTGCCATATTTTTTGACCTTGAGAAGGCATATGACACAACTTGGAGGTATAATATTTTGGCCCAAGCCCACTCCTTAGGCCTGCGAGGCAATCTATCATACTTCCTTAAGAACTTTTTAACTGACAGACATTTCTGTTTTCGGGTTAACCCTTTATCCAAGCTGAAGGCGTCCCCCAGGTATGTGTTCTTAGCACAACACTTTTCCTCCTTGCTATAAATGATTTGGCCTCTAGTCTTCCATCCAACATTTGGTCATCACTTTATGTTGATGACTTCGCTATTGCCTGTGCAGGCGCTGACTGTCACCTCATTACAGTTTCTCTCCAGCATGCGGTCGACCGTGTTTCCCAAATTTGGGACCACATGGGT